>QEOT01124207.1:0-140926 GCA_003123785.1 Pterocarya stenoptera | reverse complement strand
TATTTGTTGCACACACTTGACACTGGTTCGTTGGGATGTGTGACCGTGTGTCATCATCCTGACGTCACGATTCCCGAGGCTTTTTGTACGTGGGAGTCGGGGCGTCACAGTCCAGCCCCTTTGTTTTTCTTTTCTTTTATTCCCCACCGCGCCCACACCCCCCCCCCCAGGGCCCCACGCTTCTCCTTCCTTCCCGTAAACTCCACACCCCCCAATCTGATCGTACTCTCTCGTAAAACCCTCGTTCTCTCTCTCTCACAATTCGCCCCACCCACAGTGTATATATATCTCTCTCTATCTCTCTCTCTCTCTCTTTCTCTCTCTCTGTAACCTCCACTCACAACCACTACTCCTTGCTATTTCATCACCACTAGCGACATTATTAAGTAAATTCTCATCTCTTGTAAATAGTATATTCAATGAATTTTGAATATCAAATTTGTTAAGACTTGGTGTTGTGAATTGTTGAAAATATACGTAGGAGATGTTTGAAAATTATTCCCATCCTATCACATCTCATCTTCTTCTTAAACATCACTAAAATACAAACTCTTTCAAATTAATCATTACAATTTTTTCAAACTAATCATTATAACGTTTTCAAACTTTCAATCAAAAAAATAAAAAATGATTCAACTTTTTCAAATTCTAAAACAAAAATTATATTAAAAAATTATATTCTAACAATATTTTAACTTTATAATATTTTTTATTCAACTTTTTCTCTCTTTTCCCGAAACCCAAAAAATACTTAACTCAAACTATTTCATTTCTATTCACAAATCATCTTACTACTATTCACAAAATTCTCATCTCATCTCGTTCTCCAAGCATCCCTTTAGTTGATTATGCTATTAGAATGTGTTGAAGATGAACTTAATATTCAAGTGTTAGTGGTGGGTATTAACTAGAATTGATCCAGGTTTATTTCACTATTTTATGGTTGAGTGTAGACCTTATATATAATAAGGGAATAGAGGCCGGCGTACATGCTGTCCAGTAGCATATTTGTAACCTAGAAATTTGAAGTTTATCAATTTTGGACGATAATATTTTAGAACAAGTCTAAATCCATGTTATTAAAGATTATGTGAAATTTTAGAGTTAAGTGAGATCATTTTTTGAGTAAAAGTTGACGGATTATAATAGCATCAAAATCGGTTTCGAGTGATCGTTGGCAAAGGAATATCATGACTATTTTGACTAGAAATTAAGGCAAGTACCTGTTTAATGAGATTTTAATAAATAAATAAAACTGTTGGTTTTTTTTGAAATGGTGCACTTCGGCAAGTACCTATTTAGATTTGTGCACATTCTTATGCTATTTTGGCTTTGCTTGTGATTTATGCAAATTTTGTAATGGTTGGAATGCTTGAAAAATACTTTGTAGCTTATTGAATTTGAAATTTAAACGTGAGCATGCTATTTATTCTTGAGTCCATGATATGAATGTCTTTGTGACATGTTTGACGTCCTTCGCGGCGTAATGTCTTCATAGCATGATATCTTTGTGATATATTGATGCCCTCGCAGCATGATGTCTTCGTGGCATGATATCTTTGTGGTATATTGATGATTTTCCTATTATCATGTGACCTTAAATATGATATTTGGCTAAATATGTTAGTTGAGATAAAATTGTATAGCTCACATTATTTTATTGAGAATTTATTCTCTCTTATAGTCAAGAAAATTGCCATCTCCCACACCCTCATTAACTTGCTACTTACTAAGTATGTGGCAGCTCACCACTTCATTTCACATATTTTTTAAAGTTGTAGAAAGTTTCATCCTTTAAAGTGATAGCTTTTGAGCCAAAGAAGTAATAGTGGATTTGGTTTAGTCACTTGAGTATTTTACAATTTTTGTTGGAGTATCTATATTGTAATTATTTAGAATTTAATAGCTCTAGCCGAACTTGTTTGAATTTTTTAGGATCGTTTAGTGATTTTTTTTGTTTGAATTTAATAGCTCTAGAATTTTTTAGGATAATACAATATTGTATTATAGTTGTGAATAGTTTGGAGGTTGTGTATTTGATATATATTTGTATATAGGGAGAAAGTTCTAAAAAATATAGGCGGAACTCTATCCATTTATGGTTTTGGGGCGTTACAGTTCTAATATTTACATTTAGTTCAATTGGTTTAAACATCAAATTGAAAGGTAGAACAAATTAACTTTTCAATTAGTCATTCAAACGTTGTATTGCCGTTCAAATATTATATTTGAATCTTAAAACACAAGAAAAGGACATATATATACATAGAGAGAGAGAGAGAGAGAGAGAGAGAGAGAGAGAGAGAGAGAGAGAGAGAGAGAGAGAGAGAGAGAGAGTGAGAAAAAAGAAAAAAATACTATAATATTTATTACTATTATAATATAAAAATAAAACAACACTATAATATTTATCACTATTATATATAAATTAAAATAAAATTACTATAATATTTTAATATAAATTAAAATAAAATTACAATAATAAAATTACTATAATATTTATCACTATTATAAAATTACTATAATATTTATGGGACCCACACCTTTTTCNAGAGAGAGAGAGAGAGAGAGAGAGAGAGAGAGAGAGAGAGAGAGAGAGAGAGCAAATTGTTTGGTTCCATATAATCCAACATCATTTGAACATGTTTGATTAGATTCTTTGAGAAATTTCTTCCCAAAGTTACTTAATTTTAGGACAACTCAAAATTGATGCCTTTCAAGGTTTTTTTTTTTTTTTTAGGAGGGGGGGGATTTTTCATTTTTCATTCCTATTAATTTTTTTTTTTGATACCGTATATGTTTTATGATAAGGATTAGGGTATGTAATGTATGAGATCGCACATTACTTGAGAATGAGAAGTTCTTACTCTTTATAAGGTTCCAATTGAGCTCCAATTGTATGATTGACTAGTCCTTTTGGAATATAGGCCATGTGGTTTGGGCCTTCCATTGGGGCATTATAAATTGTATCAGAGCCTATCATAACCGGAAATGTGAGACTTAAGCCGTGCCACCTACGACTGATTGGCCTGATGAGGATGTCGGAAATTTAAGGAGGGTAGATTATGATACCCCCATATGATAAGGATAAGGGTAGGTAGTGTATGAGATCTCACATTACTTGAAAATGAGAAGTTCTTGCTCTTTATAAGATCCCAATAGAGCTCCCATTGTATCATTGACTAGTCCTTTTGAAGTATAGGCCATTTGGTTTGGGCCTTCCAGTGGGGTGTTACAAATATACCAACTGTAATGCCCCGTACTCAGAAAAGGTCAGAGGGTTACTATCTGACACATAAAATCATCTTCTCATAATATAAATAACATTTATTAATAATTCATAAACATGAATTCACCTATTCCAAAACAAACATAAATACAATCCTCACACAGTTTTCAATTAAATGACCCAACAACATAAATTAAATATTCTCCATAATGATAACAAATCTCCTAGCAAATCAGATCAACATAATAACAATATCATCAACACTAAAGAAATTTTCCTCATAACCACATTACTCCTAGACACTCAATAATTAGTCCACGACTAACCCCACCCATACCTCCTAATTTTGGTTTTCAGCAGCGTCATCAAAATCATTGGAAATGTTATGAAGATAGGGGTGAGTTATTAATAACTCAATAAGTAGAGGACATATATCAGTATGTAAACATGAACATTTACAGAGTATAGGATGCAGAATAAAATATTTTCAGTGTTAGCATGTAGAACAAAAAATGTTTTCATGAGAATACAGATAAATGACCCAGGTTTTTTCCCAAGTTCTTGTTTCATAACAAAAAAATGCATAATTTTTCAGAAAGCCAACCTTATTCTATGTAATTCGTGCAAAGGCTAGCATAGGAACCCCGCTTACCTGACTCTTGTAGTGTATTGTCTAAAACTTGAGTCTGAACTCTACCAATTTCAACACTTATACCAAAGAATAAGAACTGACATATTAAAACCTACACAAACGTCCCCAAAGCTACTTAATAACAGTAACTACTCGACTATAATGATGGATTAAAGCAAGCCCATAATTTGTAATTAATGTGTCACTCTCACTGCAAGCAACACAACCTATTTTCCAGCAACTAACATAGCCCAACCAGCCACTCGTACCAACCAATACAGCCCGCATAACAACTCCTCCAGTGAAGCACAACAAACAAGACAGCCACACTCCTCACTTAGCATCAAAACATCAACCCAACTAGCCATGATCATACTCTCCTCCATCCACTTCACCCAACCAGAAGAACTCCCAAAGCAACAATCCGAAAAGAACCCACACAAGTTATATGCTTCACCATTTAATATATTTTTTATCACATTTCCCCGCAACTACCCAAAACATACCCCTCATACGCGTTATAGTGCAAACAATGAGTCTAATACTCTAGTAGGCATACTTACTTTCGTTGGTGGTCACTAAAATTTGTTAATAAAGTGGCGCTGTCAGATATGTGAATACAGCCCTGTGTGCCAGCAACCCACTAATATTAAGATTTGTATTTGAAAAGAATACGTGATGGTAAATTGAAACCGAGCAAGCATCAAAAGAAATTTACCTAAGTGATTAGAACATCTGTTAACTTGGGTAACTTAAGTTAACCGCGACTTATCCTTAGGGATACTGTAAGAGAAATTCAAGGGCTCGAAGGGAAAATATGCCAAATTAATAGACATTTAGGAAGGAATAAAAATACACCGTAAAACACCAACAAATAACTAGACTGGGGCTTACCAACATTGGCGATGCCGAGTAGTGTCAACAATGGCATCTACGGACAAGGGTGGTGGCGTACCAATTATACCATGAAAACTGGTTACTGGCCCGCAAATTACACACACTATGAAAGAGGTAAAGAAGGAGAGACAGAGGTAGGAAGAGATAGCGGCGATTACCAATCCGGCAGGACAACCAAAATTGATGTTGGGCAGCAGTGATGCATCACAAGGGAAATATGCTCTGCATTGAAGAATCTGTGAGTGGGAATTTGTGGGCCATGGGGAAACTGAGAGGGAACAGAAGACGATGAGAGGGAGTGAGAGGGAGGCTTATCGTCGTTCAACCAGTGGTTTGATGATGGTGTTTGATAGCAACATCGATCCAAAAGGTGGAGAAAGAGAGAACTCGTAGTGAGTGTGTGCGTATGCGAGAGAGAGAGAGAGAGAGAGAGAGAGAGAGAGAGAGAGAGATGCTTACCTTGGTTCAATTCGGCCCAAGTATACCCACAAGCACCAAATTTTTAGGAGAGAGAAACAAGAGGGATGTGCACTTAGAGAGGTAGAGGGTGGTTTATTAAGAGAGCCTTAGGAGGTGAGAGGAAGGGGATGGGTCTGCAGAGGCGTGGGGGTTGAATCGACTGGAAGTTTTAGAAAGTGGGAGGGAGACTCGGGGGAAATAAACTAAACAGAGGGCAAAATAAAACTCACCTAAACGGTACTGTATGGCTTCCATCAGTTCTGGCCTAGGGCCTTGGGCCCAGATATTACATCGATGATTTTAGGTGTCAGACAGTAACCCTTCGACCCTTTTCGGGTATAGAGCGTTACAATTGGTATTAGAGTCAGGTTTGAGGTTCTGCAGACTATAGTATATGAGGTTTTGGATTATCGGCAGAGTTTAAGAAATAATTTTCAGATTTGATGTTTAGAATTGTGCAGACTGCAAGGATTAATCTTGTGGGTATATAAGTTTTTTTTTTTAGAATTTGCATACTTTAGGAAAGATGACTTATGAAATTTGAGATATTAGATTTTGCATATTTTATGAGTTGATTTCATGACGATTGAGGTTTTAAATTCTGTAGACTTTACAAAATGACTTGATAAGATTGAATGTTTGGATTTTGGAGGAAGGTTTAGATTCTGGAGGTATATTGTTACTACGTTTGCGTGTACATTTTTATATAGGTATTTTTTTTATAATTTCAAAGTAGTATATATATTTTTGTTTTATGATTACAGCTAATTGTATATGTATATATGAACTCTTTCTTTTGAAATGTTTATTAAAAATCCAAGTTTTCAGGATGCCACCTCGTCGTTGAGTACAAAACATTTCATAACTGAATGCGAATGATGATGAAGGAGAAGTAAATCCAAGTGCTTCAGAAGTACTTCGAGCAATGGCACAACAGTTAATAAAGGAGCTCATGCAAAATCCCCCAGGTCGCAACCGCAACGATAATGAAGAAGGCTGCACTGTGGAACAGTTCAACCGGATGCACCATCCTTCATTTGATGGGAGAGGCAAGCCAACCTTGGCAGAGGATTGGGTTCAAGATATTGAGGAAATACTTCAGATCTTAAACTGTACAAATGAACAGAAGGTGTCGTACTCCACCTTCAAGCTGACCGATGAGGCGTAGCGATAGTGGATTTCAAAGAGAACCATCAGAGAAGTTGATGGGAAGGGAGTAGTTAGCTGGCCCCACTTCAAGCAAATCTTCTTTGAACATTTCTTCCCAAGATCTATCAAAGACGCTAGGGCCAGGGAGTTTTCCAACTTAGTGAGGGAACTATGACGGTACACCATTACACTGCAGATTCATTGAGCTGTCACATTTTGCTTCATATCTGATCCCGGATGTGGAGAGGAAGACTCAAAAGTTTGAGGAGGGGTTGAATAACAAGATATATGAATGAGTGGTGGCCTTTCAGATCAAGAGCTTTTTAGAGTTTGTAGATAAGGCCACGATACTCGAGCAGAGCCTTAAGAGAAGCCCTGAACTTCAAGATCAGAGGAAGAGGTCTACGTCACAGGGGTCTTTTCTGCCATGGACCAATGCCCGTGGAAAAAGAGGAACAAAGGCAATAACACTAGTCAGAGGCAGGTATAGAGCAAGAATCAGGCCAATCTATTGTGGCAAACCAGACCACTACATCAGGGACTACCCGTTACAACAAGACAGCAACAAGACAGTCATACTGCCACCACAGAAAACCAAAGTGATAGTGCGGGGCAACAACTAGCTTAAGATCACGCCCGCTCGAGTCTTTACATTGACGCCTGGAAAGGTTGAGGACAGAAATGGCGTGATCACAGGTACCCTTCCCCTATTTTCTAATGATGCTACCGTGCTATTTAATTCTGGAGCTACACATTCACTTACTTCTATGGATTATGCTAAGTTTTGCACTTTGCAAATTGAAAAGTTAAAGTACAAGTTAGTAGTCTTGACTCCAACGGGGAATTCAGTAACATGTGACGATGTCCAATATCTATTGAAGGGAGGATGATGCCAGATAATCTAATAGTATTTCACATGGTTGGGTTCGACATGATATTGGGTATGGACTGGCTGGCCTCCTACCACACCAATATTGACTGTTTTAAAAAGGAGGTAGTATTCAAGCCCCCTGAGGTAGGTGAATTTCGGTTTGTAAGGTCGAAAGTGTGTTCACTTCCATTAGTTATATGTGTTGTTCCGGTTGGGAAATTATTGCGTGGTGGTTGTCAGAGATTCTTAACATGCGTAATGGATGCACCAAAGGAAGAGTTGAAATTAGAGGAGATTCCTATAGTGAGGGAATATTCAGAAGTATTCCCTGAAGACTTGTTTAGACTACCACCCAAGCGGGAAGCAGAGTTTGCCACTGAGTTACTCCCAGGCATGGCACCTTTTTCGAAAGCCCCTTACCGAATGGTGCCATCTGAGCTAGCTGAACTCAAAGAGCAGTTGCAAGATTTGTTAGACCAGGGTTTCATCAAGCCCAGTGTATCCCCTAGGGAAGCTCCTGTTCTATTTGTGAAGAACAAAGATGGGTCGATGAGAATGTATATTGATTACAGGGAACTTAATCGAGTGACTATAAAGAATAAATCCCCACTACCCCCCATAAAAGATTTATTTGATCAGCTTCAAGGTGCTCATGTATTTTATAAGGTTGACCTTCAATCTAGGTACTAGCAATTGAAGATCAAGGCAAAAGACGTGGCCAAGACAGCTTTCAAAATCATATACGACCATTATGAGTTTCTAGTCATGCCTTTTTGTCTAACTATCGCCCCAACGGTATTCATGGATTTGATGAACAGAGTGTTCCATGAATTCTTGGATAAATTTGTAGTGGTATTCATAGATGACATACTGATATATTCCAAGAGCAACAGTGAGTATGAGCATTTGAGATTAGTACTCGGGACACTCAGAGATAAAAAGTTGTTTGCTAAACTAAAAAAGTGCAAGTTCTGGCTAAAGGAGATCACATTTTTAGTACATGTGGTTTCCAAAAATGGTATTTTAGTAGACCTGAGGAAAGTGGAAGCAATAGTTAATTGGTCTACGCTGAAGAATGTGCATGAGGTTAGAAGTTTCTTAGGGTTGGCGGGATATTACCATCGATTCATTGATGGTTTCTCCAGAATAACAGTCCCTCTCACTACCCTCACCATGAAGAATAATAAGTTTGAGTGGATAGAAAAATGTGAAGAAAGCTTCCGAGAGTTGAAACAGAGATTAGTGACAACTCTAGTGTTAACTGTTCCCATTACTAGAAGAGGATTTGTCATTTACAGTGATACATCAAGGCTGGGTTTGGGGTGTGTATTAATGCAACACGAGAAGGTTATAGCATATGCCTAACGTCAATTGAAAGTATATGAACAAAATTATCCCATGCATGATCTGGAACTTGCAGCGGATATTTTTGCACCTAAGATTTGGAGACAATATCTGTATGGCGAAAATGCAAAATTTACACTGACTACAAGAGTTTAAAGTACTTCTTCACTCAAAAGGAATTAAACATGAGGCATAGGAGATGCTTGAATTGATCAAAGACTATGATTACCATTAATTACTACTCGGGTAAAGCTAATGTTGTAGTTGATGCACTAAGTAGGAAGTCAATGGGACCAACAGTTGTAGCTATTACCACTCAGCACCAGTTGTTAATGGACTTAGAAAGAGCAGGTATTGAGGTTATCCGTAGAGACCAGTAGGACTTCGTGGCCAATTTAATGGTTCAACCAGCTTTAGTAGACCGAATTAAGGCCGCCTAGAAAGAAGATCCAGGGCTAGCGAGATTGATGGAAGGAGTAGAAAAAGGGATTAAATTTGAGTTCAGTATTTCTAAATATGGAATGTTAAGGTTTGGAAGTAGATTGTGTGTGCTAGACAATGAAGAAATAAAAAGAATCATTCTCAAAGAAGCACACCGCTCTCTTTACACGGTTCACCTAGGTAGTACAAAAATATATTGGGACTAGAGGAGAGTCTTTTTGGTGGAATGGTATGAAAAAAAAAATTGCCAAATTTGTAGAACAATGCCTAACTTGCCAACAGGTGAAACTGGAACATCAGAGACTAGCAGGGTTATTGCAACCACTTTAGATTCCAGAATGGAAGTGGGAGCATATTTCTATCAATTTTATTATAGGCCTGCCATGGACATTGACTAGGCAGGATGCAATATGGGTGATAGTGGACCGCCTTGACGAAAACCACTCACTTTGTGCCTATTAAAATTTCTGTCAAACTAGAGAAACTAGTCGAGCTGTATATAAAGGAGATAGTGAGATTGCATGGGGTACCGGTGTCCATTGTGTCGGATTGGGATCCCACTTCACTTCAAAATTTTGGTAAAGTTTACAGGAGGCCATGGGCATAAAGTTAAATTTCAACACTGCTTTTCACCCACAGAATGATGGTCAGTCAGAAAGGACCATTTAAATTTTGGAAGACATGTTGAGGGCATGCATGTTGGATTTCAGGGGTACATGGATAGGGAACTTGCCTTTGTTCGAGTTTGCCTATAACAATAGCTACCGGGCTAGCTTTAGGATGGCACCTTATGAACCACTATATGGTAGGAGGTGTAGATCTACCTTGTATTGGGACGAAGTGGGGGAAAGATAAATTTTGGGTCTAGAAATCATAGAAAAAATAATATAGAAGATAGAGACCATTGGAGCCAGAATTAGAGCAGCTCAGACAGAAGAGCTATGCAGATAATCGTCGTTGCCAATTAGAATTTGAAGTCGGGGATAAGGTATTCTTGAGGATTGCACTGGTGAGAGGGGTTATGAGATTTGGAAAGAAGGGTAAGTTGAATCCTAGATATGTTGGGCCCTTTGAGATTCTTGATCGGATTGGTCCAGTGGCTTATAGGGTAGCCCTATCACCAGCACTCTCAAGAGTACACGACGTATTTCATGTCTCTATGCGGAGGAAGTATATACCCGACCCCACCCATGTTATTGACTATGAGCCCCTTCAGATTCAAGAGGACCTAACTTATGCTGAAAAATCAGTGAAAATTCTAGAGCGGAAAGAACAAGTGCTACGGACTCAAACCATTCCATTGGTTAAAGTGGTATGGAACAATCATGCTAGTAGTGAAGCCTCTTGGGACTTAGAAGATGAGATGCGAGTCAAGTACCCACAGTTGTTTGACAAAGAACTTAATAGTTTGTGACAAATTTTGAGGACAAAATTTTTTATAAGGGGGGTAGGATGTAATATCTAGGCCCAGGGCCCTAGCCCAGAACTGATGGAAGCCATAAAGTGCCGTTTAGGTGAGTTTTATTTTTCCCTCTTTTCAGTTTCTTTCCCCCAAGTCTCCCTACCACTTTCTGAAACTTCCAGCCGATACATCCCCAAATCCTCTGCAGACCAATCCCTCATCTCCTAAGGCTCTCTTAACAAACCACCCTCTACCTCTCTAAGTGCAGATCCCTCTTGATTTCCCTTTCCTGCGAATTTGGTGCTTGTGGGTATACTTGGATTTTGGGTCGTCGAATTTAACCAAGGTAAGCATCCTCTCTCTCTCTCTCTCTCTCTCTCTCTCTCTCTCTCACACACACACACACACACACACACACACACACACACTCACTCTGAGTTCTCTCCCTCTTCCATGAAATTTCTGTAATTTATTGTTGTAGTTTGTGGGCCTTTTTGGATCGATGTCGCAGTCAAACACCATCTCCGGAATCGCTGGTTGAACGAAGGTAAGCCTCCGTCACACTCCCTCTCATCATCCTCTGTTCCCTCTCAGTTTCCCCGTGGCCCCCTGGGTCTAGCAACAAGTCATTTTCTAAAATTTTTGTTTTTTGATTTATACGTATGAAGAGCCTAGTTAATTTTTGAGTATTATTGCTTTTATATTGGTTGCGGGTCCAAATTGTATTTTTGGAAGATATCAATTTTTTTTTTAAATAGGCTTGCTATTTTACTAATTTTCTTAAATATTTTTAGGTTTGATAGAAAATTTTTTTATGGGCCGAAATAAATAGAACTCTGTCCAATAAAATTTTTCTAAGCGTCGAAGATATTTTTGGAACAGAGATTTATTTTGGACACAAGGATTATGACCCAATTTATTTATCAAGTCCAAGCCCAATAACGTGTCCAATTTCAACCACACTAGAGTTATAGATAAAGTTTCTTAAAACATTGCCTTCTATATATTTAGAACCTAGACATAAATTATGCTGCACTTTCTTCGTAAATTTCCGTTAAGCACTACGAGGCCACCACGCAACTCGGCATGCGTGTACCCACGTCCACATGTCCAGAAAACTAACACGGCAGCAAACCTTCCACCGCTTGGATTTATTTTTTGGTGAAACAACTCTTTCATGTCCCTGCACAACCCACGTTCAGTAGTTCTCGACGCCTCACTTTCAGAACAAAACCACCATGTGATTACCTTTTGTCCAGTAGCCACTTCTCCTAGCTCAACCATGAGATCACTGCAAATCTCCACCGGAAGCAAGAAGCCTAGCAGCGCACCACCCCTAGCTTGGCCACGGGCCACCTAGTCGCAGCTCAGCCAGCTATCATGAAACCAACCTCCACAAGCCACGACCCACATCGTCCAAGCTTCACCGCAGCCTGGTCCTCACCCACTCGGAAAACACCACCCCAACCTCATGGGAAGCCCCTGTCACGACAGCATCATTCTCATTGGAGTAGTTCAACCATGAGCAAACCTCCCTTTACCATACGCCACTGCAAGTGCACTACCTCCCTCTAACAACTGAAAACCACCCTAGTTTTGCAGCTAAAAAACAGAGCACCTGCTCCCTCCACATTGAGCCACAACCCAGCCAACCCTTACAACCACTCCTCAACTCCTTTTCAGTGCCACCAGCCACTGAAAGACTACACAGCACCACCGATCTGTAGAGCCCCAATACCGCCGTTTCCCCTCACGCTAAACACTGTCGTCTCCCCCTCTTTCTCTCATCACTTGGCTCTCTCTCATCACTCTCTCTTTCTCTTAGTGCTCTTCCACAGCGTTGAACACCATGACCTGCCGTTGTGCCAATACCTTAACTCTATTGCATGCCCCCGTCTCTTTTGGTATGAAACTATCCTAACTATCGTGTGGGTTGGCCTTGATGTTCTTTTTTTAAAATTAAACTCTTTTTGTATGGACTTTGTGTTAAAACAAGTTTTTATAAAAGGAAATTAATGAGGTTTTTATTGTATTATTTAGTATTAAAATTTTTTAAAAATTTAATTTCAAAAGTAAATGTTAAGTGCGTATTTTTATTTTATTTTTAATACTTAAATTTGATTAAGTTTATTAATCAAAATGTTTTTGGCTGTTTTCCTCAATAGATATTATTATAATTATATTATCTAGTATTAGATTTTATAGTTACACTTCAATGGTAAATAAGTTAGAATTTAATGTCTCAGGTAGAGAAATTAAGTAGATATTGATAAATTCTAGGAAGTGATGGTATTTTAGAATTATGAAAATCTAGGGTTTTGAGGAGTTAAAATAGGTCAATTTAGCAGTTTGGGTTTAATTATTGAAAATACGTGCTTGATTGAAAATTTATGGGAGTTACATAACAATTTTATAGGTGACGATTGATTTTTGTTCAATACTGATGTGGAGAAATTCTGAAAAAGCTATGAAGTTCAGGTAAACGGGATTCCTATGCTAGACTTTGCATAAAAATAAAATGGACTAAGGTCAATTTTGAAAATATGCATTTTTTGTTATGAAAAGAAATCTGAAATGACCTTAATTATTTGTTCTGCATTACTCATGAAATTCTATATAAGAATAAAGTACTTTTTGTCATACTGGTGTGGACATGAGCAAAGTTTTGGCATTTTGTCTTTGAACTGTGCAAAAAAGATCGAATATGAAATTTTTTGCATAAATTATGTTTTTGTGATCTAATTTTGATCTATTCTAAAAAATTTCTATACCCTGATATGATATGATGTGATTTTTAAAAACATCTGGCATGACATTCTATTTCTATTTCTGTTCTATTTTGACCTTACCATAGGTGTAAAACTGTGACCTCTGTTTGGGTTGGTACCAACCTTTCTGTTTCTGGTGCACTCAATTTGGAAATAAAGTGGTTTTCGTCATAGTCTTTCCTATGTGCACACTCGGGGCAACAAAAATAATAAGGGAAAGCTTCACATTTAGTTAGCTGCCGAGGTTTGCACAATCCTATCACGGGGGTTAAAAATGGAATCCTGTTATGATATGATGTTTCAGTTATGCTATGCCAAATAAATTTTGAAAAATAGTTTTGAACTTTCGCTCTGATATTTTTGATAACATGTTCTGACTCTGCATTATGAAAATAAAAAATGTTTTTTTCAACATTCTAAACCCTGTAAATGCTCATGTTTGCATACTAGTATATGTTCTGTACTTACTGAGTAAGCAGTAGTATGTAAATATGAGCCTTTTTAGATAGTTCGGTATGTAGAAACAAAACATTTCATTTTCATATGCACATCTCAAAACATATTATCAAAAAATTAAAGCGACTTTTCAATCTTTTCATATTCATAAACCATTTTCATATTCAAAAACGCTTTGTTCATATTCAAAAACACTTTGGCATAACATAATTGAATATCTTCATCTTATCATATCGTATCGTATCATATCATATCATGTCACCATATCATATCATATACCATATTTAACTCCCGTGGTAGGGTTGTGCTATCTCCAGTGGCCAAACCAGGCAGTATCATATTATGAAACTTTCCATTTTTAATCTTGGAGCCCCGAGTGTACACACAAGAAAGAACACATAAAAGACCACTTTGTTTCTAAAGTAGGTGCACTCATATCATATCATATTATGTTGGTACCATCCATATCAAGTGAACCAGTATCATCATATCAGATCATATTCAGAATCTGAATCAAAATAGATAAGTATGCTAAATGTTTTTCATATCTATATCATTTCCATTTGACCAAAAATAAATCCAAATCATTTTCATATCATATGTACAAAAATTCACAGATATCATATTTGTTCTTTTGCACATTTCAGAAACATGTCAAATATTGCTCATGTCTACAGTATTCATGTCAAAAGCATTTCTTTCCTCTTTCATACGTATCTTATGAGTGAATACAAAACATATACTGAGATTGTTTTTCATATATATATATTTTTAAATAACATGCACATTTTTAAAAACCAACCTTAGTCCATTTTTTTTATGCAAATATAGTATAGGAACGCCGCTTACCTAACTCCTGCAGTGTATTATCTATGCCTTGAAATCGACCTCTATCAGTCACGTCACCTATTCATAAAAATAAAATATATAAACTAAGTGTTAAAGACCAACAACACAATTTTGATCTAAAAAATTAAGACCCAAATTTTAAACCATAGTTCAGCAAATTTAACTCAACTCAAGCAGCCATAGAATAATCTGGACAGCCCACACTTCAACCCAAAATACCATATACCAATTTCAATATTGACCTATACACCCACTGAATCCAACATTCAACTCAAATAATCAATATATCCACCCCCTCCAATGGCCCCTAACTCCAAGCAACCACTAACAACTCAACCAAAATAGTAATAATGTACCTCAAAATAATTTATGATTCACTCCAACAGTCGTATAAAAACCCAAGTAGTACAAAAATAGCCACTACACAACCCCAAGTATCCATTAAATTCACTGCACGTCCAACCCAATTAATCCAAACTCATAAACCATTCCAACACAGGGTGTTTGCTTACACAAAAAGAATGCCCAAAATCCCATGGACTACACATTATGAAATTCATAATCATGTCTCAGAAATTTCATTGGAGTGAAATAATATAACTTGAAGTGAATGTGTGTGTGTGCAAGAGAAACAGAGAATGAGAATGGACTACCGACGAACGATAATGTCACCAGTGATAGGCTTCGATGGTTACAAAGCTTTAGGGACTCATGAAAATACAGTACAAAAATCACAAAGCAAAATCTACAGTGGAGAGAAAGAGAGAGTGTCAACTGTGAAGGCCTTGTATTTCGTAGTCAAGGTGTAAAATGTGAGAGAGACAGAGAGACAGAGAGAGACAAAGATAGAGATACCTATAGACAAAAGAACACCATGCGAGAGAGGAAGAGGAAATGAGTCTGTTGAGAGAACTAAAGCTTTGAAGAGAAAAACCAAACACAAGGGGAAAACTGAACTACCGAGTAGAGATAATAGGATTAGGGGAGAGGTTTTCGGGCAAAACAGAGGAGAGAAAAGTAAAGGGAGAAAAACCGTCGGGGGGTGGGGGAAGGAAAAGAAAGGGGATGACTAACCTGCTAAAACGGTGTTGTTTCGGGGGTCTTCGGGCTGGGTTTCAGCTGGCTGGGCCATGGACCTAGGCTTCACATCCTCCCCCCTTACAAAAATTCCGTCCTTAGAATTTGCTACAAGCTATCAAAACTCTCATCGAACAAGTGAGGGTACTTAACTCGCATCCGTTCCTCGAATTCCCAAGACTCTTTGTTAATAGCATGATTATTCCACAACACTTTAACCAAAGGGATAGTTCAAGTCCGTAACACTTGCTTTTTCTTGTCCAAAACCCATGCTAGTTCCTCGGTGTAGGTCATATTCTCTTGAATCTAAAATGGTTCATGATCTATAACGTGGGTGGGGTCATGGATGTACTTTCTCAACATAGACACAGAAACACGTTATGCCCTCCCAAGAATGCCGGTGGTAAAGCCACCCTGTAAGCCACTGGTCCAATCTGATCAAGAATCTTAAATAGTCCAATATGTCTTGGGCTCAACTTACCATTCTTTCCGAATCTCATAACTCCTTTGATCGGTGCTATCCTCAAAAATACTTTATCCCCAACCTTAAACCCTAATTGGTGGCAACGTTTATTTGCATAACTCTTTTGTTGGCTCTAAGCTGCTTTCAATCTAGCCCAAATGGTATTTGTCTTCTCTGTAGTCTACTGAATAATCTCTGGCCCCAAAAGTTTCCTTTCACCTACTTCATCCCAATACAATGGAGATCTACACCTTCTACCATACAAAACCTCGTAAGGTGCCATCCCAATGCTAGCCTGGAAACTATTATTATCAGAAAATTCGACCAATGGTAAATGTCACAAAAAGTTCCCTTAAAATCCATCACACATGCCCTCAATATGTCTTCTGAAATTTGAATAGTCCTTTCTGACTATCCATCTGTCTGAGGGTGAAAAGCAGTACTGAAACTTAACTTAGTACCCATTGCCTCCTGTAAGCTTCGCCAGAACTTGGAAGTGAAACGAAGGTCTCTATCTGACACAATGGATACCTGTACCCCATGTAACCTCACTATCTCCCACACATACAGCTCAACTAGTTTCTCCAGTTTATAAGAAACTTTAACAGGCACAAAATGAGCAGTCTTCATTAGCGATCCACGATTACCCATATAGCATCTTGTCCGCTCAATGTCCTTGGGAGGCCTATTACAAAGTCCATGGAGATATGCTCCCATTTCCACTCTAGAATTTGGAGTGGCTGTAACAATCCTGCTGGTCTCTGATGCTTCGACTTCACCTGTTGGCAAGTTAGGCACTGTTCCACAAATACACCAATTTCTCTTTTCATACTGTTCCACCAAAAAGACTCTCTCAAGTCCCGATACATCTTGGTACTCCTCGGGTGAACCGTGTACAAAGAATGGCGTGCTTCTTTGAGAATTACCCTTTTCATGAGTTCATCATTAGCTGGCACGCACAATCTACCTCAAAACTCCATCCTTGGAAATCCTAAAGTCGGATTGGTCCCCTTTCTCGACTTTTTCCACTAGCTTCACCAACCCTAAATCCACTTTCTAAGCAGCTTTGATTCTATCAATCAAGGCTGGTTGAACTATCAAACTGGCCATGAAAGTACTTGTATCACTAATGATGACCTCAATACCAGCTCTTTCTAAGTCCATTAACAACCTATGTTGAGTGGTAAGGGTTGCAACCGCCGATCCCATTAACTTCCTACTTAAGGCGTCGGCAACAACATTAGCTTTATCTGGGTGATAATTGATGGTGCAATCATAATCCTTGATCAATTCAAGCCATCTCCTCTGCCTCATATTTAATTTTTTTCTAGGTAAAGAAATATTTCAAATTCTTGTGATCCATATAGATTTTGCACTTTTCTCCATACAAATAGTGTCTCCAAATCTTAAGTACAAAAATGACTACCGGGAGTTCTGGATCATGCATGGGATATTTTGCTCATAAAATTTGAGTTGGTCTGAGGCTTATGCTATAACTTTCCCATGTTTCATCAATACACACCCCAAACCAAGCCTTGATACATCGTTGTAAACTACAAATCCTCCTCTAGCAGTAGGGACTATTAACACCGGAATTGTCACTTATAATCTCTATTTCAACTCTTGGAAAATTTCTTCACACTTTGTTGTCCATTCAAACTTATTATTCTTTCTGGTGAGTGCAGTGAGAGGAACTACTATCTTGGAGAAACCATCAATGAATCGACGGTAATAACCTACCAATCCCAAAAAACTTCTAACCTTATGAACATTCTTCGGTGCCGACCAATTAACTACTGCTTCCACTTTTCCCGAGTCCACAGAAATACCATCTTTCAAAACTACATGCCCCATAAATGCAATTGAATCCAGCCAAAACTCACACTTCTTCAATTTAGCAAACAACTTTTTAGCTCTGAGTGTCCCAAGTACCAGCTTCAAATGTTCTTCATGCTCAGTCTTGCTTTTGGAGTAAATCAGTATATCATCTCAATAAAAACAACCACAAGCTTATCCAAAAATTCATGGAACACCCAGTTCATCAAATCCAAGAATACTGAGTGAGCGTTAGTGCAACGTCCGTCCTTGTGACGGGTCTTTTTACAAAATATTTTACAAAGGATGACGGGAATTACCATTCGATTCAAAACATTTTACTTCCGTTTTCAGGGTGCAAGACTCTACATTATATAATAAAATGTGCTTTTAGAATAAAATGTACTTTTAGAATGAGAGAGTGGAAAATATAAATCTTAAACTAAAAGGATCTCTTTTGCAATTAAAGTCCTTGTGCCCAGACTTCCGTACTCTTCTCCTTTTGGCCGTGTCCGTCCCGAGCATACTACTCATTTAGTTCTTGTGGGAGGAGGGGCACATATAAAAACTAAAATGAGTCAAATACTCAATACGCATTACTTCATACCGTTAAAATAAAGCAATATAGGTTTTCAGTTATGCATTTATCACTCTATACATAGTATACGTACATGCATACATGTGTTCCTTTGCAAACATCACTGGCGGGGCTTTCTTCTTTAAAAGAAAATGGTTTTCTTTTTGTAAACGTTTATCCCTCCAGTGTCTTCATTTCTTGAAAAATGTCATGCATTCATACATATTTTTCTTTTCACTTTCATAGGCCGGTGCACACTATTACGCCCCACATGCTAGGGTTAGCAGCCCTATGGCCAATGGATTCACCCGTGGCTCCGAGTTGGAATCTCATTCTGTCAAGCTGCAGTACTGGGTGCACTACTAGATACTACGACCAGCATTGCAATCTGCCCATTCATTCTTTGGGTACCCTTTTCATTCATATGGCCGTTACGCATCTTCATACATTCATGTTTTCATGCCTTTCTTTCTTTCCTTTATTCATTTCATGTCAGCTCTAAAGAGCTAGAGCTTTCATTCTTTTCCTTTCTTTTCTTTTCATTTAACATTCCTTTCATGAGAAAACATATTTTCATGAGAAAATATCGTTTGGGGTGCAAGCCCGAAAATCGTCTTTTCATGCCATGTCTTTTAGTGAAAAATACATATAATAGATACTGCGTATAGTCATTCATTCACATGCGTACGACTAATACTTTAGTTGCGTGAAAGGGGGCTGACAATAAGGGCCCTACATACTTATACTTTAAAACGTTATGCTTTGCATGTCTTTCGAAAACGTTTTCTTTCGCCTCGTGGGGCACTTTCAAAGAAAAAGCATTTCTTTTCTTCTTTTCAACGAGAAAGCGTTTCGTTTTCTTCTCTTATCTTTTAGAAAACTCTAGAAGAGTATAAACATAATACTTACCTAGACTCCATGGTACTTTTATACTATGCAGTCCATTCATGCGGTGTCAGATGGCAACCTACATGCATATAACCTTAGCATCATTCTCTATCTAGTACATAAGCAACTAAACTAGAAATAGAACTACGCTTTACTTAGAACACTCTCCTTTCATCCCTGGCCAGGCTCTTACGTGCCTTTTACTATGTTAAAACCTTCAGGGACCTATTCACGGTTATTACCTCTTTCAACCTCAATGCTCTACTTCAAGTGTTTACTCGCTAGAGTGAACCCATGAGTCACCTTAGGATTAAGACACTAAGACCTCTATCTTATTCTTCTTATCAATCATATTCCGACGCATGACTCAAACTGACTAAGTTACACATCCCAATCCTAGACAGTACATTCGTCATTACCTTCATGTATCTTAGTTCACTCTAAATTCTCATGCCCATCCATACACGTCACAAGGCTCTAAGCCATTCTGAGGCTTAAGCATCTTGTAACCATGCTTGAGACAGATTACCCATTACATACGGTAAATCCATCCGGCACGTGTTTAACCAGATTATACGCGTACCCTATCCTTTTATCACCTAGGACCAACATATAATACATTGGTCATTGGCTCATATGAACAAGCGCCATACTCCGATACCAACCTTCTCTTATCCGGCTAGCATGACTCTTCATGCTACCCGTACCTCTTGACAGTTCATCCCAACACTTAATATGACAGGACTCCATTTATAACTACACCTTACATCATGCCATATAGCTTGAGACCATTCCCTAGCTACACCGTGACCTTATCACGCCACCCAACGTACATCCTAACTCATCACGGCACGACTTCTGGGTTGACCCTGTCACTCCATGACATTGCCCAATTATGCTTCCGCTGCACTACTCTGATACTTTCCAGCCACTTCGCACATACTCCCAGCCATAAACCAACTACATGGCGACACTTGTCACCTCTAACTACAATCCACATCACTACTACAACACATAAACCACAACCACACTCCCCAACTATGCCCAATACTTCACGTCACAGCACGTCACATCACCATACTACACAGTAACTCCACAATACTAACAGCACAGTCCACAACCTAACTGATATGAACCCGTAGGAATTGAATCTCTTGAACCCACAATCAATTTGAAAACTCACCCAAGAAAGCCAAAATCAAGTCAATGGATGGAGAATCTAGACCCGATAAGAACTCGTTTCAATAACCTAGATTATATTAAAATCTAGACCCGTTGAAGAACCTGTCTCAAGAACCTAAATTACAAGGAGAAACGCCACAAAGGTTGTGATTTACCTTTGATAAGTTCAAAAGTTCAATCAAGAACAAGAGGAGTAAACTTAACTCACAATGAAAATTCAATAGTCTCTAATCTTAAAAAGAGGCTACAATGTATATTTAATACAAAACCTAATTGAAACCCTAGACCAAAATAAACCCCTTTCTTCCAAAAATAGCCTTGGATGAATAGTACCGCATGAACAGTATCGCGGCTACAGTAATCGCTACAGTACCTCTTTTCAAAACCCTAGTTCCTAAAAATGTAATTTTTCAAATAAGCCATTGGCCAAAATACAAGGTCTTTCCAAAATCCTAGTTCATAAGAAATTAGACATATGTGGGCCAAGCATCCTCAATCCCACTTATTCTAAACTAATAAAATAAATACTTTAACAAATTGAAAGGTTCTCCTTCTTTCAAGTCCGTCTTGAGTGTTGGGCTCTTGCTGGCTTCATCCGAAGTGGATTGCATCAATCCTTGCATTGCTTCCTTGATCTTCGTGGCTATTGATCTTGTAATTGACCCATCTGAAACTTGTAAAGAATCTTTAAGAATAGGCCCACCTTGGTTCCCATCACTAACCCACCAACTAGAATCTAACATAAATAACAATGGATAGAGAGTTATACCATCGACAGGATAACCCATGCGTCTCAAGGCATGGAAGTGGAGGGGAAAGCTTGACTGGTCATGGCTGGCCATGGAGAGACTCAGGAGGCTGCTGGCGAAGCCTTGGTGGCTTGGTGGTGGCAGCACAGCGACCCTACGGTGGCAAAAGAGAGGGACCCGTGCGTGAGAGGGAGAAAGGCCGGGAGAGAGTGAGAGAGAGTAGAGGAGCACGGGTGGTGGATCAGAGCTAGGGATGGTTGGGATGGATCGGTGGTGGCTGAAGGAGGCTAGAGATAGTGGTTAGACGCCGTGGGTGGCAGCGTATGGCAATGGAGGTGGAGAAATCCGTGCAGCTTGGTGGACTTCGAGGGGGCAAACAACGGCGAGATGGAGGCCGAGCTTGCTGGAGGTGGATGGCTGGTGGAAGGGGAAGCTACCATGGAGGTGGTGGCGCTGTTGGGCAGCACACGACTGTGCAGTGAGCACCATGCCCATTTGGGCTTTACACGACTAAGAGAGAGAAAGGGAGAGTGTAGGAGAGAGAGACTAGGATGGGGGAGCTCGCCGGAGGGTGGTGGAGCTGGTGGTAGCAGCGGTGAGAAAGAGAGAGAGAGAGATGTGTTGCCCAAGCCGAAGGAGAGGGAGGAGAGAGAGAGATGGGGAAAAGTGAGGGAGAAAGAGAGAGGGGCTAGCGTTTTATCCTAAAATTCATCGTATAGGGATCTACAAAATAATCTAACGATGGACCTTAAACTCCGATTTAAAATGCATAAACGTTAATTTAATTAAAAGTATTAAGAGGAATTAAAATAGAATATTATTTGAAATAATATTCTTTCATCATTAATAAAATGATAAAATCTTACTTAACATGTTTAAGAGAATAAAACCGTTAAATTAATTAAAGATTCCAACATAATTTAAATAATGTAACATTTTAAATAACTGAAATCATTTATATAAAATGATTTCCTACAATTATAATATTTTTGGATCTCTTCAAAGATATTATAATTGAGTTATTTAAAATATTACTTAGTTAAATAGCGATGGGAATATCCCATTTAAAATACTCATAACTTTAAAACACAAGCTACCTTTAGAAATCACATAATATCTTTAAAAACAGGCCATCGGGGTCGGGCATGCATAACGAGGCTCGTAGTCGCTAGAGAGAAGTGGACAGTTACATCTTCAATAAATTTCATTCCTGAAATTTGCTTATGCTAGAAGGAAGAAAGGAGCGGGATATTATAGTTAGCTAGGCCAAAAAGTATGACCAAAAACTCATAATGGCCATAACGGGGTCCTGAAAGCCGTCTTAGCCAGATCTTCTGTACTAATCTTCAATTGATGGTAACACGATCGAAGATCAATCTTTGAAAATACCTGAGCACCCTGGAGCTGATCAAACAAATCTTCTATACAGGGTAGTGGGTACTTATTCTTTATGGTCACCTGATTAAGTTCCCTATAATCGATACACATTCTCATCGATCCATCATTCTTTTTCACAAAAAAAAACTGGAGCTCCCCAAGGTGATACACTGGGCCTGATGAAACCCTTGTACAACAAATCTTGCAACTGCTCCTTGAGTTCCACTAATTCAGACGATGCCATCCGGTAAGGTGCTTTCGAAAGGAGTGACATGCCTGGGACTAATTCAATAGCAAACTCTACCTCCCGCACAGGCGAGAGTCCAGACAAATCTTCTAGGAAAACCTCTGGATATTCACTCACAACAGGTATTTGCTCTAAAGTCAACTCTTCTTTTGGTGCTTCTACCATGCAGGCTAAGACAACCATCACATAAGAATTTTCCAACCTGAATGACAGATATGATGGGTAGATGCAACCTCACTTTGACCCTGTAAACCGAAATTCACTTTCTTTTGGAGTCTAAAAACTATTTCTTTTTTAAAATAATCAATACTGGGTACGTGGTAAGAAGCCAGCCAATCCAGACCCAAAATCACATCAAACCCAATCATGTGAAACACTATTAAATCTGCTGGCATTAGTCTTCCCTCAATAGATAAAGCACACCCCGGTAGAATCTCATCACAGACTACCAAATTTACTGTTGGGGTCGCGACCACTAACTTGTGCTTCAACTTTTCGATTTCTAAAGTGCAAAATCTAGAGTAAGCCATGGAAACAAATGAATGTGTCGCTCCCAAGTCAAATAACACAGTGGCATTATTAGAAAACAAAGAAAGGGTACCTGTGGTCACAATCAACATCATTCATGAACTAAAATTTTCAAGTATTAACATCAACCAACAAATTAATATCTTCAAACAAAACAAATAAGTCATACCAGTGATCACATCATTCCTATCCTCAGCCTCTCTAGGTGTTAGAGCAAAAACCCTTGCAGGCATAGTAGTACGTTGGATGTTGCCTCGCACTATCCCTTTTGTTCTGGGTGGTGGTGGCCTGTTGCTGTCAAATTGCAACTAGCAGTCCCTAAGATAGCGACTTAGTTTGCCACAACGGAAGCATAGTCCCGCCTCCATCCTACATACTCCGGCATGTACTCGGTTGCAAGTTCTACACTCATATGCTTGTTGGGTGCCCTGAACCGGCCTCTTACCCAAATTTACATGCCTTCTTTTCCTTATCAGAAATTAGGTACGCAGCAAAATGGGATAACTCAATAAATCTAGCTGCATACTAGTGTATCGTCATAGTTCCCCGTATCAAAGTGGCGAATTCCATAGCCTTGTCATCTCAGACTGAGCTTGGGAAGAAGCGTTTAAGAAAAATCTGCTTGAAATGCAGCCAACTAACTATTTCTGTCCCTTTTGCTTCTCTAATAGTTCTTTCAAAAATCACCATCTTTTCGCCTCCCCAGTCAGCTTGAATGTTGCGTATGCTACCTTCTGTTCATCTATGCAGGTTAGTACCCGCAATATCTCCTCAATATCTTGAACCCAATCCTCCGCTAGGGTTGGTTCACCTCTCCCATCAAATGAAGCGAGGGTGCATCCGATTAAATTGTTCTACGGTACAGCCTCCTTCATTATAGTTGTGTTGGCAACCCGAGGGATTCTGCAGGAGATCATCTATTAATTGATGAGCTGCTGCTCGTAGTACTACGGAAGCACTCAGGTTTGCTTCCCTTTCATTCTCATTTGCGTTCAGATCCGACATACTTCGTTCTCGACGACGAGGTGGCATCCTGACAAAATAACTTGGATATGTAATAATCGTTTAAAAAATTATAGAGTTCATATAAACATAAATAATTAGTGGTACCCGTAAAACAAAACATATGTATAATACTTCAAAGTTATAAAGGTACCTATAATAAAGAGAAAAGAAGTACGCAACAATAGTAATGATCAATCTCCAAAGTCTAAAACTTTAACTCCATTAAATCTATTTAAAAAGTCTCCATAATCAAACCAAACTTCAAACAACATGAATTCAGCTCATAGACCCATAAAATCCTACACATCAAAATCATTCCTAAAGTCTGCAAATTCAAAGACCTTCAATACCTACAATATTCTACCTTATAGCCCGCGCCACTATAACATTACATCTGAAAATTATTTCTTAAAGTCTATCTATACTAAAAAACTATAGTCTACAGAACCTTAAACCTATCTCTGATACCAAATGTAACGCCCCGTATCCGAATGGGTAGGAGAATTATTACCTGTCACTTACAAACCTGTCTCCCAAAGCATCTAAAACTGTAAAGATTTAAAAAATAGTACACAATCTCATATTTTTCAAATAAACATATTATAAACTCTATAAGTCATCATTACAAAATAATATAAACCATTGGGGTCAACAATCTCCCAATAATCTCAACTTAATAAACTGATACATCTTTAAGTCTCAATAGATCCAAATAACATAAAGAACTTCAAATACTCAAATTAAACCCTTCTACTAACAATGGTACCCTTAGGTACTCAACCTTCTATCCATATCTAGTCATACTCCAATTTCTATTCATGACCCCCAGTTAGGTCATCAATATCATCTGAAAAATATTGTGAAGATAAGGGGTGAGCAGAAAACATATACAATTATCTAAACATCAGCATTTATAGAATACAGGATGCAGAACAAAACCCTCGTGATGGTTTCAAATATTTATAATCTAAATTACATAGTCATAGAATAAACTGAGCATCTTCATCATATAATATCAGAGCATCACGTAAGAAAAGAGGCTATGTTTAACCCCCGTGATTTAGATTATAAATATTTGAAACCATCACGGGGGTTTTGTTCCACATGCTAACACTGAAAATATTTTATTCTGCATCATGTACTCTGTAAATGCTCATGTTTACTATTGGCATATGTTATCTCCTTACTGAATTCTTGATAACTCACCACCCATCTTCAGAACATTTGAGATGATTTTGATGACACTGCTGAGAACCAAAATTAGGAGGCATGGGAGGGGTTAGTCATGAACTAATTATTGACTGCCTAAAAGTATTGTGGTTATGAGGAAAATTTCTTTAGTAGTGTTGATGATATTGTTATTATGTTGATCTGATTTGCTGGGAGATTTTTTATTATTATGAAGAATTTAAGAAGTATTTAATTTATGTTGTTAGGTCATTTCATTGAGAACTTTGAGGATTGTATTTATGTTTGTTTTGGAGGAGGAGAATTCGTGTTTATGAAATATTTTGAAATGTTATTTATATTATGAGGAGATGATTTTAAGTATCAGATAATAACCCTCCGACCCTTTCCAGATACGGGGCATTAGAGATTTTGCCATAGGGATAAAATTGGGAAACAATGATTAATAAATATCGTTACAAATTAAGAGATATTTTTCGCAAATATCTAGCGAAAAGCTGCCAAGAAATAGAAAAAATCTTACATATTAATAATCATCATCCATCTCGATCGATCGTCGAGACTGACCATCACAACGTTATTAATTAATGTGTCGCAGGAAAATTTCCTAAACCTTAATTATGAGGAAGCTAGAGGAGGGATACTTTGCTCATTCCTGAAGAAATTGTCTGGATCAACTGCAGTCTTGATCTTCACTAACCTATCAAAGTTTTCATGAAAATACATGGTTCCATAAACCTTCCCTTCGGCATAGCTGTTCTTACCATGGTGATTGATCCCAATGTCAAGATCCCTATAGTTCAAATATGCACTTCTAGGGTTCTTAGACACGAAAGGAGTCATGTAACTGTAAAGGCTCCTTGATTGAGTTATGAAATTCTTTTCTGCCTCAATTGCTGCATCTTGCCAGCTTATTGAGTACTGGATTTTGAACAAATTCCCCGCACGATGTGGGAAAGGAAGTGTAGAAGCTTGTACTTGGTTCATTTTCCCACCATAAGGATTGAAAACCAGTCCAACTTTTCCGAGCTCAATCATTTTCTTCCATATATATTCCAACGCAGTTTTCGAAATCGGTTTCTGCACGTAATCCGATTTCCTCTTCCCGAAGATTGCCGTGTCGGGGTGTCGGTCGAGGAGGACTGTCGGGGACGTGACATTGCCATTGCCGGCGCCAGCCCACACAACAGAATCAATCCAACTCATTTCCATCACATCTTCCTTCTTCAAACCTAGTTCAGGAAACTCCTTGCTTAATAACGTGATCAGGTCTTCTGCTTTGCCGAGGAACAATGCGACGATCGTTGCTCGGATTGTCGTCTCCCCCTTCTTCACCTTGGATGTCACGGGCTGTATGAGCATCCTCATGAACAGGTTTTCATCCGTGGTCGGAGCGACTTGCTGCCATCGATAGACAACATCGGTCGCGTTCTCTTCCAAGCTCCTTTCAGCCCTAAAAACTGTAACCTTCTCCGGAACAGGAACCAACTTTATTTTGAATGCGAGTATTACTCCAAAACTTGCGCCTCCTCCTCCTCTAATGGCCCAAAAAAGATCTTCTCCCATTGAAGTCTTATCAAGGATTCTGCCATTAACGTCCACGATCTTCGCATCAAGGACATTATCTGTGGTAAGTCCATATTTCCGAACCATGAAACCATATCCAGCGCCACTTAAGTGCCCACCAACGCCGACGGTGGAACAAACCCCCGCCGGGAAGCCATGCAGCTTGCTCTTCTGCCATATATTATAATAAACTTCTCCGAGCGTCGCGCCGACTTGCACCCATGCAGTTTCTTCCTTGGCATCGACCACAACTGAACGTAGATTAAACATATCGAGGACGACAAATGGGTCTTGAGATACATACGAGACGCCCTCGTAGTCATGGCCGCCGCTGCGGATTCTTATATGGATGCCATTTTTCTTGGCGCAAATCACAGCGGCTTGGACATGGGATTCATTTGTCGGGGTCACGATAATGACAGGTTTTGGCGTCAATGTGGTGTTGAAGCGTGCATTGCGGATGTAGGCACGGAGGACGGATGAGTAGGAAGGGTTGTTTTGAGCATAAACTATTTTGGAGATTTGTTCTGGTTGCTTTATTTCAGATGATAAGCACTGGACAAAGGCGTTATGGGCAGAATCGGAAGCTGCCCATGAGGCAGAGACTTGAAAAAGAAGAAAAAAGCAGATTAAAGGAAACATTCTTGGCGTTGGCAGATACAGGAATGGCTTTGATTTTCCCATTTTTGTATCTGTCTATTCGCTTTTGTGTTTGTTTTCTTCTCATTTTGCAGCTAATTGTAATATATATATTACTGCATATTGGATCGAACACCTTCACATATAGGATTGACATCCCGAGAGCAACTCCTAGCCCATGGCCTCATGGTAAGCCATGCGCGCCGTTGAAAAACTGTAATAGGACGTCATAAATAGTAAATTCCAAAATCGGATTGAGATCCTCTAAGCTGCTCTCTAATCCTTGACTCCAATTAGATGATTGGATTGGGAAAGAAATAGATACATGACTACTAAATTTATATGTGGGGTTTGTATTGCATAGAGATCTCCTATGGTCAATATTAAATATTAATGTAGTGAGATTAAATATTGTGGTTATCTTTTTCAATTTGATGAACTTTTAATCCTATCCAAAATTAGAGAGAAAGGTTATTATTAAAAGGATAATAATATTATTTGGCCCCACGATTTTGCTCCCCCATTTTGACCGCTAGCTTCAGTATTTTATTTTATTTTTTTTAATTTTTTTCTTAATAGTTAAGGAAGTCACCACTAATGAATTTTGAGTATTTAAAAAAAATGTTTAAAGATATTTAAAATCTCTTTGAAAGAAAAATGAAAAAAAAAATAAAAATGCAATTGCACTAGTGATAATTTTAAGGGAACAAAATCATGGGGTTGAGTAGCAGCACCATTATTAAAATTACAAAAATGATGTAATAATCCCAAGCTTTGTCACTATTTTGTCCCATTGGACAGTGGTTATAATATTCCCATGTTAGAATATTACCATATTTAGAAGATATTCATAATATTCTAGTAAGTATGGTAATATGACTTATTCAGTATTCACTATCTAATCTAGTTTATTGTGTAAATCAATAAATATCAATTAGTATCATTGATTGATTATATTTTCATTACTGCACCCCATCTAGGATTTAATGCCTGACCTACATTTAGAATCTAATATATATATATATATATTGTAACGCCCCGTCCCCATGTGTCTGGAAAGTTAACTCATGTCACCTAAAAGCATCCCCAATAATACTTTTAAAATAACTCAGAGTCTCTATAAAATATTAACCTATTTGTTCAACACTTTTATTATATTTTATCATTTCTTAACTTTAAACTTTAGTCTAATTTTATTGTTTTTTGTTCATTTTAGTCTTTATTGTTGTTATTTCAATTTTATTTTAGATTTAAAGAAAATGAAAATCTTAATATTAGGAGCTCGTCGTCTAGGAACTATGTCATTTAAATGAACATTTTATTTAAATATAGTAGCTGCTAATATATGTTGGGTTCTCTTGGACGTTAGGCGCATGCAGCAATGTTTGACTTGATTGGATTGGCATGCGGGCTGTTGGAAAGCTACGGATATACAATGAAGTGTTTGACTTGGCTAGTGTTACTTCACTTGGACGTAGCGAGACGCAAGGGCGCTTTACTTTTTGGTTTGACTCAATCAACACAGCACGGAAGAGGGGATCCAAAATTCAATTTCGAATTCGGAAAAAAAAAGAGGCAACGCGTTTGACTTGGTCTCCACACACACGGACGAAAAGAGGATTTTCAATTTTTGAAATCAAAAAGGAAGAGAACAACGTAACGCAGGAACGAAGAAAAGAAAAAGAAAAAAAGAATTAGAAAAGAGAAGGGAACTGAAGTGAACCGAGAAGCAGCGACTCGAAGGACGAGAAGCTGCAGGGACGGCGACGAGTTTTTTTTTTAATTTCAGTGTTCATTTTCTTTCATTCTTCTTATAAAAATTATGATGAATTGGTTTATGTTAAATTTAGTTTTTAGCATGAATTAAATTTTCTTTATTTTAAGAAAATGATATAATCTAGTTTCGAACTATGTTTGTTTTTCTAAATTAATTTGAAGTAATTCTCTTTCATATTTTTCTTATTTATTCTGAACTTATTGCTTCTAATTTACTGGTCATTAATTAGATAATTTTGATCTTGTGATTTGCTGTCGAAAGAGAGAATTATCGGATAGAATTTAGATATTTCAATATAGGTAAATATAAAGATCAAAAGACTTATAATATGAACCTATGTAATAATTAAATCGTTAGTCTTAAGGCTTTCTTGCTTTATTAATTTGCATACTCTTGTATAAAATGATGAACAAGAATATTACTAATTTACTGTCGAAAGAGGCTTTTGGGATGAGTTTGGAGATTTGCTAACAAATAGAGAGAATTAAATTCAATTAGTTAGATGAGTAAAGCATGGTGAGGAATTAGTTGAAATCGATTTCCTAGAAGTTTTCTTTCTCATTAATTTGATCTTCGAACAAATAGTTTTCTTTTCCTTGAAAATTTTCTTGAAATAATTTTATTCTAAATTGCAATTACAAAACTCTTAGTGATTTTTCTAAATAAAATTAAGATCAGTATAATTTCGGTATTTGTCAAAAGGAAGTTACCAATACCTAAGGACGATACTCTTCTTATTACTTTACTATAAAACTATACGATACTATGTACTTGTAGTTTTGCACCGATCAGCAGAGAATATATACTAGTATGCAAATATGAGCATTTACAGAATTCAGAATACAGAACAAATTATTTTTATTTTCAGAATGCAGAATCAAAACATGTTATCAAAACTATCAAATTGAAAGTTTAAAAATATTCTTATTCAACATTTCATTGACACAACATAACTGAAACATCATATCATAATAGAATTTAATGTTTAACCCCCGTGGTAAAGTTGTACAAACCCCAGAGGCCAACTGAGCAGAAACAGAATATGAATCTTCCCCTTATTATTTTCGGAGCCTTGAGTGTGCACATAGGAAAGACCACGTAGAAAATCACTTTGTTTCCAAAGTAGGTGCACTAGAAACAAAAAAGTTAGTACCAATCCGAACAGAGGCTACAGTTTTACACCTATTATAAGGTTAGAACATAACAAAAACAGAATGTCATGCCAGGGGTTTCAGAAATCACATCATATCATATCAAAGTACAGAATATTTTTAGAACAGAATAGAATCAGATCACAAAAATATAATTTATGTACAAATTTTTATAAATTTCATATTCGCTCTTTGTTTACACAGTTCAGAAACAGAATGCACAAAATTAGCTCATGTTTTCAACAGTCATACCAGAAAATATTTTATTCTTATACAGAATTTCATGAGTAATGCAGAACAAATAACTAAGGTCGTTTCAAATTTCTTTTCATAACAAAACATACATATTTTTCAACATCGATCTCAGTCTATTTTATTTTTATGCAAAGTCTAGTATAGGAATCTCACTTATCTAACCTTCTTTAACTTTTCTTAGTTTTTCCACAATAGAATCGAACTAAAATCAATGTCACCTATAAGATCATTATGTAAATTATATAAATTTTTAATTTAACAGATATTTCAATTCTTAAACCTGAAACGCTAAATAACCTATTATTCTAAAAATCTAACATTCTCGTAAATCTAAGATGTCAACAATTCTCAAATACATCGATTTTCACTTAATTACACCTACTAATCAATTAAATTCTAAAACTATTCTCCGCCCCATTCAACCAATTTCTATCACCATAATATCATCATAATTATAAAAAAAAAAATTGTCCTAAATTCCAAACCCTCATGCCTTGACTTATAACTCTGAGGGTAAAAATGTAATATCATGACTAGCCTTCCCTACAAAAACTGTACGTAACATGCAACCTTACCTTTCTAAGGGGAAACAATTTACCAGAAAGGAAACAGTGCGACAGAGGCGTACGTTGCACTCCTCGGAAGGGAGCTGCTCGTGACGTCAGAGTACTGAGTGGTGTGGCGAAGATGCCGTCGAGCTAAATGGCTGGGCACGGAAGAGTGAGAGTGATGAGCGAGAGAGAACGGAGGGAGAGAGTAGAGAACACGGCGTGCGAAAGGAGGTGTTACCGAGAGGGAGTGTGGTGGTTTGAAGCGGCGGCAGGGCAGTACTGTGGTGCAGGGCGTAGCAAGACCGGGTTGTGGTCGTTTCCGTCGAGAACGATGGCTGTCACTGGGGGTACGTGGGGTCTTGCATCCTTTGGCAGTGCTCTGTTTCTAGAAATAAAAACAGAGGTGCATATGGTGGCCAAGCAAACTGTTTTGGTTCTCAATGGAGGGACATGAGCATCGAGTTGGGCAGTGAGAAGGCGACTTCTGTCCTACGAGGGAGGTCTCGTCACGTTGCTCTGGCTGTTGTGCCATGAGGTGGAGGCCGTATGTGTGTGCTGGTTGTGCAGGGGTGACGCTGTGGGGTGGCTGGGTTCACGGTTTGCCAAAAAGCTGGCGGTGCTCGGTGGTTCTTTGGTGCAGAGTGGCAGCGGTGTGGACGTGCGTTGGGTTACGGTGATCTGGTGCAGTGAATGCATGCTGTGACCGTACGTGGGAAGGGGTTTGCGAAATGGTTGTTGCTGCGTACTGGTGATGAGGCTAGCCATGGTCTCTCGGTCCATACATCTTTCATGTCACTTGATGAGTAGTGACATGAAAGATTTGTTTCACCAAAAGAAAATCCAAGCTGTGGAAGGTTTCTGCTGTTTTCTGGACATGTGGTGGCCTCGTCTACTTGAAGGAAATTTACTTAAAAAGTACGGCGTGATTTACGTGCATGGTTCTAAATATATCCAAGACAGTGGTTTAAGAAATTTTATAGTGAAAGGAAATCTAAAATTTTAATTCTAGTATGCTTGAAATTGGACACGTTAATGTGGTTGGACTCGATAAATAAATTGGGCCATAATACTCATCCAAAATAAATCTCTCGTCCAACAATATCTTCGGCGTCTAGGAAAATTTTATTGGGCCAAGTTCTAATTATTTCCGCCTTGCCTTGGTTCGTGATTTATTATTTGGGCCTTTGTCCAATCATTGAGCCCAATGAAACTCATACTCTGCCAAAATAAATTTTTGAACCCATAAGTTGTTCTGAAATTACTCATTAAAACTCAAATGAGCTTTTCATACATAAGCCCAAAAATATTTATCTGACACAGGCTTGGCCCGAGTGTTACATATATAAATTTTGAATTTTTCAAAATTTCCTAGCTCACTTTTCTAGAAAGAGAAACTCCCACTTCTCCCTAGAAAGAAAAGTACTCCCCAATTTTCATATTGTTGTTCCACCGGAGAGGACAATGGAGTCTTGGCTTCCATCCTCCTCTCCTTTCCGTTTCCAATACCAATATGTTTATAGGTTTTTCTTCTAGTCCTTTTAAATTTTCCTTAACACCAATGTGGTCTAGGCCCAACCTACCACACTCAAGCGACCAATTGTCTACATGCGCATCACCATGTAACACCCCAGCCTTTGATCTACTAATACAAAGCGGAACAGTGGCAAAACTCTCAACAGGTGATCCTCACGCACGATTTGTCGTGCGCATGGTTAACACATGCCGCTGCATGAAAATCATGCATCCAACAACTACACATACCGTACCAACAATCTTGCTACTTTAAGATCTTTTAGATTTGACCCACCCATCTCACTATCACAAGGCGAGTGGTCTCCACATGCTGTCACCAGCTAGCCAGATGTGAAGAAACTCAGCCAGCAGCAATCTAGGCCAATCGATGCTAGCCATCCTATTATGTTTCATCTTTCCTAACAGAAGATCTTGAGGTAGGGGATGCCGATCTCTTCAACGAATATCTCAAGACAACAAATTACAGTGCACCACCAAAATCCACCATCTCCAACAGTGGCAACCACAACTATGCAAATTGTAAAAAGACCGTCTTTAAGACGACACACTCTTTGCAAGAAATGGGTAGGGATAAAGTCTTTGATCCCTAAATCTAATCTATTTTTTATTTATGCACTATGTTAGTTATAATGGGGTGTTTGTTGGAGAACCCCTTCCTCTCATGTATCTCGATTTCCTTATGCTAACAAAATGTTTGCTTAATAAAATTAAAAAAAGAAAAAAAAAACTTTTGAATTTGTCAGATGTTGACAATTTGACCAGATTGTCTGATATATTATATATGCGGTGGTTCTGTTAAATCTTGCTTTCCACAATGAATAATGGATGAAAAGTTCATTGGTTTTGTCTTTTTTATTCTTTAGGCATGTAGTTAGTTGCGATCGATGTTGTTCATTGCACAATACATACACACCTAGGTTAATGTGCTTATTTTGAGAACTTAGGGGGACTGATGGTGTCGAAATCTCCTTCGATGTGAGACACGAGTCTGGATCTCAAAGAAAAACTCAAGAGCATTCGAATGTTTACATTCAGTTCAAATGTTAAAATTTTAGAACAAACTATTGTTCTTGTAATAATCCAAGCCCACAAAAAGCCCAACCCAGCCCCTTTGCTTTTCTTTTTCCTTCCTTCCCATAAATTCCACACCCCCTAATTTGATCCCTACCCTCTTGTACGGCCTCCTCCCTCACCTCCTCTCTCTCTCTCTCTCTCTTAGATGCACTCTCACACACACCTCTCTCTCTCTCTTCAATTTTCTCACACACCCCCCCATCTTCTCTCTCTCTCTCTCTCAATTTCCCCCTCCCCCATCAATCGTAAATATATATATTTGTCTCTCTCTCTCTCTCCCCCAGTGTAACCTCACCCACAACCACTATTTCTTGTTGTTTCATTACTACTAACAACAATATTAGGTAACTTCTCCTCCCTCGTAAATAGTATATATATTTAATGAATTTTGAATATGAAATTTGTTAAGCCTTGGTGTTGTGAATTGTTGAGAATGTGCATAGGAGATGTTTGGAATCATTCCCATCCTATCTCATCTCATCCCATTCCCAAACATCACTAAAATACAAACACTTTCAAACTAATCATTACAACTTTTTCAAACTTTCAAACAAAAATTAAAAAAAGGATTCAACTTTTTCAAATTTCAAAACAAAAATAATATTAAAAAAAATCATATTCTAACAATATTTTCTCTTTATAATATTTTTTATTTAACTTTTTCTCTCTTTTCCCAAAACCCAAAAACACTTAACTGAAATTATCTCACTACTATTCACAAATCAGGTTACTATTATTCACAAAATTCTCATCTTATCTCATTCTCCAAAAATCCCCTTAGTTGATTATCCTATTTGGATGTGTTGAAGATGATTTTAATATTCAAGTGTTAGTGGTGGGTATTAACTAGAATTGATCCAAGTTTATGTTCCTATTTTATGGCCGAGTGTAGAGCTTATTTACCTTGAAATAATAAGGGAATAAAGGCCAATGTACGTGCTGTCCGGCAGCATATTTGTAACCTAGAAATTTGAAGTTTATCAATTTTGGAGGACAATCTTTTAGAACAAGTCTATATCCATGTTATTATGGATTATGTGAAATTTTAGAGTTAAGTGAGATCATTTTTAGAGTAAAAGTTGACGGATTATAATGGCATTGAAATAGGTTCTGAGTGACCGTTAGCAAAAGAATATCGTGACTATTTTGACTAGAAATCAAGGTAGGTGGCTCTTTAATAAGAAAAACTATTGGTTTTGTTTGGAATGGTGCACTTGGACATTATATTTCAAACTTGTGTAAACTTTGAATTTATGCACATTCTTATGCTATTTTGGCTTTGTTTGTGATTTGTGGAAATTTTATAATGGTTGGAATGCTTGAAAAATGCTCTGTGGCTTATTAAATTTGAAGTTAAATGTGAACATGCTATTTATTCTTGAGCTAATGATATGAATGTCTTTATGACATAATTGACATCTCTCGCGGCGTGACATGTTTGTGGTACATTGGTGATTTTCCTATTGTCATGTGGCTTTGAATATGATATTTGGCTGAATATGTTAGTTGAGAAAAAATTGTATTAGTCACATTATTATATTGAAAATTTATTCTCTTATAGTCAAGAAAATTGCCAACTCCCACACCCCCATTAAATTGCTACTTACTGAGCATGTGGTAGCTCCCTACTTCACTTAACATATTTTTCAGATTTGCAGAAAGTTTCCTCCCTTGAAGTGATAGATTTTAAGCCAAAGATTCCATAGTGGATTCAGTTTAGTCACTTGAGGTTAGAAGCTCTGTAACACCCCAGTCCCATAAGGGTTGGAGAGTTATTTCCTATCACTTAAACTCACATTTCAACAATATAATAATAGACTCGAACTTCCTAATATCATATAGAAAATTGGATTCAAACTAATTTCTTAAATATAACTAATTTTCCAAAAGGCTAAGTCATCATAACACAATAAAATTTATTAATAAAAATCACCAATACTCATAAAAACTTTCTTTGCTTAATCTACTATACTTAAATCATCTCACCCAATGCATCATAATCTTGATCCTCAGCTGAACTATCAAAATATCTGAAAAATATTGTGGAGATAAGGAGTAAGTTATCAACAACTCAATAAGCAGAGAACATATACTAACATGTAAACACGAGCATTTATAAAGTTCGATATGCAGAACAAAATATTTACTTTCAGAATGCAGAAATAACATATTTACTTTCAGAATGCATAAACAAAACTTGTTACAAAGCATCAGAGCGAAATGTTAAGAAAACTTTCTTATTCAAAAATCCATCAGCATATCATAAACTGAAACATCATCTTCATATCATATCGGAGCATTGCATTGGGACATATACCATATTAACCTCCTGTGGTAGGATTATAAACCACTATTATACCCGTGGCTGGGCCGTATACCATGTTTGACCCTATGGTAGGGTTATAAACCACCATTATATCCGTGACTGAGTCGTATACCACTATTATACCCATGGCAGGGCCTTAACAAAAACAGAACAGAACATCATCGGAACCAGACCATATTTAGATACAAAATCAGAAATTCATGTCAAGGTTTTCAGATGCCACATCATATCAAAATCGAATACTAAATAGCTTCAGATCATTTCACATATTCGAAATAAACAGCATCAAAATATCTTTATTTATTCACAGCAAAAACTTTTACATTTTCATATTCGATCTTTTTGCATAGTTCAGAATTAGAATGAACAAAATTAGCTCATGTCTACACTAATCATGACAAAAAATACTTTCTTTTATATACAATTTATGCATATACAAAACAAACATCTAAGGTCATTTTCAGATTTCTTTTAAAAAACAAACATGCTTATTTTTAAAGTTAACCTCATTTCATTTTTTTTTTTGGTGCAAAACTAGTATATGAACCCTACTTAATTGGACCTCTTAGCATTTTGAAAATTTCCTCCACAATGCCGAATAAATATTAATTGTCACCTATAAAAAATAGATACATAGCTTACATGAATTTCCAAACGCACACAAATTATACCTTAAATGTGTTCATGCAACTAAAACTTTGAAATACTAATGACTGATTTTTTAGCGAGCTTAAAACTGTCAAACAACTAAATTCGACTTAATTCCAACATTTCATCGCCCCTCAAAATGAGTAAACATCCCTATACTTTGTCCAAAAATTACACGATTAATCCCTAAGACAAAAATCAAGCCTAACCACAGGGCCGTACCCTCAATCTTTCCATGTAAAAAAATATATTCCTTCACGAATTTGCCTAAAACACTACATGGAATTTCTTAACTCGTATACATTTTAGTCTAACTATATAACATGCATGGGTCTTTGTTGAACCTGACACTAACAAATCAAATTTATAACCCATAGAACAAAAAAAAAAAAAAAATACACCTATAGCCCGTAGTGGGTGTGTATATAATATATATATTTATATATATATTATAAGGACAGATTGCAAGAATCAAGGCCAAGACTGAACAGAGCACATCTAGCCTACAATCAAGCAAGATCATTCACAATCAATTTTGTATATTTTGTAACTGCTGCATATCTGTAATTGTTGCATAGTTTTAGCTAAATTGATGTACATTGCCGTAAATAGTTTTGCCTAGCTGTGTATATAAGTCAGCCCCTTTTACATCAATAAAGTGTGGAAATTATTCATTGAAACAACAGTAATACTTGTTTCCTTATATGGTATCAGAAGAGCCGATCTCTAACAAGCCAACGATCCAAGACTCCACCATGTCTTCTTCCTTCGATCAAAATCCAGTCCTTATCCCCAACAATCACCCTTCTTAGATAAACCAATCATTGCTCTCAATATCACTATCCAAATCAATGAAAAATTAACTCCCTCCACCTTCCCTCAGTGGCGTGCTCAATTCGACGCATTCCTCATTGGTTACGATTTACTCGACTATGTCGAAGGCACCTTTCCGTGCCCTTCTTCCACTGGTATTGTAGCTGATAAGCTGCACAAGGCCTACTAGATCCAACAGGATAAACTTATCCTGAGTGCTCTTCTCGCCTCCACCTCTCCATCAATCACACCACTAATTGCTATGGCAAAGACCTCTCATCGAGTTTGGACAAAGCTAAAAACCTGATATGCTAGCCGATCCCAAACTCGTGCTATGCAGTTAAAGGAGGAGCTTACCTTAATCCAGTGTGGCAATCAGTTGATCACAGACTATCTCCACGCTGTGAAGGCCTTGGCTGATGAAATCGCCATTATTGATCATCCTATTTCCGATGATGACTTAACCCTCTATGTCTTGAATGGGTTAGGGTCTGATTTCCAGGAGATCACTGTGCCAATCCGAGCAAGGGAGAAGTCATTGGTGTTTGAAGAGTTGCATGACCTCTTGGTAGGTCATGAATCCTATCTCCGACGTCTGGAGTCTACTGCTCAGCAAATGGTGATGACGGCTAATTACACAACTAAGGGAAAAACTTCGTCTGGAGGTGACTTCTCAAGGAAGTCTTATAAATCGAATGGGCCTCGCCAAAGCCCAGCCCGACCATCCAATGGTCATCAACGTGATGGACGTCGTTCCAATAATGAGTCTGGCAAAGCCCAACAATAATCAGAAACGGTACACGCCTCGCCGTCAACTATGTGAGCAAATGGGCCATACCGCAAAGTACTGTCCCCAGCTACAGTCCAATGAATTCACAGCCAACTGTGTGACCTCTTCTAATGGAAAAGACAAAAAATGGCTCATGGACTCGATGGCCTCTCACAATATAACGGGTGATCTTGCAAATTTGTCAATTCACTCTGAATACAAGGGTACTGATGAAGTAATTCTTGGTGATGGTTCAGGTTTGACTGTCTCACACATTGGTTCTTTGGAATTACACTCACCCAAATGCACCTTTATCTTAAGTGATACTCTTTCAAAAAATTGAATTTCCGTTCATCATCTCACCAAACAAAATAATGTTATTGTTAAATTTCACCCCTCTCATTTCTTTGTGAAGGACAAGATCACGGGGGCGATTCTACTTCGAGGAGTATATGAAAATGGCGTCTACATTTTTTCAGAATCAATGGTGTTTTCCCCTTCCAAAATGGTTGCTAATATGCATGAACGGACCTCAATTGATGTGTGGCACAAGCGTCTTGGGCATCCATCTCTTCGAATAGTCCAACATCTTGTTAAGAATTTTTCTCTTCCCGTTGTCAAAATAAAAACATTTTCCAAATTGTGTAGTTCATGTTCCATCAATAAAGCACATTGACTGATCTCGTTATTATCTTATTTTGGTTGACCATTTCACAAAATACATATGGTTCTATCCAATGGCTACCAAATCTAGGGTGTCTATAATTTTTCCTCACTTCAAAAAATTTGTAGAAACACACTTCCAAAACAAAATAAAAAATTTGTACTCTGATAATGGTGGTGAATTCGTTGCTTTAAAATCTTTTTTATTGATCAATGGTATTGATCACTATACCACCGCCCCACACAAGCCACAACAAAATGATGTTTCTGAGCGCCGTCACCGTCATCTAGTCGAAACGGGTCTCACTCTTCTCCATAATGCATCGTTACCTTATTCATATTGGCCTCACACTTTTCAAACAACATCCTATTTAATTAATAGGCAACCCACTCCTCTTCTTCAAAACATTTCTTCTTTTGAAGCTCTTTTTGGTAAAAAACCAAATTATCTCAAATTGAGAAAATTTGGGTACCTTTATTACCCACTTACCCGGCCCTATAACACTCATAAAATGCAGCCCAAATCCACCTTGTGTGTTTCTTAGGTATTTTCAAACCAAAAGTGCCTACAAATGTCTTGACCTCAAAACAGACTAGATTTACATTTCAAGACATGTGCTATTCGATGAACCAAGCACTCCCACTGTGTCTTCTACAACCTCGAAAACCCACGCAATGGAACCCCATAATGTCCCTCTATTCTTTGATGCCCAGTTCACGCCCGTGCCCTCGTCGACGCCGTCTGCCCTACTGTCCTCATCAACGACTCTGGAAAATGTAGCCGCCATTGACACATCCTCCTCAGGTAATCTCGCCTTTTCTTCTCCTTCTCTTCATATTTCATCTGAAAATCTAGGTCATATTTCTTGCACTTGAATGCATCATCTCCTAGTTCTAGTCCCAATACTTGTCTGCATGATTCAAACTCATTACTTCCTCACTCCTCATCTATTGCACAACCCCTAGGACAAGTCGAAAATTCCCAAAATCCGAATGCACAAAACCCATCTCAACCATCGGTTCAATGACTTCACCAAATGACTACTCGGTCTATGAACCAAATCTTTAAACCCAAACAACTTAATTCCTTGTCTAAACATCCACTCCCTCAGTCCATTGAACCAACCTATGTGAGCCAGGCTTTATCTCAACCACAGTGGCGTGATGCTATGTCCAATGAGCTTACAGCTCTCATGAAACATGGAACTTGGGATTTAGTGCCACTCCCTTTAAACTGTAACGCAGTGGGCTACAAGTGGGTATTCCGAGTGAAGAGGAAATCTGATGGGTCAGTGGATCAATTCAAAGCCCGTTTAGTTGCAAAGGGTTATAATCAACCCAATAGTTAAATCGGCCACAATTAGAACAGTTTTGTCTATTATTGTTGTGAATGGTTGGGAGTTAAGGCAAATGGATGTTAATAATGCATTTCTACATGGTGCATTATCTGAGACTCTGTATATGATGCAACCCCCAGGGCTCAAAGATCCATCTAAACCCAATCATGTTTGCAGGCTCCAAAAAGCAATATATGGGCTCAAACAAGCCCCTCGGGCTTGGTACGCTACACTGAAAAATGTAGTGCTTGACCTTGGGTTTGAAAATTCTAGAGCTAATTCGTCCTCATTTATTTATAGAAAAGACTCTATAATCTATTATTTCTTGGTATATGTCGATGATCTTGTGATTACAGGGAATAACAGAAACTTTGTGGCTTCAATTATAAAGAAACTGGGAGATCGTTTTTCTTTTAAGGATATGAGTCTACTTCATTACTTCCTAGGTGTGGAAGTTATTCCTTCTAAGGCAGGACTTTTTCTATCACAACACAAATACATTCATGAGTGTAATATGTATTATGTCAATACAATTTATAATTGTTGTTATTTACTAATGTGTTTTTCACTCTGTGTTTAAGTATTGATGGGCACGTGTCTCGATCCGGTCCCTTAAAGCCTATACTGCAGTGTTAAAGAAACACGTGATGTGATCACGTGTGAGCTTCTGAGAAGTCAGTGCTGAGTTGTTGGATTACCACATGGTGATATCTGTTGTAGCATATATATACATCCTTACTTGTAACCCTAATGTAATCGATACTCATTTTGTACATATCGGCAAATAGTGAAGCAGAGAGTACAGAGAGCGAGAAAGGGGTGATTCTAAGGTTTCTAGGGTTTGCTCTTTGAGAGAAGAAATCAGTGCGATTTCTTTTGGTTTTCTGTGAGGGTTTTGTAACACTAAGTACTGAGGCTTCTCTGTGAAGTATTGTTTCATCAATAAAGATCTCTGAGGCCCATTCCTGCCGTGGACGTAGACTATTAGAGTCGAACCACATATATCGGTGTGTTCTTTCCTTTATTTGCTTTACAGTTTATTGCTTTATGGTTTCTTTGATAAACTGTTATATTCTTGTTGTTTTAATCTTCATATTATTCAATTTTGTTAGGTATTTTGTAATCTGATCATACCTTGGGATACTGTTGGTTACTGTCAGTGAGTAAAATCACTATCAAACTGTAATCTTGTGATTCTTGATCTTTTTCTCTTTGAAACTAAAAACCAGAGTTTTGTATCAAACAAACAGAAACGTTTTCTTAATAAAGAAACTAGAACCTTTTTTTAATAACTATAAAACAGAGCATTTTATAACAATTGGTATCTAAAGCCTAGGTTTCATGGGGACCATGAGGTTTGATATAGAGAAGTTCACTGGAGATAATGATTTTGGCTTATGGAGGATTAAGATGAGGGCACTGCTAGTCCAACATGGACTACATGATGCTCTCCTTGGTGAGAAACAGAATGGCTCCTCCTCGAGAGAGGAAGAAAAGGGAACTGTCCACAAGGACATCCTCCAAAAGGCCCATAGTGCACTAATCCTCTTTCTTGGGAATAAAGTCCTGAGAGAGGTGGCTAGTGAGGACATTGCTGCAGGTATATGGCTGAGATTAGAAAACTTATCCATGACTAAATCACTAGCAAACAGACTGCACAAGAAAACCAAACTGTATACTTTCAAGATGACCCTTGGTACTACAATAGGACAGCACCTTGATGAGTTCAACAAAATAATTTTAGACTTAGCTAATATAGATATTAAGATGGAGGATGAGGATCAGGCCATCCTCTTGATGAGTTCTTTGGACTCATCATATCTAAGCCTCAAAGAGACCATGATGTATGGTAGAGACTCCTTGACACTTGATGAAGTACAATTTGTACTTCGTACTAGAGAACTACAAAATAGAGGGGATACCAAATAGAATCATGGGGAAGGGCTAACTGTCAGGGGTAGAACAGAAAAGAGAGAAAAGAGGGACAAGAATGAAAATAAGAAATTCAGTTCTAAATCAAAGGGGAAACAGTTTAAATGTTTTCAATGTCATAGGAATGACACTTTAAAAGGGATTGACCTGATAGGAAGACAAACCTTGGAAATAAGACTAAAGATGCAAGGGATGCTTCTGTAGTCTTAGAGGGGTATGAGAGTGCTGAGGTACTCACAGTGAGTGAGGTTGACTCAAAAACAGAGTGGATAATGGACTCTAGTTGCTCTTTTCATATGTGTCCTATTAGAGAGTGGTTTGAGACATTCTCTAAGTTAGATGGGGACTAGCAATCCTAGGAAACAACAAGTCCTGTAAAGTCATGGGAATAGGGTCAGTTAGACTTAAGATGCATGATGGAATTGAAACAATTTTGAGGGAAGTCAAATTGATACCTGACTTAAAGAGAAATTTAATTTCTCTTGGTACTCTTGATTTGGCAAGTTACACCTTCAAATCTGAGGCAGGGGTCCTTAGAGTTACTAAAGGCTCCCTAGTGATTATGAAATGGGTAATTAAAAATGGGTTGTATACACTATTTAGGAAAACAATAGTTGGGGAAGCATCCCCAACTCAAAACTTAGTAGAAAATAAAGCTGTTTTATGGCATAGGAGGCTTGGTCATGTAAATCAATGGGGCCTTCTAGAGCTACAAAAACAGGGGCTACTGACTGACCAAAACCTAGGGAACTTGCCTTTCTATGAAGATTGTATCTATTGAAAGGCAAAGAGGGTTAGTTTCAAGTCAGCAACTCACAATACTAAACAAAGTTAGTTTTAAGTCAGCAACTCACAATACTAAACAAACACTAAATTATGTTCATTCTGACCTATGAGGACCTGCAAGAGTAAATTCACATAGTGGAGGGAGTTACTTTCTCTCCTTAATGGATGATTAATCTAGGAAGGTATGGATATACATCCTTAAGAACAAGAGTGACACCTTTGAAAAATTCAAGGAGTGGAAGTCTCTAGTGGAAAACCAAGTGGGTAGAAAACTTAAAATTCTAAGGACAGATAATGATTTAGAGTTTCTGTCCAATGAATTTAATATGTACTGTCAAAAAGAAGGAATTCTTAGGCATAAAACAGTGAGAGAAACACCACAACAGAATGGACTAGTTGAAAGGATGAATAGGACCATCATAGAAAGGGTAAGGTGTATTTTGTCAAATTCAGGGCTGCCCAAAACCTTCTGGGCAGAAGCTGCTACTACAGCTGTTCACCTTATAAACAAATATCCATCTTCAATTATAGGTTTTAAAACTCCTCATGAGTTATGGTTTGGGAAATCTCTCAGCTATGACTACCTAAGAGCTTTTGGGTGTGTTGCCTATGCACACTCAAAAACTGATAAGCTGGAACCTAGGGCACTCAAGTGAATATTTATAAGGTAATATGTATTATGTCAATACAATTTATAATTGTTGTTATTTACTAATGTGTTTTTCACTCTGTGTTTAAGTATTGATGAGCACATGTCTCAATCTGGTCCCTTAAAGCCTATATTGTAGTGTTAAAGAAACACGTGATGTGATCGCGTGTGAGCTTCTAAGAAGTCAATGCTGAGCCATTGGATTACCACGTGGTGATCTCTGTTGTAGCATATATATACATCCTTACTTGTAACCCTAATGTAATCGATACTCATTTTGTACATATCGGCAAATAGTGAAGCAGAGATAATAGAGAGCAAGAAAGGGGCGATTCTAGGGTTTCTAGGGTTTGCTCTTTGAGAGAAGAAATCAATGCGATTTCTTGTGGTTTTCTGTGAGGGTTTTGTAACACTAAGTACTGAGGCTTCTTTGTGAAGTATTGTTTCATCAATAAAGATCTCTAAGGCCCATTCCTGCTGTGGACGTAGACCATTAGGGTCGAACCACGTATATCGATGTGTTATTTCCTTTATTTGCTTTACAGTTTATTGCTTTATGGTTTCTTTGATAAACTATTATATTTTTTTTGTTTCAATCTTCATATTATTCAATCTTGTTAGGTATTTTGTAATCTGATCATATCTTGGGATACTGTTGGTTACTGTCAGTGAGTAAAATCAATGTCAAACTGTAATCTTGTGATTCTTGATCTTTTTCTGTTTGGAACTAAAAACCAGAGTTTTGTATCAAACAAATAGAAACGTTTTCTTAATAAAGAAACTAAAATCTTTTTTTTTTTTATAACTACAAAACATAGCGTTTTATAATAATGAGCTCTTGTCCAACACCAACATGAGTGGTGCCAAAGATGTCTCCACTCCTCTTTCAACAACTCAGCCTCTCAAGTTACTTGATGGCACAACAAATGTGGACAGCACATAATTTCGAAGGATTATTGGCAGCCTACAGTATCTTTCTTTGACACGTCCAGATATTTCATTCGCGGTCAACAAGTTGTCCCAACTCATGTACAAGCCTACCACCACTCACTTCACAGCAACAAAAAGGCTTCTTCGGTACTTAAAAGCAAACTATTTTCCATGGTATACAGCTCACAAAATCTGGACCTCCAGCTTTAGTTACATATTCAGATGCCGATTGGGCTGGAAATGTTGATGATCGAATCTCCACATCTGCCTATATTAGCTACTTAGGTCCAAATCCCATTTCAAAGAAACAAAGAGCAGTTACAAAATCTACGACCGAAGCTAAATACCGAGCCCTTGCAAATGCGGCATCCGAGACAATGTGGCTTATCGCCCTTCTTCACGAGCTGGGCTTTCCACTTAAATCAGCCCCCTTGCTGCTGTGTGATAATCTTGGTGTTACACACCTAAGTTTTAACCCAGTCCAACATTCATGTATGAAACATATACAAATCGATCTTCATTTTGTGCGTGATCCTGTTCAACATGGCTCTCTCCAAGTTCGACATGTTCATACACAAGATCAATTGGCTGACTTGTTGACAAAACCATTGTCAAGACAAAGAATAGAAATCTTAAGAAACAAAATTGAGCTTGCTGATGGAAGCTCAATCTTGCAGGGGCGTATAAGGACAGATTGCAAGAATCAAGGCCAAGACTGAACAGAGTACATCTAGCCTACAATCAAGCAAGATCATTCACAATCAATTTTGTATATTTTGTAATTACTGCATATCTGTAATTGCTGCATAGTTTTAGCTAAATTGATGTACATTGCCGTAAATAGTTTTGCCTGGCTGTGTATATAAGTCAGCCCCTTTTACATCAATAAAGTGTGGAAATTATTCATTGAAACAGCGGTAATATTTGTTTCCTTATATATACATATATATATAAATATATATATTTATATAAGAGGAAGGGACTTAAACTTATGTAGAGAGAGAGATAGGGACAACCGACGGTTGAGAGAACTTCTGTGCTTGAAGGCGTAGCGGGAGGACGTGCGACGGCTCTGGGTTGACAGGAAACTTCTGGCGGCGTTCTCTGTGTAGGTTGGCCAGTTCACGGCATCCGTGGCCACGTGGTGTCGTCGCTGCCACTAGTTCGTGCATGGCGGTTCGTCTGTGTGAACCAGTGGTGACTGGGTTGTGCGTAGGAGTGCTCTATTTCGGTGGTGTTCAGTGAAAGTGGTCAGACACGGCTGGACTTCGGTGCTTGGTTGGAATCTTGCTCTCTCTTCCGGGTTGCACGTCGGCAAAAACTGGTTCTTGGTGCACGTTTGACTGTGCTCGACGTCGGACGGAGGACCCGTGTGGTCTGGAAGGCACGCTGCTCTGTTTCGAGGAGGAAAAACAGAGGCTGGGTAATGGCTGTATTTGGTGGTTCACGGCGTCGCAGCACAGCTTCCTGTGGTGGTAATCGTCTTCTACTAGCTGTGGGTGGTACACTGCAAAAATGCACGGTTGGGGGCGGAGGACGGTGTAGTTGTGGAAGGAGGTGGCTCACTTAAATCGTGGGAGGAGGAGGTATGTTTTTAAGGTGGCTTCCGATTGGTTCTGGTGCTACCGTCAATGATGTCGGCAAGTGGTTGCTAAGCGCAGAATGTTAGAGACCACAAAGCAGCCATCACAGCATTCCACTCAAGCCAGCTGCGATTCACACTCAGCAATGCACAGTCAGCAGATCAGAGATGATTCTAGAATGAAATGATTGTAAATTCTGTTATGAATTGTCTGTACAAATCAGTTAGAAAAGATTANGGATAAATATACAGAGGTTCTTCTTCTCCAAGCTTTTCTTTGCTTTTCTGCATTTATCAAAACTGTTATGGTATCAAGAGCCATCCATGGCCTCCGAGAAAACTGATTCATCTGTCAATAATCCTCCCCCTACTCCTCCTCCTAATCCCCTTCCTTCCAATACCAACCCGAAAGATCCCTCCAGCCCTTATTTCCTTAATCCAAACGATGGCCCTGGAACCTTACTTACCACTCATCTTCTCACAGCAGAGAACTATCACTCTTGGGCTCGTACCATTCGCAGATCTCTTCGAATCAAGAAGAAACTGGGCTTCATTGATGGTACGCTTCATGCACCCATTACCCCAAACTCTGCTCTGTTAGAACCATGGCTTGAATGTAATGACATGGTGGTAACTTGGCTTCAAAATGCAATGTCTCTTGAACTCAAAAACAGTGTTGTGTATGTTGAGACTGCTCATGCCTTGTGGCTTGAGTTAGAGCAACGTTTTGCACAAAATAATGGCCCACGAATTTATGAGTTGAAACAATCAATGCACTCTCTTACTCAAGGGGATGACTCTGTTAGTCTCTATTTCTCAAAATTAAAGAGTTTGTTCGATGAACTTCTTAATTTTGAAATCATACCATCTTGTACTTATGGTGCTATGAAACCTGTCATTGAAAACCAACAACGTGACTGGATGATGAAGTTCCTCATGGGACTCAATGATTCTTTCACAAATATCAAAGCTCAAATCATTCTCCTTAAACCCACCCCTACTTTGAGTGAAGTTTATGCTCTTGTTCAACAAGAAGAAAAGCGTAAGCAGATCTCTACACCCTCCCACAGTCTCCATGACACTCTTGCTATGGCTACCAAAACCTACTTTTCTTCCAACCGAGATAGCCCAAAACACTTTGGTTCTCAAAGAAGAGAAAAACTCTTTTGTAGTTTTTGCAAAATTTCGGGTCATTCCTTAGACAAATGTTTCAAAGCTAATCCTCACCTTGAAAAACCCATCTGCACCCATTGCAACCTTGTGGTCATACTGTTGACAGATGCTATAAACTCCATGGTTATCCACCAGGCCACAAATTGGCTACTCGAAGCAAAGGTTCTAATCCATCAGCTAACCAACTTAGCCTCTCCAACCGAGAACAGATCTCTGAGGATTCCCAAGCTGCTCTCACTAAAGAGCAATATCAACATCTCATCACTTTGCTCCAATCTCAGGCTACACAGTAGGCTGCCAAACAAGTTCAGTCCACTGATTCCCATAATTGTACCTCAGCCACTGCTATGTCTGGTATTTTTTCTTGTTTCTCAGCCTCTCACACAGCATCAGCCTTTTCACAGCATGTTCCATAGATAATTGACACAGGTGCAACAGACCACATGATCTGTTGCACCTCCATTTATACCTCTTCACCTACTAAAGTTAATTTTCAAGTTAAATTTCCCAATGGCAACCATGCCGATGTTACTCACAAAGGACTTGTTCAACTCAATCACAATCTTACTCTCACAGATGTCTTATGCATTCCATCTTTTAAGTTCAATCTTCTCTCAGCCCAGAAACTAACTCATGATCTTAACTGCTGCTTTATTTTTTTTAATAATGCATGCTATGTGCAGGACCTTTTCTCTTGGAGCACGATTGGGAAAGGTGAGGCTCACAATGGTTTATACCATCTTCAGTTGACAGATGTGTCTCCCACTGCTCTCTCATCTAGTGTTTCCAGATTCCCACAAAATCTCCCTCCCATTTCAGCTTCTGTTATTTCTAATTACAATCTATGGCATTGTAGAATGGGTCATTTATCAGACTCACGTTTATCTTTGTTACAACAATATTTACCAAATCTGAAAGTTATGCATCATAATGTTCCTTGTTCTACTTGCCATTTCTCCAAACATCACCGTTTACCTTTTCCTGTTAGTTCCAACCGTGCATCAAAACCATTTGATCTCATTCATTGTGATATTTGGAGACCTTGTTCCCAAATGGCACATGATGGATCCAAATATTTTTTAACAATAGTCGATGACTTCTCAAGATTGACATGGGTTTATTTAATGAACAACAAAGCTCAAACCAGAAACTTCATTCAATCCTTTTGGAATGAATGCATCCTCACTGCCACCTATCTTATAAATAGAACCCCTTCTCCTAATTTACAAAATCTGACACCATATGAACTTTATTTCAAGCTAAACCAACCTACACTCACTTAAGAAATTTCGGCTGCCTTTGCTATGCTTCAACATTAAAAAACAGTCGCCACAAACTTGATTCTAGAGCAAAAGCATGCATCCTCCTTGGCTACCCCTTTGGCATTAAAGGTTACAGATTACTCGATCTAGAAAGTAAGTCTGTTTTTCACTCAAGAGATGTCATCTTTTATGAGCACATCTTTCCCTACAAAAATGTCATTACTCCATCTGACTCACACACATCTCCTTCATCCCAATTTCCCTCTCTAGCCTCAGAAACCATACTTACTTCTCCTCAATCTCATTCTGAACACACAATAGCTCCCACTACCTTTACATCTGACTTCATCCCAATTGACACTCCATCTTCCATTCTTTCTCAACCTCAACACCTATCAGACCACATAGCAGCTCCATAGCTTCCTCAAGCTATTTCCATACCCGACAATACCTTATCTTCCACCCTTTCTCCCTCTAACCCCATACCAGAACACATATCATCACAGCAGCCTGACTCTCCATCTCCCTCTCATGACACACTTTCTCCACCCCAACGTCCAAACAGAGCAAGAAAACCCCCATCTTACCTCCATGACTACTACTGTCAACATGTCAACATGCCCACTATTTCTCCATCGAGCTCCAAGGTCAAAGGTAATTCCCTCTCTTCTCACCCTTATCCAATCAGTTCTGTTTTATGCCATGACAAATTATCACTCAAGCATGCTGCTTTTGCCACTTCCATTCTTATTCATACTGAACCACACACTTATGCACAAGCTGTGAAAAGTTTAGATTGGCGCAAAGCAATGGATAATGAAATTACTTCTTTACAACTGAATAACACTTGGGATATCATTGACCTGCCTATTGGAAAGAAGGCCATTGGTTCGAAATGGGTCTACAAAATTAAATACAACTCAGATGGAACAATTGAGAGGCACAAGGCACGCCTAGTTGCCAAGGGTTATACCCAAGAGGAGGGACTTGATTACCATGAAACATTTTCACCCGTTGCCAAGCTTGTGACAGTCAAGACACTTCTTGCCGTGGCTGCTGTCAAAGGTTGGATTCTTCAACAATTTGATGTTAATAATGCCTTTCTACATGGCGATTTGGAGGAAGAAGTATACATGAAGATACCTCCCGGCTATTCCATTGAAGCTCCCAACAAAGTTTGCAAGCTGAACAAGAGTTTATATGGCCTTAAACAGGCTTCCCGACAATGGTATGCCAAATTCTCTTCTTCCTTGATACACTTTGGTTTTACTCAATCTCGAGCTGATTATAGTCTCTTCACAAAAGGAAATGGTTCATCGTTTATTGCCTTACTCGTGTATGTTGATGACATAGGTGTGGCTTCAAATAACTCTCATGAAATTTCTGCACTCAAAGTTTTTCTTGACTCAAGATTCAAAATTAAAGACCTCGGCACCCTCAAGTACTTTCTTGGTTTAGAAGTAGCTAGAACTCCAAATGGCATCCAATTGTGTCAAAGGAAATGTGCTCTTGACATCTGACATGATGCTGGTCTAATTGGTTGCAAACCTAGCCTAATTCCTATGGACCCGAATATCAAATTCAGCAAAGATGCCGGCATGCTACTTCCTGATCCATCTGAGTTCAGAAGACTTATTGGACGTCTTCTCTACCTAAGCATCACCAGACCTGATTTGTCATTCTCAGTTAACTTGCTCAGCCAATATATGAGTTCCCCTCGTGTTCCACATCTTCAAGCTGCTCACAAAATCCTGCGCTATGTGAAGAAGTCCCCTGGACAGGGCTTATTTTTTCCTTCATCTTCCATCTGTCAGCTCACTTCATACTGTGATTCTGATTGGGCTTCATGCCCGGATACACGGAGATCAACCACAGGCTACTGTGTGTTCCTTGGTAAGTCTCTCATCTCATGGAAATGCAAGAAACAATCCACCATATCTCGGAGCTCTGCTGAAGCAGAATATCGTTCCATGGCTACTGCATCATGTGAACTTATTTGTTAAAATATTTACTTGCTGACCTCACAATTTCTCATCCTCAACCAGCTGTTCTTCACTGTGACAGCAAGTCTGCCCTCCATATTGCCTCAAATCCTGTTTTTCATGAGAGGACCAAACATATTGAATTAGATTGCCATTTAATTCGAGATAAAATTCAACAGGGTCTCATTACCACTACATACACACCCTCTACTTCACAGCTGGCTGACATACTTACCAAAGCTCTCCATTCTCTGTCCTTTTACTCTCTTTTGCTCAAGATGGGAGTAATTGACATACACTCTCCATCTTGTGGGGGGCTGTTAGAGACCACAAAGCAGCCATCACAGCATTCCACTCAAGCCAGCTGCGATTCACACTCAGCAATGCACAGTCAACAGATCAGAGATGATTCTAGAATAAAATGATTGTAAATTCTGTTACGGATTGTCTGTACAAATCAGTTAGAAAAGATTCTTTTTATTCCTTTTTGTAATTGCTATAAATAGAAAGCTATGTACATTGTAATACGTAAGGATTAATATACAGAGGTTCTTCTTCTCCAAGCTTTTCTTTGCTTTTCTGCATTTATCAAAACAACTGGGCGGCACTATTTACTCCCCGACGTGCATGGTGAGGTTGGGTCCTCTACTAGGCTATATCGATTCATGAGAGGGGGAGGGCAATGGTGGTTTCACATTGAGTTTGTGATCATGGTTTCACTGTGCAGCAACTTGGGTCTTCACCTTGGTTCACAGGGAGGTGGTTACGTGAGATGGGGCTGGCGGTTGTGGCTGGGTGGAGTTTTGGACGTGGGAGAGAGAGTCCTCATGCTGCTGGGGTGGTGAACGTGGGCTGAGGGGTTGGTCTTTGATATCACGCATGGGGCTTACGGTGAAGCATGTATGGTGAAACGTGGGAAGGAGGAAAAATAAAACAAAGAAAAAGAAAGAAAAAAAAAAATCTAGGGTTTTCTACGGGCTTGGGCTTGGTGTTACAAGTACTGTGGTTTGATGATTTGGCTGCTTGAAGATGGTTTTGGTTGTACGTTGTCTTATGGTCATATTTTAATTGTTTTACAATTTTTGATAGATTATCTGTATTGTAATTATTTAGAATTTAATAGCTCTAGCCGAACTTGTTTGAATTTCTGAGGATCATTGTACTACAGTTGTGAATAATTTTAAAATTTTTGTATTTGATATATATTTGTAAACAATGACAAAGTTTTGAAAATATAGGTGGAATTTATCGGTTTATGGTTTTGGGGCGTTATAGTTCTAATGTTTACATTCAGTTCAATTGGTTTAAACAATAGATTGAGAAGTACAACAAATTAATGTTTACATTCAAATGCTGTAACGCCCCAGTCTCAAGGGGTTGGAAAATTACTTCCTTTCACATAAAATCACATATTATTGTATATATGTAGACTCCAAATTCTCAATATCATATAAAAAAGATATTATTTCAAACCAAATACCTCAATATAATCAACTTCCCAAAATACCAAATCATCTGAACATGACAAAATTACTTAATAAAATTCCTCAATAGTCATATAAACCTTTTATACTTAATCCACTATACTTAAATAATCTCACCCATGCTCCATAATCTTGATCCTCAATTGAATTATTCAAATCATCTAAAAATTATTATAGAGATAAGGGGTGAGCTATTAACAACTCAATAAGAAGAGAACATATATTAGTCTGTAAACATGAACCTTTTCATAGAGTTCAGAATGCAGAACCAAATATTTTAGTTTCAGATCCACCATTGGCTAGTTAGTCATCAATTCAGTAAAATAACTAATTAGTCATGCATAATTTCCTGTTCTCCAAATTCACCTAAATAATACACTATATATTGTCTTATACTACTGGTATATAGATATAGTACTTACCCAACAGAATCTGCCTGGACATGATAAATCACTAACAAACAATATCAATTATCAAACATCAAGGGAAAACTAGGAAGTATCAATTATCAACTCTGATGTTTCAACTAAGTTCCCCATCAACAAATCTATTGGGCACCATTTGCATCTAATTCAACATCATTAAAGGCATCAATTCATCCCAACTCAGTTGGGAATACATATTAGAATTGGGATATATACACTGGGGTGGTGCATTATACTCATATCAAGGACAAACTGAGCTACAAATAAAATAATCCACACTTCACTGTTATAACCGATTTGAGAAGTCTACTATCACTCAAATAACTAGCAAGCTTGTAATACTGGTGTTGTTAAGTATGATGCTACTCAGCTATAACAATATGCAACTGGGCAGGAGTGGGAGGATCGAACCTCGTCATACAACACTGCAACCATGCCCTTATACATGTGGCAAACATCAATCTGGCATTTGGAGGTAAAATGCATCAGTCCACAACATGTAAAATCAATAATAGCTGCTGCATGCATTATCTGCGTTGAAAATTATCATAAAGGCATATACGTCCTTAGAACAAACCTGTCAATGTTGGTATTTTCTGGAGGACTTTGGCATGTTGCAAACCTGAATTCGACAGGAACTAGTTAATCAAAACCATCAAAATGCCAGCTTTTCATCATGTTAATAATAAAATATTTGATGCACACAGAGTATGAGTATGTAAACTCTGAATGTGAGCAAAATCTGAACATGTGACACTATATGGTGTGGTGTGGATGATGATGAATAGATTTTTTCTTTAATTTAATAGGTTTTAGAGTCAACTCATTCTATCCAAAGAGATGTTTCCATATTTGTTAGGGACCCAAACGTCTAAAAGCGAAAGATAAAACAATCAATCAAATAACAAATTCGTGACGTGCGGATTGACAAGCCAGAAAGCTCTTAACACAGGTCCATATTTTGTGGGTTTCAGTAAATTCTAATATGAGCAAGATATATATATATGCAAATAATCTTTCTTAGCAAATAATTTGAACGGCTGCCTCCCAATAACACATTCAACATCTGTTTGTGTGTGAGTATAAAATTGAGTGAACGATGGTGCAAAATTAAAATTACTTATCAACTTACACGTTCAACTCCATGTGGTGCTTTGGAACGTCTATTGAGGAACCTTGTATGAAAGTGGGACAATTATGGTTTGCTGCCTTACTATTGCATAAATCATGCAGAAAAACAACAACAAAGGCTGGGGGCATACTATGGAGCATCCAAATATGTGATTCATTAATGAGTACGGACAGACAAATGGGATAACTTAAGTGCAAGACAATAGTAATTCATAAGCCACTTGTCAGAAAGGGGAGAAATTTTTTGAAATAAAACAGACACAAGAATACCACTGGCCCAGTTGTCGAGGAGTACACCAATTCCCCTCCTTGGTGATCACTGATCCATTTTACAGATATCTTTTACATACTGGAAGGATCTGCACGTAAGGCAGTCATCAAATGGAAGTGTGATTGTTTGGGTAGATTGTGTGTGAAAGCTTGAAGGACCATTGTAAGATTGTATAGTGGCATGGACAGATTTTGCCAATGCATGAATGTATAATGTGAAAAAGCTGCGACGATTTGATTTTCGCTGCAAATAGTTACTTATTGCGGCGATTTTATTTGCAACAAAACAAAAATCGCCACAAAAGGACATTTTTCTTGTAGTGTGAGGCCTTGGTGACATAAGCAAATGCAATAGGCCTCATTCAGTTACCAGTGACGCTTAACTTAGCACATTATAAAGGTCAAAAACTAGAGCTGCAGATGTCTTTAAATAAGACTATATCACCTAATTTCTAGTCCATCGTGCAAAAAGAGGGTCTACAATGCCTTTAAAACTAACATTAGCACCTAATATCCACTCATAATGAAAGCAATTTACTACAGGGATTCTCAACTGTACCTATCCAGCCAGCCCATGGAGAATCCTTGACCCAAGATTGCTTTGCTCAAACTTGGCAAAAGACTAGACCTGTTGCCCAGCAATAGTCATGCAATCCAGATTTTTACAACTAAGGCATAAGGCGACCAAGTCCCTTCATACCATTTGTTGATCCTGTATAATAAGTTGGTCAAGTTAGGGTGCATGCCAATACACCTTAAAATAAGGGGAGAAAAGTGGTGGCTTAGATACTTACATGCTTCCTTTTTACCAGTACTACTTAATTCCGTGAAAACCATATTTGACCCCCATTTGTAGTAAAAGAGACATGTTTCTTGATCACCCAAAACAAGAACCTTAAAATCCCATATTTGTTCCCATCTAGGATTTGTTCCCATCTAGGCTTTGATATTATAGAGTAAGTAATGAGGATGTTCAAGATTTGTAGTTGTCAATTCCAACTGTAGTATGTTGATATGATTCTTCATATTTGGAGTGAGTTGAAATGTATCTGCTAGCAGAATTATCTTGCGTCTTTTTTAACCTAAATATGGGGTCTTTATTCACCTATACGTCAATATATAGACACTTTAGGTGGTGTGTGTGTGTGTGTGTGTGTGTGTGTGTGTGTGTGTGTGTGTGTGTGTACATATACTGTATATATATGTATGTATGTATATACATATAAATAGCCCTTCTATCCAGCTGCCTACACCACACACCAGAATTGAGTTTTAAGTGTTTTTATTTATTTATGATTAAACTAAATGAGTTCTTCTACTAATCATCCCTACACCATACACTTATATTTAAGAGAGAAATAAAAATAGATGTGTGATGTAGGGATGATGAGTAGAACTTTTCATATATATATATATGAAACAGAATCACAAAGTCTCAAAATATAATACAAATGCCAATGAAGAGCAGACCCAAATAGAGATACATGCAGTGATTGTGACAAGTTGAATCTCAACTCTCACCAAGAAAAGTAGGATGATTTCTTTAAGAAATTATCATTTGATAGAAAAAAAAACCCAATCCCCAATGGAGTTGGTGCAATATTAATCAAGGACTAATCTGTCCAGGTCTTCTACATTGGTGCTTAATACAAACTAACGTGGTATTAAGATAACAGATTCCAAGCACACATTTGTACCAAAAAGGAGGACATAACAGTAAGGGGTGAGTAATTCCGACAAACATCCCATTACAGCTAATATAACATAAAACCAAAAAATAAAAAAATGGATCTAGAACCAAGGACCGCTCTCCGCCATTCCCAATTTTCTTAGCTAAGCCAAGAGGGGTGCCTCCTACAACAGTTTTTTGGTTATATAGTCCAAGTGGCATACCATAAATCCATGATTGTGAGCTTTGGCAAATTGGGCAATACTGAATTTTTCTGTTTTGTATTGGTTGTTAAAAGAGATTCACTTCCCCAGCTTGCTCTTAAATTTCTTAATTCTTGGATTAAGGATGCCAACTCGTGCAATGAGAGAAATAGTTGAAAGGCCAAGACTGATTGCGTGAGGCGTTGTAGTGAAATGTCCACTCTTCATTGAAATGTTTGAAGTGGCTATTATGATTTCCATTTCAAACTGGATGGGAGGGGTATTAATTAACACTAACCCAATGCAATTAAAGCCTTAGCCATTTTTTACCCTTACCCTCTCCATGATTCCCACCCCCTTCATCAAAGGAGGCATGCATCTAGCTTGCTCTAAAGGCCTAGAATGAATTCCTAGCCTAAAGCTAATGTGTGGTGGACCAAAACCCAATACTTATGAACCAAAACTCGGTTTAATATATAGCTTGGTCCTGCTAGTACTTTAAACCTACCTCAAAGAAAGCATGCATGAGTTTAATTTGAAAATGGTCATTTTAGAAGTCAAACTTAATTAAAAACCCAAACAAACCAAATTGGGTCATCGATTATTTTAGGAAACGTTATTGGTCAATCTGGGTATTTCTTTGAAATGCTAATCTACCCCACTAAAATCCTTAATCTTGCTCCCAGACATGACAATTTACTAGTTAGACTTCTTCTTTTGCAAAACTCATCATCCGCTTTTGGAAAGCAACGAGGGTACTGAAGGGGGAGAGATAGATGAAGAGCAGCAGCAACTAGTTGAATGCATGAACAAGATTCGCCAATATGTCGAGATTAGCATAGATACACGAAATCAGAAGCTAATGAAAAGACAAACAAAGTGACAGACATCGAGAAACTCGATCAGGCTAGTTGGGACAATCGGTGGTGTACCTTTGTAGCGTTGGGTTCTCCCTATCCTCCCGAAACACAGCTTTTTGTCAAAAGCTTTCTTCTTCCCCTCCTGTCTCACTGTCGCTCTCTCTCTCTCTCTGGAATGCGCGTAGTACAGGTTGCCAGCCCACAATGCTACTATTTCTAAAGTATGGGATCTGAAGGTTTTGCTAGTCCGTGTAGCAAGAACGAAGCTCGGGATGGGTGGATTTGCAGGGGTAGACGAAAATGGCGAAGAAGAAAGTGGGGAAAAAGTGGGGACTCGGGATTCTAACCGACAGAGAAGAAAGGGGGGAAATAACTTTGTTTTCGTGCATTTGGCGCCCCCGAGTCATTAGCGAGGGGCACAACTGTCGCAACAAGTAATTAGTCATTGGCGTCGGTAATTTGTGTCGCAATATAGTTAAAATCGCTGCAAAAAATAAAAAATAAAAAATAAAAAATTACGGACTGGCCGAGACGGGATCACAAGTTCCTGTTAAAACACCACGACGAGAATAAAATCGATGCAAATAGAAAATTATTGCGGCGATTCTGTTTGTGTCAATAAATAAGTCGCTTTCCTCATAGTCACATTTCAAAATGATCATATTCAAAAATATAATTTGGCATAATATGACTGAACATTATTATCATATCATATCATATCGGAGCATTATATCAAAATAGAGACCATATTTAACCCCTATGGTAGGGTTGTATATTCTGCAGAAAGCCAAGTAGAACATAAATCAACATGATACCAAAGCGATTGCACTTGGAACAAAAACGACTATTATATCTCATGGTAGGGTTAGAGGTCACTATTATATCCCATGACAGAGCCAAAAGTCACTATTATATCCCATGATAGGATCAAAGGTTACTATTATATCCTATAATTGGGTCAGAGATCGCTATTATGTCCCGTGACAAGGTCAAAGGTTACTATTATCACTCGTGACAAGGCTAGAGGCCACTATTATCACTCATGGCAATGTCATATATCAGAGCAAAATGAAGTCAGAATCATCGGATCATGACCAGAAACATAATTAGATACATGGTCAAAAAGTCATGCCAAAGGTTTTCAAATGTCACATCATATCAAAACAGTTACTGAAAAATTTCATATCATTTTCATATATTCAAAATCAATTCATAGCATCTTAACATAACATGCACAAATTTTCAAATTTCGTATTCGCTCTTTTTGCAATGTCAGAAATAGGATGCCATAAATTTGCTCATGTCTATACTAGTCATAACAAAAATACTTTTCCCTTTTATACATATTCATGAGTGAATGCAGAATAAATAATTGAGATTGTTTCAAATTTCTTTTCATAACAAAGCATGCATATTTTTCCAAGATCAACCCCAGTTCATTTCTTTTTATGCAAAGTTTAGCATAGGAATCTCGTTACTTGGATTTCTTGGTTTTTCAGAGATTTTTCTCAATAATGCCGAATAAAAATTACTCGTCACCTATAAAATAATCACGTAAGTTTTGTAAATTTTCAGTCAAACACTTATTTTGATATTTAAATCTAAAATGCTAAAATTAACCAATTTTAATTCCTCAATACCTAAAATTCTCATAACCCTAAATACCATCATTTCCCAAATCCATCAATATACACTTAATTTCTAGGACTAAGATATTAAATTTTAACTTATTTACTATTAAAATCAAACTATAAAATATAATACAAGATAATATAATTATATCAAGATATTTTAAATTAAGGAACAAAATTTATTTAATAAAAGTAAACTAGATCCTATTTAAAGTGTCTAAAAATGAAATTACACAATTATCGTTTACTTCTGAAAATAAGTTTGAAAGAAATCTTTTCTCAATAACAATTTAAATCACTTAAATAATTTTTGTACAGATAAAAGTTTTTAGACTATTATAAAATAAAATAGAGCCACTTAAACATATTAAACCCAATCTCATCAATAAAACCCTACCCAATTAAAAATAAAACAAGTGCACTATCATCCAAAACCTTGTGAGCCCAAGCCCACCTTAACGGGCTAAACAATGAGCCACCATATTACCTTCCTTATAGACATGAATAAAAGAGCAAGATCCAAAACAATTTGAGAGCTTTGTGATTTCTCCAAATAACACACCGAGAATGGAATCTGCCATAGTGTTTTGCTGTAGAGCTTCAACAATCCTCAAACAGTCACTTTCAACTATTAACTGTGAAATCCTCATGCTAACACATAATTGAAGCCCTCGAAAAATGGCTAGTAGCTCAATAGCCTCGGGTTCCTCCACTGCCTACTCCACCATGTTGGCTGCCATAATCACTTGGCCCTTAGCATCTCTTAGGATCACTCCTATACCTGCCCTTTGCAATCCACCGAAGGTAGCCCCATCTACATTAAGTTTAAGAAACACCATGGGAGGTGGTTTCCAATGTAAAGACTATTTTAAGTGATGCTCTTGGAATTGAATGTACTTCCATATGCCTACTCATAAGAGCCAAAGTAGTCTCTATTGCCCGTCGAGGACTCAACTGTAGCTTCTCAAACTCTGTCTTATTTCTTCTGTACTAGAATCCCCAAGCTAGAGAAAAGAAAAGTGCCAAGTTTTCCTTGTGCCTCCCCTCAACAATGTGTAGCACCACATCAACCAGAGAAGTCCCAATTCTAACTAGAGAGGGAAACTATTGTTGCCATACCTCTTCAAGATGTCGGCAAGAAATAAAGGCATGATTAAGATCCTCAACTGGATGAGAACAGAAACTGCACTTCCCTTTTGAAATGACTTGCTTTTTCATCAGATTCTCTTTAGTAGGGAGACCTTCTTTACAAGCTCGCCATGCAAAAACTTTAACTTTATTAGGGACTTTTAATTTCCACAATAACTCCCACAAAGCTTGTTGTCTCCTAGCATTAGAAGATTCTGCCATTGAGCTCGTCTTCTGATTTAATATGGATCTATAACAGCTCCTCACTGTAAATTTGCCACTTCTATCATGCGTCCAAATCCATTTATCTACATTGGCACTTGGGTGTATCACAACTTTCAAGATGTTTGCTACCTCATTTAGAGTGAAAAGGGTTCTAATTTTATCAATGCTCCACCATCTTGTGCTTTCATCAATGATGGATGCGACTAAGGATTCTCGATTGCCCATTTTGACAAAAGCTCCCTCCTCCTCTAGAGGTTTGTGACCTGGGATCCACTTTTCAGTCCATAAAAGAATTGATTTCCCATCCCCAATGCGCCATCTAGATCCTTCTTTTAACCACTTTTGTGCCTCCCAAATCCCCCTCCAAGTATATGAAGGATTATAGCCCAATCCAGCTTCAAAGAAAGAGGTATTTGAGAAGTATTTTGCCTTGAAAAGCCTATGCAGCAGCGAGTTCTCATTTTGAAAAAGTCTCCACCCTTGCTTTGCTAGAAGAGTAAGGTTGAAGTTCCTCAATTCTTTTAAGCCCATCCCTCCTCTTGATTTCCTCTCACACATTCTGTTCCAGCTTATCCAGTGAATTCTTCTTTATTTCTTTGGCCCCACCAGAAATTTGACATCAAACCTTCTAGTTCAGTACAAAACCCTGTAGGAAGGAGAAAGCATTGCATAGAGTATGTTGGTATGGAAAGGGCAACAACTTTTAGTAAGATCTTCTTACCTACTTGTGACAAAAGCTTGCCTTTCCAACATTGTAGTTTTTGCCACTCTTTCTGTTTTATTGCTTGAAAAGCTCTAGTCTTCGATCTGCCCACCACTGGAGGAAGTCCAAGGTATTGCTCATATTGTTGGATTTCACTATTGTCCCACAACTGGATAATCTCTTCTCTGGTCTCCCTTCCCACATTACCACTGAAAACCATAGTTGTTTTTCTTTATTAATTTTCTAACCCGATACCCTTTCATACTTGTCCAACACAGCTTGCATTCGCCTGTTTTCCTCCACTTCTGCCTTACAAAAAATAACATTGTCATCTACAAAAAAGTATATGATTAATGTTTGGTGCATCCCTACATATTTGTACACCAGATATTTCCTTCCTCACCCTTGCTTCCTTCAGCAAAGCTATCAACCGCTCTGTACAAAATAGAAACAGATAAGGGGACAAATGGTCCCTTTGTCTCAACTCTCTACTAGGTCTAATAGGCCCTTTTGGTTCCTCATTAATCAACACTGAGAAGGAGATGGTTTTAACACAATACATAATCAAGTCAATAAAGGCCTTCTGGAATCCCATCACTTCCATCACAGTTTGAATAAAACCCTACTCAACCTTATCGTAAGCCTTGCTCATATCCAACTTAAAAAACATGTACCCCTTCTTTCCTATTCTCTTATGCTTAAAATGTACTAATTCATAGGCAATTAGCACATTATCCATAATTAAACAACCTGGCACAAAAGCACTTTGACTCTCCTCAATAATGCTAGGTAATATTGATTTCAATCTATTGGAAATGACCTTGGTAATTAACTTATAGATCACATTACACAAACTAATGGGCTATAATCTGCCATAGTTTCAGGGAACTTCTTCTTGGAAATAAGAGTAATAAATGTGTGATTAAGGGGGGCTGGGAATTCACCTTTATTTAAGGCTTCCAGAACTATTGAGCTAACTTGTTTGTCCACCACATGCCAATACTTTTGAAAGAAAACAAGGGACATCCCGTCAGGACCAAGAGCTTTTGATGGGTGCATCTGTTTCAAAACTGTCGCTACTTCATCTTCAGTGTATACTTTGCCCAGAGTCTCATTCATAGAGCTTGTCACCTTATTTTTAGAGGCACCAAAAACTCAGTAGAACCACTTGGGTTTGGACTCTCAAACAATTTGTCAAAATACCAGAGAATTACCTTGTCTCTCTGGTCTCCCCCCTTCCGAATTCCATCCTCATCCTTAATCTTCCCCAACAGATTCTTCTTCCTTCTCTGAAAAGCCTTCATGTGAAAGTAACTGGAATTTTGATCACCTTCCTTTAGCCACAGTGCTTTAGATCTCTGCCTCCACATTACCTCATCCCTTTCCATCCATTTATGGACCTATTCTCGAGCTAACTTATGTGCTTCAGTGTTAGCCCCCACGGGCTCCCTCTCATGAAATGCCGCCATTTGCTGTCTAGCCAATGTTAATTGTTTTTTCACATGACCAAAATAATTCTTATTCCACCTGGCCAATTGGTGCCCACAAGCCTTTATTAAACTCATCACTTATCCCATAATACTGTGAACATCTCCCCTACTCCAAGTAGCCTTTGATGATATCCTCACAATCCTTCTCCCCTACCCACATGACTTCAAATTTAAACAACTTTTTTGCCCTGTGATACCTCTCTTCTCCTTCAGTGTTAGCCCAAATGGGTACATGGTCAGAATATGCGGCCAAACCATGGGTCACACTAGCATTGGGAAATCGACTCCCCCACTAAGAATTAATCAAAAATCTATCCAATCTTTCACTGACACAATGAGCCCATTCCTCCTAGTACTCCATGTGAATTTCTAGCCTCTAAATCCCAATTCCCTCAATGCACATTCATCCACAATGTCTCTAAACTCAGTAATCTGTCTCTCTGGTCTCATTTTGCCTCCCCATTTTTCATGAGGATGTAGTACTTCATTAAAATCACCCAAAACCAACCAGGCCTCCCCATTCTCCCTACACAGAGTTCGCAATAGATTCCATGTTTTGTGCCTCAACCTAGTCTCGGGTTCCCCATAAATACCCGTCAAAAACCAAGAACCCTTCATACAATCATCCTCAATAATAGCATCAACATGACAATAGGAATAATTAAGAATAGAATAAATTTATGTCATTACCCCATTACAATGCAATCCCTCCCTTTCTACTAGAACAATCCACAGCTAAACAATGCAATCGTAGAGGTTCAAATGCCTCGTGGGTTCCCAAGATCATAGGTATTCCAACTAATAATTTTGACGATCCCCATTAGGGCTGACCAACAGCCATCGCCGAAATATCATGGTTACTCGAGTGTTCCGAAAACTCAGGCTTCTTCTTTGAGGCTCCCATCTTAGTGCGTTTGCCATTATCTACCTATTCTCTGTTTTCCCCCTTTCGTTTTTGGTTTTTGGCATTTAATACCCTCCCCGAGTCTGCCTTTGTTTCTAGATGAGATATTCGTTTCCATCGTCTGCAAGTGAAGCCATCAGGCCGTGCGTTCATTCCTTGGTCCGTCTCATAGGCCCCTTTATTTAAGCATGGCCCACCTGCCTTCTTTACCCCATGATCTACTACTTCTTGAAATGGCATCGTTCCTGTTTCTTCTTGAAAAACCATGCCATCTTCTTCCCTCCTCTTTTGCAAGTCTTCAGTCCCATTTCCTAAAAACTCACCACCAACCAAGGTCCTTGCCTCCCATATATCCGCATTCACCTCCTGAACTCACGGTTTCCCCCACCGTCACTGTCATGACTGGCATCTCCACTTGCGAAGGTCTTTCTTCTATTTTCTAATCCCTTAGAACCCATGGACGTCCCTTGTTAGTATTTTTTTTAATAATATTTATTTATTACTGTTGCTAGCCTTCACTTTTTTGTCTTTAACGGGCTTGTAGTTAAGTTGCCATTGGGGAGAGTGTCTCGAGTGTTCAAACCGTTTTATATGCCTTAGACGTTGTAAGTTTAATTGCTTTAACGTTCTAAAGCTTTATTTCCCTTTATTGATCAATTTCCGTTTATTTCTTTGGGAAGAATGTTGCATTTGAAGGCCGTATATATGGTCTTTTAATAGGCTGGTTATTAAGTAGCCGTTTGGTATCTTTTACGTTGGGGGGCTGCTTGTGCCTTATGTTTTAATTCTTTTTATTGTTTATTGCCCATTAGTCTTTTTACTTTCTGGGTCGATTCTTGTCCATATGATTTATATATTTGTTCATTTGGTCTTGGGGTACGAGAGAGTGTGAACATTAAGAGAAAGTGAGATAAAAAAAAGAAAAAAAAAAGAAAAAGAAAATAAGTTTAGGGAGTATATATTTTTTAGAGTATTTTCAGATAAAGAAATGTGTTCTCTTGAGTAGAGTTTTAGATTCAACCACTTGTGCAGAGTAGACTTAAGTCATACGACGATCAGTTGGGCTGGTGTATCCTGGAGGAATCAAGTCAAGATGAGTTCTGCTGCATCGGTTAATTTGAGACTTTGTACACCGCAGAGAGCTTGAATCTCCTTAAAAAGAGCGATATTTTTGTGTCTCAGTCCAATCTAGCTTCGTTTTAATTTTAATTTAATTATAATTTTTAATATATTATTATGAATTTTACTAACAATTTTAAGGAGATTTCAGGCATGAAGCCTACAATTGAAAAGTCCACGAAAATCATTGGAGATCTCAATAAGCCCTTCTGGTTCAAAAGAGCTCATTTCAAGAGATGGAAGTGTAAGGTGAAAGCTCATAAAGAAAAGATTGAAAAATATACCAAAGATGAGTATAACTGTCGATACTATCTTTTAAATTGTCTTGCTGATCAATTTTATGATTACTACAATACTACTTACACATCTGCAAAGAAAATTTGGAAAGCTTTACAGAGTAAATACGATATGGAAGAAGCTGAAGCGAAGAAATATGCAGCAAGTCGCTTCTTTTGATATCAAATAATAGATGGAAAATCTATCGCAGAGGGAGTTTCAAAAGTCGATGTTGCCATAAATAAAAGGAGACATTCTTGGAGACATTAAGCACATGTATTCGTGTAGATGAGGAGGTTAGAGGCCAAGATGTTTTGGTGTTTCAAAATGGTGATGAGGATTCCATGACAAAGGTAAACTTAATTTCTGAAAATGATAGCTTGCCCAAATGTCAAAATACAAGAAATAGTTTTTTGAAACCACAAAGAAAAGATTTCAAAAAATTTAGTAGACCTCACAAAAAGGGCTTTCAAAGCCAAAATGATAAAGATTAGTTCAAAAATCTTACTCCCTTTGAAGAAGAGAACTATTATGCTTGGTGATTCAAGTAAAACCAAGGTTCTTGGGAGTCATGAGGTTGAGCTAAAATTCACCTCTGGACATATATTGATGCTCAAAGATGTGCTCTATACACCGTCTATGAGGAAGAATTCGATGTCGAGTTTTTTATTCAACAAAACGGGTTTCAAACAAACTATTGAATCTGATCAATATGTGATTACAAAAAAATAGAGTTTTTGTGGGCAAAGGCTGTAACACCCCGTATTTTAGTGCTTTTTAAAGAAGGATTATTTTAATTTATTTTAAAAATTCATTCTCTTATTTTAAAATTTAAGGAGTTTTGAAATATTATTTTATAATATTTTAAGTTGTGAAAATCATTTTAATGGATTTTCTTAATATTATTTATTGTTTTACATTTTAAATTGATCTTTAATTTATATTGGCTTGTTTTTGGGATTTTAATATTTTTTATTATTTTAATCGAGCATTTCATTGAGTTTGAATTATTTTATTTATCTAGTAGTTTTAAAATCTTTTTCGTTGGATCACTTTCGAAACCCAAGTTGAAAGGGCTGGATCTCTTTTTCTTCCTCCTCTTTTTTTTTTTTCCCTTTTTCTTTTTCTTTTCTTCTTTTTCTCTTTTTCTTCTTTTTCTCTCCGGTTTCTCTCTCCCCCAGCCCGCACAGCTCGACCCCCTCTCTCTCTCTCCTCTCCTCCCTCGTGTTTCGGTTTCTCAGCTCCAGCGCCGCCGTCGGCCATCCGTGGCTGACACCGCCGGTACCACCGGACTCCCAAGCCGCCAGCGACCTAGCCCACCAAATTTCAGGCCACCTCTTGCTGTCGTTTGCCTCCGAGAGCCGTGCGAAGCCGCGGCACTCCTTCACCCATTCCGCCACCGTCGCTCCACCTTCGGCCACTATTTCTTCACCACTTCTTCACCGGCACCTTGCCATCCTAACCCACCCAGTTTCGGCCCCGATCTGTCGCCGGTGAAGCCCAGCCGAGCTCACAACCGTTTTTGACTATCCGGCCTTCTACCGCCGTTTCGGCCGCCACCCACGGCCAACCTTCGATACCATTAGCTCCCCTACCTCCTATAGGCCCTACCCTACCATTCCCAAGTCTTCGTTTGGCCCCGTGTGAATTTAGGTTTCACTGTGTTTTCGGCCACAGTGTTTTTACACTGTGGTGTTGCTGTTTTGGCGCTTCCAGCTCTCTCGTAATCCTCCGAAAAATATATTAAAGCGCTGTAAGTATTTTCCCGAATATCTTTAAGGTTTTAATATATTTTTGCACTGACTGGTTTATTATGTCTGTGATTGATAGTGTTGTGATCTGGATTGGTTGTTGAAATTTACTGTTGGTTTGGTTGTTAGAATTAACTGTTGGATTGGTTGTTGGAAATTATTGTTAGATGGGTACACTGCATGTGCACGCATAATCATAATTGTGTTTATTAAAAACTAAGTTTTCATGTGTGGGAAAAAGGAAAAGAGACTGTAGAGATGGTGGTAAGCAGGGATGGTGGTAGAGTCCCGCCTGCGATTCCCGCCTACAGTGCTCTATCGGGTTTTTGTGTTGTGTGGAAAGGAACTGTAGGGATGGTGGTAAGCAGGGACGGTGGTAGAGTCCCGCCTGCGATTCCCGCCTACAGTGTACGCGTAGGGATGGTGGTAAGCAGGGATGGTTGTGTTGTCCCACCTGCGATTCCCGCCTACGGTACACGCGGTAGGGATGGTGGTAGAGTCCCGCCTGTGATTCCTANTAGGGATGGTGGTAAGCAGGGATGGTGGTAGAGTCCTGCCTGTGATTACCGCCTACAGTGTCCAATAAAATATTTTTGTGTAAATCGTTTTTGGGAAAATGATATTTTTGGGTTTGGTGCATATATCATCATATGCATGCATGTTGGTTGCATTAAATGTATTTTGATCTTAGAGATCGTTTGGATTATTACTTACTTGCGGTACCATTTTATGGTACTGTAAATTTTGGTGCAGATGAGGACGAAGACGACGAGCCTTAGAGATCGGCTCCGTGGTTAAGTGGCATGTGGTTGCTGCTATTTTGGTTATGGGATTTGTTTCCCATGCGTATGTATTCGGTTTTATTATATTTTCTTGGATGAGTGTATAATTTTCAGTATACTTGTATTTTGGTTATTTTGCATATAAAAATTCTGGTACTGAGCGACTTAATTATTACTATCCGCTGCGACTCTTTGGTGCTCTGGTGGCACGTTGCACACACTTGAGCACGTATCGTTGGGATGTGTGACCCGTGTTGTCATTATTCTGACGTCACGATTCCCGAGGCTTTTTGTACGTGGGAGTCGAGGCGTCACAAAGGCTATGTTTGTGATAGGATGTTTAAATTGAATATTGAGAATAAAGTATAGAATATTTCTTTTTATGTGCATTATTCTTTAAATGTTTTGGCACACATGCTTATGTCTTTCTTAGATATGGAATAAAAATTACAGTCCAATTTTTTATATTGGAATAAAGTGATTTTTGAGTAAGGAGTATTTTTTTTATGAAAAGAAAATTTCTTTTTAAATTTAAAAATTAGTGGGGGTCAAGGTTTTAAAAAATAATATATATTTTTTCAATACTTGGTTCCAATGTTTTTCTTCAATTCTTTGAGTTTTTGGAAGGAAAGTCATAATTGGTAAACTTCCTGGAAACTGTTATACGTTTACGGAAAAACTTTCCCAAGCATGACATGGGATATGTATAATTTATTAGTTGCCATTTGGTTTGTTTAAGAAATGTATGGAATTGATTTTGGCGTTAGTGTCATGATCGAAAGTCTTTCAACGTCCAAATTTTAATATAGTTATCTTGAGGTTAATTTGGATGTGTGTATTATTATTGCTTTAAGCTGCTGTATTTTTATTAAGTCAACTATGAAGTTGAACTGCTTTGGCTTCAATTAATAAGCAAATTGTGTTGAGAGATTTATTACTTTGTAGAAAAAATCAACTAATTCATTGTGATAGTACTACTATAATTGATAGAGTACAAAACTGTTATTATAACGGTAAATCTAGATCCGTAAGAGGAAAGACAAGGTACTGTGAGATTTTTTTTTACTGATGGTGTTATTAATGTGGATCCACTAAACAAAGCTTTGACAAGAGAAGTGATCTGGAATACATCGAAGGGAATGAGATTAAAACCTATAAATTCATGAGCCATGTATGAAAATACCCAACCTGGGGACCAGAGATCCTGAAACTGGGTTCAATAGAAAAAACGAATCATATGATAGTTGTAAGAAATGTACTATTTATTATATTTCTCATTCTTATGATGTGAGTGCATTTATCTTGTAATGTTGTGGTGGATGAGTTTTTGAAGAAACTCTTAATGAAATTCTGTAGCTCTTATGAGTGGGGTGTAAGAATTACAGGAACACCCTTGAGAGATTTCACTTATGTGAGTGTGAGAGTGGGGCCACTCTCTATGAGATTTGGGTTTATTCTCAAATATACTCATGAAACCGAGATGAGCATAAGGTCGTAATGTGCTGGTTAATAAAGCTTATGTCAATACCTGAGTTACTATATGTGAGTAATAATTTTTTATTTTCCCTAAGCAGTCATAATTCAAGTCTGAGACCACTACTGACTTTGGAGTAAAGGTTGTTATTTCACTAAGTGAGGATTCAATACAGAGCGTACCTTCATGATGCATAATAATTCTTCTTTGTCTGGAAGTATCTCTCTTATATTATTATTATTAAAAATAGTGGGAGAATGTTAATATTTTTTTAATAATATTTATAATTTATTACTATTGCTAGCCTTCACTTTTTTGTCTTCTACGTTGTCTTTAACGGACTTGTAGTTAAGTTGCCATTGGGGAGAGTGTCTCAAGTGTTTAGACCGTTTTATATGCCTTAGACGTTGTAAGTTTAATTGCTTTAACGTTCTAAAGCTTTATTTCCCTTTCTTTATCAATTTCCATTTATTTCTCTGGGAAGAATGTTGCATTTGAAGGCCGTATATATGGTCTTTTAACAGGCTGGTTATCAAGTAGTCGCTTGGTATCTTTTAAGTTGGGGGCTGCTTGTGCCTTGTGTTTTAATTCTTTTTATTGTTTATTGTCCGTTAGTCTTTTTACTTCCTGGGTCGATTCTTGATCATATGGTTTATATATATGTTCATTTGGTCTTGGGGTACGAGAGAGTGTGAACATTAAGAGAAAGTGAGATAAAAAAAGAAAAAGAAAAAGAAAAAGAAAATAAGCCTAGAGAGTATATTTTTGAGAGTATTTCTAGATAAAGAAATGTGTTCTGTTGAGTGGAGTTTTAGATTCAACTACTTGTGCAGAGTAGGCGTAAGTCATACGACGATCAGTTGGGCTGTTATATCCTGGAGGAGTCAAGTCAAGATGAGTTCTGCTGCATCGGTTAATTTGAGACTCTGTACACCGCAAAGCGTTTGAATCTCCTTAAAGAGAACGATATTTTCGTACCTCAGTCTAATCTGACTTCGTTTTAATTTTAATTTAATTGTAATTATTATTATATTATTGTAAATTTCACCAACATCCCTTTTTACCCATGTCTCCATAGCTGGTTGCTCTCAGCCACGCCCCATATAGGGGGTCCTCTGCTTCCTCAGTTTTGTTTCTTTCTGTTTCAGGATGCATTCCTAATTGTCATCATGTCTGAACTGGCCAGTAGCAAAAATTAGGTAACCTCTCATACAAGAACCGAATCCAGATAGAATCTCCTTCCCCCATCGAAAGTTTTGTACCTCGAAGCAACGGCTTTATAATATTGATAGCAACTCGAAGACGCACGTACTCCCCTCAGGCCATTTCTCCCTTGTACAGATCAATCTCCTCAACCCGTGCAATTTTATTCCCTATCAATTTCCCAATAGAGTAATTATGGGCTCGCAGAGGAAGGTCATGGATACGTACCCAGAACAGAGCTTCTGAGAATGTTATTTGGCTGACTTGCTTCCGTCCGTCAACTTCCTGAGTCAGTGCCAGGTGTTTGTCGAATGACCAAGGTCCCTCCCGAATAATTTTTGCCTTGTCACGCATATCCTCAAACTCAATAAGTTTTGAGGACGAATTGAGATCCCTGAATTGGACACCCTTGACAGGTCTCCAAGCCTTCGTCATTGTCTTCTTTAAGAATTCAAGGTTGAAATGTTTCTCAGTGAAAAGCTTCATAATCAAGCATTTACCACCGCATAACGCCCCATCTTCTCACTGTCCATATTCCACTACCACTTCATCATTCTCCTGCTCAGTTAGAGACAACTTCCTGTATAATTCATGTAGTTTGTCATCCATCTTCCAAAACGTCAACCTCCCCAGCTGTATAAACACCTTACGTTCTCAAAAAAGAAACTCAATACTGCAAAAGGCAATGAGAACACCTCTACTCAGGCCAAAGCCAGAGAGTAAAAACGGACGACGCTTTAGGATTGTTCAATTAGTCATTTAAATGTTGTATTGCCGTTCAAATGTTATATTTGAATCTTAAAACACTAGAAAAAGGACATACATATATATATATATATAGAGAGAGAGAGAGAGAGAGAGAGAGAGAGAGAGCAAATTGTTTGGTTCCAAATAACCCGACATCATTTGAACATGTTTGATTGGATTCAATGAGAAATTTCTTTCCAAAGTTACTTAATTTTAGGACAACTCAAAATTGATGCCTTTTAAGGTTTGAACGGGGAGGGGATTTTTCATTTTTCATTCCTATTAATTGTTTTTGTCATAGGGATATAATTGGGAAACAAAGATTAATAAATATCATAACAAATTAAGAGATATTTTTGGCAAAAAGCTAGCGAAGACCTGCCAAGAGATAGAAAAAATCTTACATATTAATAATCATCATCCGTCTCGATCAATCTTCGAGAGTGACCATCACAACATTATTAATTAATGTGTCGGGGTAAAATTTCCTAAACCTTAATTATGAGGAAGAGGCCAGAGGGATACTTTGCTCATTCCTGAAGAAATTGTCTGGATCAACTGCAGTCTTGATCTTCACTAACCTATCAAAGTTTTCATGAAAATACATGGCTCCATAAACCTTCCATTTCTGCATAGCTGTTCTTACCATGGTGATTGATCCCAATGTCAAGATCCCTATAGTTCAAATATGCACTTCTAGGGTTCTTGGACACGAAAGGAGTCATGTAACTGTAAAGGCTCCTTGATTGAGTTATGAAGTTCTTTTCTGCCTCAATTCCTGCATCTTGCCAGCTTATTGAGTACTGGATTTTGAACAAATTCCCTGCACGATGTGGGAAAGGAAGTGCAGAAGCTTGTACTTGGTTCATTTTCCCACCATAAGGATTGAAAACCAGTCCAACTTTTCCGAGCTCAATCATTTTCTTCCATATATATTCCAACGCAGTTTTCGAAATCGGTTTCTGCACGTAATCCGATTTCCTCTTCCCGAAGATTGCCGTGCCGGGGTGTCGGTCGAGGAGGACTGTCGGGGACGTGACATTGCCATTGCCGGCGCCAGCCCACACAACAGAATCAATCCAACTCATTTCCATCACATCTTCCTTCTTCAAACCTAGTTCAGGAAACTCCTTGCTTAATAACGTGATCAGGTCTTCTGCTTTGCCGAGGAACAATGCGACGATCGTTGCTCGGATTGTCGTCTCCCCATTCTTCACCTTGGATGTCACGGGCTGTATCAGCATCCTCATGAACAGGTTTTCATCCGTGGTCGGAGCGACTTGCTGCCATCGATAGACAACATCGGTCGCGTTGTCTTCCAAGCTCCTTTCAGCCCTAAAAACTGTAACCTTTTCCGGAACAGGAACCAACTTTATTTTGAATGCGAGTATTACTCCAAAACTTGCGCCTCCTCCTCCTCTAATGGCCAAAAAAAGATCTTCTCCCATTGAAGTCTTATCAAGGATTCTGCCATTAACGTCCACGATCTTCGCATCAAGGACATTATCTGTGGTAAGTCCATATTTCCGAACCATGAAACCATATCCAGCGCCACTTAAGTGCCCACCAACGCCGACGGTGGAACAAACCCCCGCCGGGAAGCCATGCAGCTTGCTCTTCTGCCATATATTATAATAAACTTCTCCGAGCGTCGCGCCGACTTGCACCCATGCAGTTTCTTCCTTGGCATCGACCACAACTGAACGAAGATTAAACATATCGAGGACGAAAAATGGGTCTTGAGATACATACGAGACGCCCTCGTAGTCATGGCCGCCGCTGCGGATTCTTATATGGATGCCATTTTTCTTAGCGCAAATCACAGCGGCTTGGACATGGGATTCACTTGTCGGGGTCACGATGATGACAGGTTTTGGCGTCAATGTGGTGTTGAAGCGTGCATTGCGGATGTAGGCACGGAGGACGGATGAGTAGGAAGGGTTGTTTTGAGCATAAACTATTTTGGAGATTTGTTCTGGTTGCTTTGTTTGAGATGATAAGCACTGGACAAAGGCGTAAGGGCAGAATCGGAAGCTGCCCATGAGGCAGATACTTGAAGAGCATTGCTATGCATCATCCTACACACCACACACTAATATATTTTTTATTTTTTTTAATTTTTTTTTCAATTTTTTTTTTATTTTACTCTTCTTGAAACATTTATATTTTTTTATTCATCATCCATATAATACACATTTAATAAGAGAAACAAATAAAAATAAATAAAAAAAATTATGGTGTGTGGTGTGTAGGATGATGCAAAGATTAATTCATACTTGAAAAAGAAGAAAAAGGAATATTAAAGGAAACATTCTGCTTGGCGTTGGCAGATACAGGAATGGGTTTGATTTTCCCATTTTTGTATCTGTCTATTTGCTTTTGTGTGTTTGTTTTCTTCTCATTTTGCAGCTAATTGTAATATATATATTACATATTGGATCGAACACCTTCATATATAGGATTGACATCCCGAGAGCAACTCCTAGCCTATGGCCTCATGGTAAGCCATGCGTGCCGTTGAAAAACTGAAATAGGTCATAAATAGTAAGTTCCAAAATCGGATTGAGATCATCGTCTAAGCTCTCTAATCCTTGACTCCAATTAGATGATTGGATTGGGAAAGAAATAGATCATACATGACTACTAAATTTATATGTGGGGTTTGTATTGCATAAAGATCATGAGCTATTGGTCAACATTAAATATTAATGTAGTGAGATTAAATATTGTGGTATTTGACGAACTTTTAATCCTATCCAAAATTAGAGAGAAACGTTATTATTAAAAGGATAATGCATAATACTATTTGGCCACATGATTTTGCTCCCCCATTTTGATCGCTTGTGCATTTTATGTTATTTTTTTAATTATTTTTCTGAATGGTTAATTAGAAAGTCAGCACAAATGAATTTGAGTACTTTCACAAAAAATTTAAAGATATTTAAAAACTCTTGGAAAGAAAAATGAAAAAAAAGTGCAATTATTGCACTGGTCATAATTTTGAGGGGACAAAATCATAAGGTTGAGTTCAGCACCCTTATTAAAATTACAAAAATGATGTAATAATCCTATGCTTTGCCAATACTTTTTCCCATTGGACAGTACTAGTCATAATTTTTTCCTTTTTTGTTTATAAGTACTAGTAGTTTTAATGGATTAAGTCTTAATGATTTTTTTGTCCTTGTTTTTAGTTTTTGAATTGGTGTTTTCTTTTGTGCACATTGTATGTACTTGGATTATGAAAAATGATTTGTGCAATACTAATTAGGATGTGCAAGTCTAACGTAGTTTTTTGAAAATAATGAACTACGCAAGACTTGCATACCTATGATTGTATCCAGTATCACTCGTTAGGTTATATCCTACTAATATTACTATTATATATATAATTATAAAAAAGTAATATATAGTAGTACTATTCTATTATATTTTAACAATAAAATATGATTTAGTTATAAGAAATGTTAGAATATTATCATATTTAGAAGATATTCATAATATTCTAGTATGGTAATGGGGATCCAATTGTATCATTGACTAGTCTTTTTAGAGTATAGGCAATGTAGTTTGGGCCTTCCATTGGGGCGATACAAATGGATAGACCCTATCTCAACCAGAAATGTGAGACTTGAGCCGTACTATCTATGACTGACTGGACACATGAGGACGTCGGGAATTTAAAGGGAATAGATTATGATATCCCATATGATAAGGATAAGGGTAGATGGCTTATGGGATCCCACATTACTTGAGAATGAGAAGTTCTTGCTCTTTATAAGGTTTCAATGAAGCTCTAATTGTATCATTAACTAGTCCTTTTGGAGTATAGGCCATGCGATTTGGGCCTTCCATTCGGGCGTTACAAATATACAAACTGTAACGCCACGTACCCGAAAGGGTCGGAGGGTTACCATCTGACACTTAAAGTCATCTCCTCATAATATAAATAACATTTCCAATTATTTTATAAACTTGAATTCACCTATTCCAAAACAAACATAAATACAATCCTCACAAAGGTTTCAAGCAAATGACCCAACAACATAAATTAAATACTCCTCAAATACTCCATCATAATAATAAGAAATCTCCCAGCAAATGAGATCAACATAATAACAATATCATCAATACTAAAGAAATTTTCCTCATAACCACAGTACTCTTTGGCACTCAATAATTAGTCCATGACTAACCCCGCCCATGCCTTCTAATTTTGGTTCCCAGCAGCGTCATCAAAATCATCTAAAATGTTATGAAGATAGGAGGTGAGTTATCAACAACTCAGTAAGCAGAGGACATATACCAGTATGTAAACATAAGCATTTACAGAGTACAACCTACAAAATAAAACACTTTTAGTGTTAGCATGCAGAACAAAACATGTTTTCATAACCAACAGAGTGATGGTTTCAAATATTTATAATCTAAGTACTTTGGCATAGCATAAACTGAGCATCTTCATCATATCATATCAGAGCATCACGTAAGAATAGAGACCATGTGTAACCTCTGTAATAGGGTTGTGCTATCCCCAGTGGCCAAACTGGACAGGGACAAAAGCATAACTTCCCCATATTATTCACGGAGCTCTGAGTGTGTACACAGGAAAGATCACATAAAAACCATTTTGTTTCCAAAGTAGGTGCACTTAGAAATAGAGAAATTGCTACATACCAACTCAAACAGAGCAGAGTAAAGTAGAATCAGAGTCAAATACAAAACCAGTACACCTTGCCAAAGGTTTTCTGATGCCATATCAACATAAAACAGAGTACAAAATGTATTCAGATCATTCTCACATACTTAGAACAAAAATCAGAGCATATTTATAAAACTATGCACAAATTTTTAGATTTTGATAATCGTTCCTTTTCACATTTCAGAAATAGCATGTCAAAATATTGCTAATGTCTACACTATTCATGTCAGAAAATATTTTTCTTGTTTCATACAGGTTTCATGAGAATGCAAATAAATGACCCTGGTTTTTTTTCCCAAGTTCTCGTTTCGGGAGAAAAAAATGCATAATTTTTCAGAGAGTCAACCTCAGTCTCTATAATTCGTGCAAAGCCTAGAATATGAACCCCACTTACTTGACTCTTCTAGTGTATTGTCTAAAACTTGAGTCTAAACTTAGCAATTTCAACACATATACCAAAGACTAAGCACTGACATATTAAAAACCTACACATACACCCAAAAACTACTCAATAACAGTAACTACTCGACTATAATGTGGGATTAAAGCAAGCCCATAGATTGTAATTAATGTGTCGCCCTCGCTGCAAGCAACACAACCTATTTTCCAGCAACTAACACTGCCCAACCAGCCACTCGTACCAACCAATACAAGTCACATAATAGCTTGTCTAGTCAAGTACAACAAACAAGACAGTCACATTGTTGGAACCCCATCAAAAACTGCTCTAAGACAACGTCCTAAACAAAAATCGGGCCACTTCCAGGATCAAAGCTAGCCAAGGCCAACCAAGGGCCAAGACATAACACAGGCCACATTGGCCATGTAAGACCATATTATTTATTTATCTTTATTTAATTATATTTCAAGGGACCTATTGGGGATTTTCACTTTGTAATCTCTATAAATAGGACCCTTAGGCATTTCATTTTACATGTTTTGACAATTTGGTAAATCCCTAAGTGGGTGGATTATTGTCCTTGAGATCACTTCGGTACTTAGCACTTGGGCTACTTGGGTGAAATTCGTAAATCCCTAGTAGAGGATCATCACCTTGAAATTTGTGAATAGGTGTGATTCAATTTATCTTATTTCATAATCGTGCAATTCGTGAATTGATGGTGAATTATCTATCAATCTTATGAGTATTGTTTTTCTTTCATTCAATTTGTCAATCTCTTGTTTATGTTTTCCATTCTATATTCAAAAACCTAAAAATACATTGTTTTTATCTTTTCTAGTTGGTCTTATATTTTCCATTTGGTTCATCTTTACTTTCTTGCATATCAAAGATATCCTAAGCCTTAATTTTAGTATTCTTTGGTTTCTCGAAATATCCATATAAACCATAAAGAGAGTCTTCATATTCTTTTGTTGAGTCTATTAATCCATCGTTCATATATTTTCCTTGCATTTTCTCGCATACCGCACACATCTTAAGCCTCCATCTTTCCAAGGCCATATTTCCCATAAGCTCCACTTACCAAAATTAGCCTTCCCTCACCCACATTATCCCTTGGCCGAAATTCATCATTGCCATATATATTCCATCATTTTACCTATTGCCATATACATTCCATACACATATCTTGCCTTAGAAATCACTTGACCTAGCCTCCATCACATCCATTAACCCTAGCCGAATCCACTAAGCCTCCATCTTACCATACACAAATTTTGCCACATTTGGAAACCCTAGCCTAACCTTCCATAAGGATCTCCTAAACTTTAGGAATCCTAACCCTAGTCACCCTTCATCCAACTAAACCCTAGACTCCCACAAGGAAATTCCTACCACTTAGGAATCCTTATCTCATCTTCAAATCCCTCCAAAATTTGAAATACACCCATTGCCCTAGTCAAACATCTAATTCCCAATAACTCCCATGCATCTTGCCATTTAGGATCAAACCCTAGCCACCTGCCCATCTCCAAATCATATCTTCCTTATCCTATCTTCACTTTCTAATCCCTTAATTCTAGGAACATCCCTAGAATCACTCAAGTAAATAAAAAACTATCTCATCTTACCTTAACTAATTCCTAAATTTTAGGAACCCTAATCACCCCATATCTATCATTCATTCAATCTTACATTGACCTAGTCGAATATCATATTTTCCATATTGGCCACTTACTTAAATTAGCCTTCTTCCACATTCTACCTAGCCCTAGCCGAAACACATAGTCTCTCTTCATTCAAATTTAAATTCGGCCACTCTTGCCTTATTTGAATTTGACCTAGCCGCCCACCAATCTTTCCATACTAGTATTTCCATAACCTGGAAACCCTAGTTGACCAAATCACACCACATAGCCGGCCACCACACTATCCAAATCAAATCCCAAGATTTTAGGAAACTTCTTAAAATCTCTCAACCTCCCAAGTTCTGCCAACCTTAGCCGCCCATCACCATCTTCCAAACCCTAAACCTTTCTTCCATCATCCAACCCTAAACCTAAACCCCAAAGTGACACCTACCCATATTTGATCCTACAATCAAGGGATCACAATAACCACTCCCATATTCGGCCAACCTTAGCCACCAAACCCTAATCCCATTCATACACATCTCTTCCAAACCCTAGCAACTCATCCTACACTCCAACCCTAATCCAACTCTTCCAATCTCGAAATTCCCTTTAGCTACCATCCAAACCCTAACCTATCTTCACCATACCAACCCTAATCATCATCCAAGTTGTCCCAATATCAAGGGCAACCTTCAAGCCATTCCACGTTGCACCAAACACACCAAAACCATCACTTAGATCACAAGAACTCATCATCATCACATCCATCACTAAACATCATACCTTCATCAACCTAAGAACCCACCATTACCACCATATGTGCAAGGCCAAGCAAGTTGGCAAAGTGCTACTCGGTCACCATCTTCACCAAGACGAGCTTACGGACTTAGTGTTTGGGGACAAGACCAAGGTCCCTAACACACATGCCCCACTCGACATAACAACATCAACCTAAACAACCATATCTCAACCCAACCAGTCATCATAATACTCTCCTCCATCCACTTCACCCAACCAGAAGAACTCCCAAAGCAACAATCCAAAGAGAACCCACACAACTTACATGCTTCACCATTTAATATATTTTCATCACATTTTCCAGCAACTACCCAAAACATACCCCTCATTCGCGTTATAGTGCAAGCAATGAGTCTAATACTCTAGTAGTCATACTTACTTTCGTTGGTGGTCGCTGGAATTTGTGAATGGAGTGGCGCTATCCAAATATGTGAATACAGCCTTGTGCACCAACAACCCACTAATATTCAAATATGTATTTGAAAAGAATACGCAATGGTAAATTCAAACCGAGCAAGCAACAAAAGAAATTTACCTCAGTGATTAGAGCATATGTTAACTTGGGTAAGTTAAGTTAATCGCGGCTTATTCTTAGGGAAAGAGTGATACTATAAGAGAAATCTGAGGGTTTGAAGGAAAATATTCCAAATTAATATACATCGAGGAAGGAAGAAAAATACATAGTAAAACACCAACAAATAACTCAACTGGGGCTTACCAACGTTGGCAAGGTGGAGTAGTGTCAGCAACGGTGTCTATGGACCGCGATGTACCAATTATACTATGAAAATGGTCACTAGCTAGCAAATTACACACACCGTGAGAGGTAAAGAAAGAGAGAGAGGTACGAAGAGATAGCAAAAATTACCATTGCGGCGGGACAACCAAAATTGATGTTGTATGCTCTGCGACTATCTGTGAGTGGGAATTTGTGGGCAAGGGGAAACTGAGAGGGAACAGAGGAAGATGACAGGGAGTGAGAGGGAGGCTTAACGTCATTCAACCACGGTTCTGGTAATGGTGTTTGACAATGACACCAATCCAAAAGGGCCTACGAACTATAACACAAAATTACTGAAATTTCATGGAAGAGGGAGAGAACTCAGAGTGAGAACATGGATTGATAGTAAAGGTTACAAGAGATGAAATAAAGAAAATGGAATTTAGAAAAGATAGCTACGGTTTGGGATGTTCGAGGCTCCCAATTCCTCCAGATGAAAGTAACAACAAGTCTAAGAGATTTCCAGGTACAAGATGATCCCACAACATATTTCCCTCCCACTTATATCCATGCAGGGATAATAATCAAGGCAATAGAATAAAGACACGTGTTCTGGAAAGTACCAAAAAGGAAATACAATAACAACTAGTGAATACAATATTATAGAACATCTATTAACTCGAAGGAACGGTGCGTTTCCAGTTGGTTGCCCAAGTGAAACAGTGCACTGCATGATCCTTTGTTGCGCGTTTTATCCCTCCTCTACCCTCTCATCCATACCTCCACAAAGAGGCCATAACAATCATCTCCCCTTAAAAGGACCTTGCCCACAAGGTCATAAAATTTGCAACTAACTCTATCAGGAGCAGATGATGATGGCTGAAGAGGACCTTCCTCAACAACTTGGTTCGGACTACTTCAAGTTCCTCAAATTTGATTTTTCTTGAAGCTACCTTTGACCTTGAAGGGACTTGTGAAAATGCATTGAGTATAATACTAAATAGATTTGCAACACCGTCACATTCCCATGGATTGTAAAACCAAATACCATTAACCTCTTGGGATGCATTCTGGTACAACAAATATGGAACTTGAACTTCATACTCAAAATCTCCCAATTTATTCTCCCCCAAGTTATTTGTGTTGTGCCAATTCATTACAATGAATTGGACCTGCAGCTGAATATTCCTTTTCACGATTGAAGGAGATCCTTAAACGTTTTTGTGACTTGGGTAGGCACTTGATTGCCATCCAATACAGCTTTCAAATTGAACAAAGGTAGCAACAATTGGAGGTCTCCCTTCCAGAGACCCATACCTAGGAGGAAACCCATAATATGGTTGACTTGGGTAATCATATTAAGAGCCCATGCTGAAGCATTTCATCAAACTGAGGTGTCATTCCTTCCGTATAAATTGCAAGAAGGCCAATGCACACAAAGGAATTTCCAAGAATTCCCAACTTCACAACATGAGTATGAATTTGCTTGACATAATAGGCATTACTAGACAAGAGACTATCAATAGCTTAGTCTGCATCAAAGGTAATAAATCCAAATTGAGTAAAGAAGTACCTGAACTCACCTTTTTTTTTTCTCGTTTTTTTTTCTTTTTTTTTCTTTTTTTTTTTATTTTTTATTTTTATTTTTATGGTGGTAAGGATTCCTTCCATTATATTTATTTTTTCCTCTATCAAAGGGCTTAAAAACAATTTTAAGGGGCAAAACATCAAACAGCTGAGGAGCAAGGTTCTTACTTACAAAAACTTGCAACCCCATAGAAATTTCCCATTTCTCTCCACCAAAGATTACAAACAGGGTAAAAAGAACCTCATATACCTCATTGGGAGCTCCAAATCCAATGGAAGAATCTTGACTTCTTTTTGAAATGGTCCTCTCCAAATAACAAATGCTCCACCACAAATGAAAAGGATATTTTTATCTATCTGAATGTGATCACCATGAGGATTCTTCTGAGCTCCTTTATTTCCAAGTTCTACATCTGACTTTTGATTGAACGATATATCCTTTTTTATGGTTGTAAACAACCACAGAAAGTACCTCAAGATGACCTTCATTTGTATAATGGTCGTCCAATATTTCGTAGCACCGGTCAAAGATGACGACAAGTTGCCCTTGGTCACTCAAGGCTCTGACACTTAAGGCTTGCACCAGAGGGGTCAAGAAGCCACATACATTTCGGATGGGATAAACTCCCGTGGCTACTGCAATGATCTCTTCCACCTCCACTGCAATTTTTAGTAATTGTTGGAAAGGAGAATCAGGATACTAGTTTTTTATGTAATTGTAGAACATCTCTAAAAGAGCACTTGTCAAATCCCAAGGCCCAAACCAAATGTGAGTATCACTTGGGAAGCAAATTAAGGAGTTAAATGCATCTGTAAACCATTTTGCTCCTTGAGATGGTGGAGATGACGTCGTTTGGAGGATTCATGGTCGTCATGGTCATCTTCTTTTTCTTCTTCTTGTTTCTGCTTCTCCTCCTCACTCTCATCTTTGAATTTCAAATTCTCCTTCATAGCAGAAACCAGTTTCTTACCATCGTACTCCTTCAACCGCCCAATGACATACTTATCAATTGCATCAACTATAAAGAGCACCTCGTAGCCCTTCTTCTTAAGCCTCTCCAAGATAAATGTGTCCAAGTCCTGCTCTACTAATGATGAGTTGGTAGCCTTACCCTTCTAGTTCTCTCCGGTATATATTTTCCATGGAGGATGCCATGTGAGGCGTATAGAAACATCCTTGCATTTATGATAAACCAGCCTACTAGGCTCGTCGACATTATTAATGGAATTCATCTCGGTTATTAGGAGCTCTCTCTTGGCGACGTCCATATACAACGGAGTGTTAATAGAGGAGAAAAACAAAACATAGAGAATAGGATCTAAAAGTTGATACGATAAGATGGAGTACTTTATGAAGGAATTTTTGAGAACTGATGAAAGAGGTAGCTCATTGGAATCATGCTTGACTACTTCTTCTTCATTTTGTTTCGCCCTAACCTGGTCCTGCAGATGAATCTTCTCTTCCTCCCCTGCTGCATCTTTTTCAACTACATATTTTTATTCGGCCAACTTTGCATTCCTATTGGAAATTTCATTGAAATCCTATGCAATTCCATGAAGATGCTTCGGAATGGTGGTGTGGACAATTTCTTTCACCTCTGTTGGAATATTTTTCTCTTTTGCTGTAACTTCTACGCCATCCTCCATAGATTTTTCTTCATCCTCCTGGTTGTCCCACTGCGTGAGAGATTCCTTCATCTTCTTGGAATTTTGTTCCATTCCGTCGAGTATTTCACTCATATGATCTAATTTCTCCAAAATATTTTCTAATAACAATAGTTGTTGTTTATTTAATTGTACTACACCCGTGAAGAATCGGTGGCTCTAGATACCAATTGTTATGAATCCACTTGAGAAGTAGATGAAGAAAATAGATTGATAGTAAAGATTACAAGAGATGAAATAAAGGAAATAGAATTTAGAAAAGATAGCTGCGGTTTGGGATGTTCGAGGCTCTCAATTCCTCCATATGAAAGTAACAACAAGTCTAAGAGATTTCCAGGTACAAGATGATCCCCAATGTATTTCCCTCCCACTTATATCCATGCAGGAATAACAATCAAGGCAATAGAATAAAGGCACGTGTTCTGGAAAGTAACAGAAAGGAAATACAATAACAACTAGTGAATACAATATTCTAGAACATCTATTAACTCGAAGGAACGGTGCATTTCCAATTGGCTGCCCAAGTGAAACAATGCACTCCATGATCCTCTGTTATGCGTTTTATCCCTCCTCTGCCCTCTCATCCATACCTCCACAGAGAGGCCATTACACACACAGAGAGATAGAGAGATAGAGAGAGAGAGAGAGAGAGAGAGAGAGAGAGAGAAGATGCTTACCTTGGTTTAAATCGGCAACCCAATTGAAGTATACCCACAAGCACCAAATTTGTAGGAGAGGGAAATCAAGAGGGATTTGCACTTAGAGAGGTAGAGGATGGTTTGTTAAGAGAGCCTTATGAGGTGAGAAGAAGGGGATGGGTCTGTAGAGGCATGGGTGTTGTATCGGCTGGAAGTTTCAGAAAGTGGGAGGGAGACTCGGGGGCAAGAAACTAAAAAGAGGGAAAAATAAAACTCACCTAAACGGCATCGTATGGCTTCCATCAGTTGTGGGCTAAGGCCCTGGGCCCAAATATTACATTAATGATTTTAGGTATTAGATAGTAACCCTTCAACCCTTTCCGAGTATGGATGTTACAGTTGGTATCACAACCAGGTTTGAGGTTCTACAGACTATAGTATATGCAGTTTTGGGTTATCGGTAGACTTAATGAAATAATTTTCAGATTTTATGTTTAGAATTGTGTTGTGAAGCCCTGACTCCCACGTACAGAAATAAGGAAATCGTGACGTCGGGATGATGACAACATGGTCATGCATTCTAACGAGAAGTGCCAAATGTGTGTACAACAAAACAAAGTAGCGAATAAAACAAAGCAGTTAATACAACAAAACAAAGCAGCGAATAAATTAAAAGCTAGTCTTCTAAGTACCAGAACTTTAAATACAAATTTACCACAATAAAAGTATTACCGAAAATTATACAATTATTTGTGAAAATAAAGTAAAAAGCCAAATACATGGACAAAAGGGAAACAAATCCCATAATCCAAAAAGCTACCACATGTCACTCCTTCCGCAGAGCCGATCCCTCAGGCTCAACATCTTCATCTGTATCAAAGTCTATGGTTCCGTACAATGAAACCACAGGGTGTTGAATATCGTAAGATTGTGAATCTTAGTAAGTAATCACACAAAAAAATCAACAGATAAAAATATATTGCATCCAACAAACAAGTGTGCACATGACGAAACATGAATGTGCCCCAAAATGATTATTTTCCAGCTCACTTCAAAAATCTCATTTGACCCAAAACACGCCATGAATAATATCTGCCATTTTTTCAGAAAATGGCCTAAACAAAAACCAACTATTTTCCCAGAAAATGGTGCTCTAAACTATTAAATCATAAATCGCCATTTTTCTAGAAAATGGCCCAATATAATCATTTGTCGGATACTATAGGAGGGAATCACAGGCTGGACTCTACCACCATCCTACTGCATGCAATGTAGGCGGGAATCATAGGCAGGACTCTACCACCATCCCTACTTACTACCATCCCAATAGCTCGCACTGTAGGAGGGAATCATAGGCAGAACTCTACCACTATCCCTACAATCCCATTTTTCCTCTCTCTCAAAATGTTCAATCCATTCATTTTAAACATACCCAAAATCACCTCTCACATGAAAATTCAGTTTTCATTTACAACACATGAGCATGCATAAAATGATGCAATAAATTTCATGTGCCAAACATAACATAAATGTACGCAAGCATAATTCAATTAAATAAACAGCCCATCTTCACATCCAACCAGCCCCCATACTCCTCGAATTCAATGTCTGGCATAACCAACCAAACTGCAGAAGATTTGTCAGTGCAAAAAATATATTTAAATCTCAAGAAATTCTTTGCAAAATTACTTATAGTACTAAAATATAATTTTTGAATGACCAAGAAAGTGCTAAAGGTGGCGACAAAACAATGTAACAGTGTAATTTGAACTGTGGCCGTGGGTCTCAAAAACTCAATTTTTGAACGGGAAGAAACGAAGACTTGGGCTGGCTAGGGAAGAGCTTAAAGATGTTGGTGAAGCAAATGGTGGTAGCGGTTGATCGTGGGTGGCAGCGTGGACGGCAGCGGGTGGCCAAAATACCCAAATCGAAAAATGAGCTAGAAGGGCTTCAAAGGTGGCAGATCGGGGTTGAGGAATGGTAGCTTGGGAGGCTAAAGGGTCGACGGTGTTGTGGTGAAAAGCTGGTGGCCAACGGCGGCATGACGGCAGTGCTGGAACGAAAAAGGGTCGCAGCTTGGATTCCCTCATGGCGGTTAATGGAGGAACTAGGGGGCTCAGATTGGGGGAGGGAAGCTGGCCGGAGGGGAAGAGAATGGGAGGGGTGGTGTTGGCCATGCCCGCGTGTGTCGGCGCACTGGAAGGGACGAAGAAAAGGATGGAGAGAGGGGAGGGGGTGTCACGCAGGAGGAGAGAAGCATAGGAAAAGAAGGAGTAAAATAAAAGAGAAGAAGGAAAGAAAAAAGAGGGGAAAAAGAAAAAGGAAAAAAGTAAAGGAAAAGAAAAGAAATGAGATCCAATCCTCACAACGCGGGTCATAAAATTGAAAAAAATCTCAAAACAATAACTTGAATAAAATAATTTAAACGTAGTAACTAAATAAAAATAAAATAATAAAATCCAACAATAAACTAATTTAAAATAAAGAGTAATTTAAATAATGAACAATAACTAATAACAAGAAAACACATTGAATTAACAGTTAAAAAATCTTAAAATAATACCACGTAAATCATCTAAAATTTAAAACAAGAAAGCCCATAATCTTAATTACTTAAATAATTTATTTAATTAAATTACACATAAATACGGGGCATCACATGTGGGGAGTATAAGGATTAATGTTTTGGGCATATAAGTTTTTTTTTAGAATCTGCTGTTTTTAGGAAAGATGACTTATGAAATTTGAGGTATTAGATTTTGCAAATTTAATGAGCTAATTTCAAGATGATTGAGGTTTTAAATTCTGTAGGCTCATTCTATAGATTTTACAAAATGATATAATAAGATTGAAGGTTTGGATTTTGGAGGCAGGTTTAGATTCTAGGGGTATATTGTTACCATGTTTACGTGTACATTGTTATATAGGTACTTTTATAATTTCGAAGTAGCATACATATTTTTGTTTTATGATTACAACTAATTGTATATGTTTATATGAACTCTATATTTTGAAATGTTTATTAAAACTCCAAGCTTTCAGGATGCCACTTCATCATCGGGTACAAAACATTTCGAAACTAAACGCGACTAATGATGCAGGAAAAGCAAATTCGAGTGCTTCTAAACTACTTCAAGCAGCAACACAACAGTTAATAGAGGAGCTCACGCAAAATTCCCCTAGTTGCAACCGCAACGGTAATGAAGGAGGCTGCATTGTGGAACTGTTCAACCTGATGCACCCTCCTTCATTTGATGGGAGAGGCAAGCCAACCCTGGCAGTGGATTGGGTTCAGGCTATTGAAGGAATAGTTTGGGTCTTAAATGTCATAGATGAGCAAAAGGTGTTGTACGCCTCCTTCAAGCTGACCGGTGAGGCGAAGCGATGGTAGATTTCAGAGAGAATCATCAGAGAAGCTTATGAGAGGGAAGTAGTTGGTTGGCCCCACTACAAGCAAATCTTCTTTAACCATTTCTTCGCAAGATCAGTTAGAGACACTAGGGCTCGGGAGTTTGCCAGCTTAGTGCAGGGAACCGTTATGGTACACCAATACAATGCCAAATTCATTGAGCTGTCATGTTTATCCTAGATGAGGAGAGGAAGACCCAAAAGTTCGAGGAGGGGCTGAATAACAAGATATATGAACGAGTGGTGGCCTTTTAGATCCAGAGCTTCTCAGCGTTGGTAGATAAGGCCACGATACTCGAGCAGAGCCTCAAGAGAAGCACTAAACTTCAAGATCAGAGGAAAAGGGCTGCGTCACAGGGGTCTTATTCTTCCATGGACCAAGGCCCATGGAAAAAGAGGAATGAAGGCAATAACACTTGTCGAAGGAAGGTACAGAGCAACCATTTGACCTATTAGTGCAAGACATGCAACCAAGTGCACTTCAGGAAGTGTAGGAAAAGGGCAGGATTATGTTTCTGTTGTGGCAAACTGGACCACTACATCAGGGATTGCCCATTACAACTGGACAGTAACAAGACAGTCATACCACCATCATAAAGAACCAAAGTGACAATGCGGGGCAACAACCAACTCACGACTGTACCCACTCAAGTCTTTGCATTGATGCCTGGAGAGGCCGAGGATAGAAATGATGTGATCACAAGTATGATCTTTATTTTTTTCGAGGGAGATTAACATTATATTCAATACAAGCTTGCACCCACTTAAATCAATGGAGTATTCCAAACGTGATCACAAGTACCTTTCCCATGTTTTCTAATGACGCTACAGTGCTGTTTGATTATGGAGCTACACATTCATTTATTTCTATGGATTATGCTAAGTTCTGCACTTTGGGAATTGAAAAGTTAAATTACAAGTTAGTAGTCTCGAATTCAATGGGGAATTCAGCAACATGTGACAAGATTCTTCATGAATGTCCAATATCTATTGAAGGGAGGATGATGCCGGATAATCTAATAGTATTTCACATGGTTGGGTTCAAAGTGATATTGGGTATGGAATGGTTGGCCTTGTACCACGCCAGTATTGACTGTTTTAAGAAAGAGGTAGTATTCAAGCCCCCTGAGGGAGGTGAATTTTGGTTTGTAGAGTCGAAAGTACGTTCTTTTCCATCAGTCATATTTGATGTTCAGGTTAGGAAATTATTGCATGATGGTTGTCAGGGATTCTTAGCTTGTGTAATGGATGCACCAAAGGAAGAGTTGAAATTAGAGGAGATTCCTATTGTGAGGCAATATCCGAAAGTATTTCCAGAAGACTTGTTTAGACTACCACCCAAGCCAGAAGTAGAGTCTGTCATTGAGTTAGTCCCAAGCATGCCACCTCTTTTGAAAGCCCTTTACCGAATGGCGCCATCTGGGCTTGCTGAACTCAAAGAGCAGTTGCAAGATTTGTTAGACATCAGGCCTAATTTATCACCTTGAGGAGCTCCTATTTTATTTGTGAAGAAGAAAGATGGGTCGATGAGAATGTGTGTTGATTACAGGGAACTTAATCGAGTGACTATAAAGAATAAATACCCACTACCCCATATAGAAGATTTATTTGATCAACTTCAAGGTGCTCATGTAATTTTCAAGATCGATCATCTGGGTGCCATCAATTGAAGATCAGGGCAGAAGACGTGGCCAAGACAGCTTTCAGAACCAGATACGACTATTATGAATTTCTGGTCATGCCTTTTGGCCAAACTAAAGCCCCAATGGTATTCATGTATTGATTTGATGAATAGAGTGTTCCATGAATTCTTAGATAAATTTGTAGTGATATTTATAGATGACATACTGATATATTCCAACATCATTAGTGAGCATGATGAGCATTTGAGATTAGTACTCGGGACTCTCAGAGATAAAGAGTTGTTTGCTACACTGAAAAGGTGTGAGTTTTGGCTAGAGGCAATCGCATTTTTGGGACATGTGGTTTCCAAAAATGTATTTTAGTAGAGCCGGGAAAAGTGGAAGCAGTAGTTAATTGGTCGTGCCAATGAATGTGCATGAGGTTTGAAGTTTCTTAGGGTTTGTGGGATATTACCGTCGATTCATTGACGGTTTCTCCAGAATAGCAGTCCCTCTCACTACCTTCACCAGGAAGAATAATAAGTTTGAGTGGACAGAAAAATGTGAAGAAAGCTTCCAAGAGTTGAAACAGATATTAGTGACAACCCCAATGTTAACAGGTCCCACTACTATAGCAGGATTTGTGGTTTACAGTGATGCATCAAGGCTGGGTTTGGGGTGCATATTAATGCAACACGGGAAAGTTATAGTATACGCCTCATGCTAACTGAAAGTATAAGAACCAAATTATCCTACGCATGATCTGGAACTCATAACGATTATTTTTGCACTTATGATTCGGAGACGCTATCTATATGGGGAAAATTTTGAAATTTACACAAACCATAAGAGTTTAAAGTACTTCTTCACTCAAAAGGAATTAAACATGAGGCAGAGGAGATGGCTTGAATTGATCAAGGACTATGATTGCACCATTAATTACCACCCAGGTAAAGCTAATGTTGTAGCTAATGCACTAAGTAGGAAGTCAATGGGACCAACAATTGCAGCTATTACCACTCAGCACCATTTGTTAATGGACTTAGAAAGAGTAGGTATTGAGGTTATCACTAGTGACCAGTAGGCCTTTGTGGCCAATTTAATGGTTCAACCAGCCTTTGTAGACTGAATTACGACCACCCAGAAAGAAGAACTACGGTTAGCGAGATTGATGGAAGAACTAGAAAAAGTGATTAAATCCGAGTTCAGCATTTCTGAAGATAGTATGTTAAGGTTTGAAAGTAGAAGTGGAATATCAGAGACCAGTAGGGTTATTGCAACCATTCTAGATTCTAGAATTAAAGTGAAAGTATATTTTTATGGATTTTGTTACAGGTCTACCACGGACATTGACTGGGCAAGATGCAATATGGGTGATAGTGGACCGCTTGACGAAGGCCACTCCCTTTGTGCCTATTAAAATTTCTTACAAACTAAAGAAACTAGCTCTGTATGTACAAGAGATAGTGAGATTGCATGGGGGTACTCGTGTCCATTGTGTGGGATAGGGATCCTCACTTCACTTCAAAATTTCGGCAAAGTTTATAGGAGTCCATGGACACTAAGTTAAATTCAATACTGCTTTTCACCCGCATACAGATGGTTAGTCAAAAAGGACCATTTAAATTTTGGAAGACATGTTGAGGGCGTGCATGCTGGATTTCAGGGGAACATGGATATGACACTTGCCTTTGGTCGAGTTTGCGTATTAGAATAGCTACCTAGCTAGCCTTATGATGGCACCTTATCAAGCACTATATGGTAGGAGGTGTAGATCTCCCTTGTATTGGGACGAAGTGGGGGAAAGACAAATTTTAGGTCCAGAAATCATACAGAAAATAACAAAGAAGATAGAGACCATTCGAGCAAGAATGAAAAGAGCTAAGAGTCGACAAAAGAGCTTTGCAGATAATCGTTGTCCCCAATTAGAATTTGAAGTCGGGGATAAAGTATTCTTGAGGATTGCACCGATGAGAGGGGTTATGAGATTTGGAAAGAAGGGTAAGTTGAGTCATAGATATGTCCGTCCCTTTGAGATTCTTGATTGGATTGGCCCAATGGCTTATAGGGTAGCCCTACCACCAGCACTCTCAGGAGTACACGATGTATTTCATGTCTTTATGCTGAGGAAGTATACACTCAACCCCACCCATGTTATTGACTATTGGCCCCTTCAAATTCAAGAAGACCTGACTTACGCTAAAAAATTGGTGAAAGTTCTAGAGCGGAAAGAACAAGTGCTACGAACTCGAACCATTCCATTGGTTAAAGTGGTATGGAACAATCATGCTAGTAGTGAAGCCTCTTGGTACTTAGAAGATGAGATATGAGTCAATTACCCACGGTGTCGTTTAGGTGAGTTTTATTTTTCCCGCTTTTTAGTTTATTTCCCCCAAGTCTGCCTCTAACTTTCTGAAACTTCCAGTCGATACAACCCCCACGCCTCTATAGATCCATCCCCTTCTTCTCACCTCCTAAGGCTCCCTTAACAAACCACCCTCTACCTCTCTAAGTGCAGATCCCTCTTGATTTCCATCTCCTATGAATTTGGTGCAATTTGGTGCTTGTGGGTATACTTGGATTTTGGGTTACCAAATTGAACCAAGGCAAGCATCCTCTCTCTCTCTCTCTCTCTCTCTCTCACACACACACACACGCATACACACACTCACTTCGAGTTATCTCCCTCTACCATGAAATTTCTGTAATTTTGTGTTGTAGTTCGCAGGCCCTTTGGATCGGTGTCGCCGTCAAACACCATCATTGGAACCTCTAGTTGAACGACGGTAAGCCTTCCTCTCACTCCCTCTCATTGTCCTTTGTTCCCTCTCAGTTTCATGAAACCTATATAAAAGAGGAAAAATATTTTCTTACATGAATAGTGTAGACATGAGCAATATTTTGACATGCTATTTCTGAAATGTGAAAAAGAGTGATTATCAAAATCTGAAAATTTGCGCGTAGTTTTGTAAAGATGCTCTAACTTTTGTTCGAAGTATATATGAATGATCTGAATACGTTTTGTACTCTGTTTAATGTTGATATGGGATTTGAAAACCTTTGGCATGGTGTACTGTTTTGTATTTGACTTTGATGCTACTTTGCTATGCTCTATTTGAGTTGGTACCAACTTCTCTGTCTCTGAGTACACCCACTTTGGAAACAAAGTGGTTTTTTTGTGATCTTTCATATGTGCACACTCGAATCTCCAAGAATAATGAGGGGAAGTTTCACTTTTGTTTCTGTCCGGTTTGGTCACCGGGTATAGCACAACCCTACCATGGGGGTTAAATATGACATATGTTCTTACGTCATGCTTTGATATTGTAACACCCCGTATTTTAGTGTATTTTTAATGATTGATTATTTTAATTGATTTAAGGATTTGTATCTTGTTTTAAAATTAAGGGAGTTTTATTATATTATTTTATAATATTTTAAGCTGTGAAAATTATTTATTTTATGTGTTTTCTTGATATTAATTATTGTTTTGCATTTAAAGTGATCTTTAATTTAAATTGGTTTATTTTTGGAGTTTAAAATTATTATTGTTTTAATTAAGCATTTTCCTGCGTTTGAATTATTTTATTTAATTAGTAGTTTTAAAATCTTCTTCGTTGGATCATTTCGAAACCCAAGATGAAGTCCGGATCTCTCTTTTTTTTCCCTCCTCTTTTCTCCTTTCCTCTCTTTTTCTTTCTTTCTCCTGCTTTTTCCCCGCATGCCCGACCCCCTCTCTCTCTTCTCTCTCTTTTCTCTCACGTCTGAACGGACTCACCGCCGCTGCTCCGCCTCCGGCCCGCCGTGCACGACACCGCCGGCACCATCGGCTTCCTCGTGCGCCGGCGACCTTACTCACCCAATATCCGGCCGACTAACGCCGTCGTTAGCCGCCACGAGCCGCTTGAACCCTTGTGGTTTTCCTCCGTTCCACCGCCGTCCGGCCACCATTGGCCACCATTTCTTCACCACTTCTTCACCGGCCCAATACCAAGTTTTTCCACCCAAACCCTGCCCCGATCCGTCACCGGAGCCGCCCGTGCGAGCTCCACTTCCGATTTGACATTCTCGGCCGTAAACCACCCATTTCGGCCACCACCCACGGTCAAAGGCCACCACCATTAGCTTCACCACCTCCCATAGGCCCTACCCTACAGTTCCCAAGTCTTCGTTTGACCTCGGGTAAATTTTGGGTTCACTGTGTTTTCGGTCACAGTGTTTTTACACTGTGAAGTTCCTGTTTTGGTGCTTTTCGCTCTTTCGTGATCCTCCGAAAATATTTTCATAGCGCTGTAAGTATTTCCTAAACAATCTTTTGAGATTTAAATATATTTTTGTTCTAATTATTTATACTGTGATCTGGTTGGTACCGGACTGAGTCCGAGGAGAATTTGGGGGTGGATGGATTGAGAACGGAGAAGTTATGCTTTGGTTATGTCGGGTTTTGATTGGTTGTTGGTTGTGGTTATTGTGAGTTGGTGCATTGCATATTGCACGCATGTTCATGTTTATAAAATAAAAGCTGGGTTTTCGTGTAATTGCATTTATGATCATATGATTATTTTGAAAACTGGATTTTTATGAGGAAATGGATTTTTGTGTGCATGTGTATCACGACCCCAAGCCGAGATGGGGCATTATCTCGGTGGAGCTCCTCTGGTCACTCGGGAGCGGAATATACTGAGTGACGTCCCCTGGGTTGTCGCTGGGTGACAACGGGATCGGACGTTGGACGTGCCGACTCCGTGGCCCTTCTGCTGGCGGGGGCTAGAGGATGACCTGGGCACGAACGCACCGGGTGCGGAACTGGGCATCCCTCGTAAATTAGCCAGGACGTGCGGATGGTCCATAGGGGAGACCATGGTGCATATGAATTAAGGGATAAATGGAAAATGGCTGTTTTCTGGGAAAATAGCGAGAGTTGATTTTGTGTGTCATTTTCTGAAAAAATGACGGATTAATGTTTTCGGGTCAAAACGTGATTTTTGGCGTGTGTTACATTTATTGCATATTGCATCATGGGCATGCATGATTAGTTGCTTAAATATGTTTTTATTTCAGGATTGATTAGGTTATAACTTACCTGTGGTACCATTTAATGGTACTGCAGATTTTTATTATGATGTTGCAGGTGCCGAGCCTGAGGATTTGGCTCCGCCGGAGGAGTGATCTGGGATCACTCGAGTTATGTTTCTTTTTCTGTTTTTGTATATTTTATGGGACATTTGGTTTATGTTTTAAACACTTTGTATTTGGATATCTGTATTAAACTAAAATTCTGGTACTAGAGATTTAATTATTATTATCCGCTGCGTATTTATTTTGTGCACTGTTTATTTGTTGCACACACTTGGCACTTGTTCGTTGGGATGTGTGACCGTGTGTCATCATTCTGACGTCACGATTCCCAAGGCTTTTTGTACATGGGAGTCGGGGCGTCACAGATATGATATGATGAAGATGCACAATTTATGTTATGCCAAAGTACTTTAGATTATAAATATTTGAAACCATCACTCTGTTGGCTATGAAAACATTTTTTGTTTTGCATGCTAAAACTGAAAATATTTTATTCTGCATCTTGTACTCTGTAAATGCTCATGTTTACATACTGATATATGTTCTCTGCTTACTAAGTTATTGATAACTCATCCCTTATCTTCATAAAATTTCAGATGATTTTGATAAAGCTGTTGAGAACCAAAATTAAGAGGCATGGGCGAGGTTAGTTGTGGACTAATTATTGAGTGTAACGCCCCGGTCACTTAAATTCAATCTATCTCTTATAATGCAAATCACATCTCTATCAGTTTCCACACAAAACACAAAGTTATCCATTGTGTTCAACTAAATAAAATCCTCTACAAGGTCTTCCTTAATTAATCATAACATAAAAACTAGAAATTCGTAAGTCTTCATACATCAAATTATACACACTAAAATCCAACTTTTTAATCAAAGTACCTTTAGGTACTCAACTTACCCCCAACCAGCCAAAAACTTCTATTCCTGATCACCAAGAGTATCGTCTGAAACATCTGAAAGATATTATGAAGATAAGAGGTGAGTTATTAACAACTCAGTAAGTAGAGGAAATATACTAGCATGCAAATATGAGCATTTAGAGAGTACAGTATGCAGAACAAAATATTTTCTAGATTTATCATGCAGAACAAAATAAATGTAACATAAAACCCAGGGTACTTTGGTATAACATAACCTGAGCATCATCATCTCATCAGAACAAAGCATCTCACAAAGCAAAGACCATGTTTAACCCTCATGATAGGATTGTGCTATCCCCGGTGGCCAAACCGAGCAGAGACAGAGGTGAATCTTTTCCTTATTCTTCTCGGAGCCCTCGAATATGCACACAAGAAAGACCACATAAAACCAATTTGTTTCTAAAGAGGGTGCACTCAGAGATAGAGAAGTTGGTACCAACCCAAACAGAGTAGAGACAGAGTACGATAAAAAATCAGTACACTATGCCAAAAGTTTTCAGATGCCATGTCAAAACAAAACAGAGTATGAAAACATATTCAAATCATTTTCATATATTGAAAACAAAAGTCAGAGCATCTTTCAAATCAATGCACAAATTTTTCAGATTTTCAATATCGCTCTTTTTCATATTTCAAAGACAACATGACAAAATATAACTCATGTCTACACAATGCATTTCAGAAAATATTTTCCCTCTTTCATATAGATTTCAAAACTAATGCAAATAAACGACCGAGGTTTGTTTTTCAAGTTCTCATTTCATAACAAAACATGCAAAATTTTCAGAAAGTCAACCTTAGTTTAAACAATTCGTGTAAAGCCTAGCATAGGAACCTCACTTACCTAGACTTTTAGCTTTTCTAAATTTTTTCACAATCGTGCCGAATGAAAACCAATCGTCACCTAAACGGAATACTAAATGTTAATAAACTTCTAAAAGGATTGCTAAAACTCTCTATCTACTTAAATTCATACTACGGAAATAGTTTTGATAACTTTCTAGTTTTCAGAAATCTAATAAATATATTATCGTTAAAAATAATCTTAACTTATTATAATATAATTTTATCAAAAATGGCAAAACAACTTAAATTCATTTCTAAAATTAACTTAATCATATTTAAAACTCACATCTCTATAAAATATTATTGAAATCATAATTTAATACTACTAACATATAATGCACTAGAAAATTGTAAATTTCTTAAATAATAATAATTCAAAAAATATCCTTAATAATACTTTAACATTAAATTAAAATCCTTGTAAACTTATAATATTTAGTCTAGACAAAAATATATATGGGCTAATATAATTAATGCCCATGTAAAAATATGGATAGTTTAAAATATTAAACACAACCTAACTTTAAATAATATAATAGTATTTTAATTTAATTACATTAAAAAGAAGCCCAATATAGAAAGTTGGTATCTCTTGTACATAAACCATTTTAAATAATACATGAATTTATTAATACAAAAAAGACATTTAAAATTGTTAATACAATATCAATAAAATACAACAAACCTAATTTAAACATCAAACAATCAAGAATTTAAAAATAACCCATGTGAAAGCCCATACTACTAAAATTATAAAAGCACTTTGGTAATGTCATAAGACCACATGGGCTTATGGCCCACGACCCACCCATCACGGGTGTAGTCGTTCTGCTATCTTAGTTGCATCAAAGAGTGCTTACAGCATGAGAGAAGGTAGTGCAACGGTGCCTGAGTTACACTCGACGGGACAAGTTCAGTGGCCTAGGTAGATGTTGAGGGTGGCGTAGCTGGGAACAACGACAAATCACTTTGGAAAGGATAAAAAAAGTTGTGATGAGATAGAGGGAGAAAGGAGAGAGGAAGCATGGCGTGAGGGAGAGAGTAAGCTCACCGTGAGATAGAGAAGGTGTGTGACGGACCGAAGGTGACGGGAAGCTCTTGGAAGAGGCTTCTGTGGGGTCTCGACGTGTTGGGCTCTTGGTGAGGGAGGCGTGCAGTGGGTCATGGAGGAAGAGTTTGTACTATGTTATTTGAGACTAAAACAGGGAATGGTTGGGGATGATGGTTGGCTGTTTTCTTAGTGTTTCCAACGCAAGGCAATGCCTTGCGAGGTGGTGGAGTGATCATGCATGGGTTGATGTGTGCGTGGGGCTGGTTTCTGTTTGAGGACACACAGAGGCTGGGCCATGGGGGCTTATCCCACGATGCTGCAACTAGGCACGATCAGTTGCTTCCGTCGTGCATCATGCATGGTAGGAGGTGGAAGGTGGTTTGGGGTGACGTTGCTCTGTTTCAATGTAGAAAAACAAAGGAGGAGGAGGCTTGTATGCGGCGGTATGTGTGTTGGAGGACTATCTGTGGGAGGCATCAGGCAATGGTCTTCTGCTTGGATACTGGTGGCAAAGATACTGCTTGGCAGAGGCGTGCAGTTTTGAAAATGGATCGTTGGTTATCATCGTGAGCCTGGTGCAATAATGTCGTGGGTGTGGAAGTCGTACAACGGTGGAGGTTTTCTTGGTGGTGCAACCATTAAAGTGGTGCAGTGACTATGTCGTTGGGTTGGCGAAAGAGGGAGGAGCATGCAGTTGGTTGCTGGACAGGGAGAAAGAAAGTCGGCAAGCGTGTAACGTACCGGAGGGATCATCTTTGTATATACGCGTGAGCAAACTAGCAGTTTCGAGGTTGACATTTAGGAAGTTATAGTATAAGTGAGAGAAAATCGGGGGATGATGGGAAAGGGAGATCTGGGTGTGGGAGTGGGGAATAACGAAAAGGAGCCGAGAACTAAAAGTAAGAACTTACATACCTAAGCGACACCGTTTGGCACTTTTGCAGGTCTGGGTATTGTTAAGCAATCTATACCAGATCAAGAGCAGGCTGTCACAGATCACAATGAATTGATTTTCGTTGAATAGGAATGCAAGAGATAATTAGCCATGTATAGCTCAATTTGCCATGTATAGCGTGAGTCATTTTAGGAAAGCTTTAACTTCTAAAGCTTCTCTGTTTTGTAAGATATCTATAGAATAGAAAATATATAGCAAGCTACAATGCATTGGTCTAACCCTTTCTCCTTTTATTCTTTCATGGTATCACAGCCTAATTGGCTTACGCCCAATACTAACATTATGTCATCTTCCGTTGCTATCTTCATTCCCCCAAACAATCTCCTACAATTTGTTTCGGTGAGTTTTGAGGGGCCTACTTCTGATTTAAATTGGTCATCTCAAGTTGAAGATGTTCTCAATATTCACGATCTTTTGGGCTACGTGGATGGTACAGAACTGTGCCCAAATGAGTTTCTATATGCTATTGAAGGTAGAACAACTTGTGAAACCAATCCCGATTTCACTTTATGGAATCATAAAAACCAGTTTGTGCTGGTTTGGATGAAATCTAATATATCAAAGAAGGTTTTATCTATGGTCTATGGTTTGAAGACTGCTCGACAAGTGTGGGTTGCTTTAGCACAATGCTTTGCATCTCCTTCAGCCTCCAATGTCAATCAATTAAAGCATCAATTGCAAAGTTTGCAGCAAGGAGGGCAGAGCTATTCAAATTTCATTGAAAAGCTCTTGCTGATCAATTAGCTGCAGTAGGGAAGCTTGTGGATGAAGCAGATTTAATTTTTCATGTCCTTGAAGGACTCAACATTGCCTACACTCCATTCATCTTGAATTGCTATTTCACTCAGTGTGAGAAATCTTTATATTTATCTGGTTTCCAATCTGATTATTCGCCTTTGAAGCACTCCTTGAAAATCAGCAACGAAGTGTGCAAATTGATCATAATAGTTTTGCAATGATTGCTCATAAACTTGGAGGAGAAGGTGCAAGAAATCAGAAGAAAAATAACATAAATTGGTAGCAACAACGTTCTACTCCAGCCCCTCCGATTTAGAAATTTATTCAAGGCAATAGCAATGGCAATCTTGTCTCCTCCAACGCTGGGCATGTACCTGCCAATACTGGACGTATTCCTACATGGGCAAATTACCCAACTTTTGATCCTTATGTTTGTCAAATATGAGGCAAAAAGAACCACATAGCACTCAACTGTATCCATAGGTATGATTATAACTACCAGGGGAGCCATCCACCTCAACAATTAGCAGCTATGGTAGCACAATCAAATTCTCTTCATGATGAGAATACTTGGTACGTTGACAGTGGTGCAAATCAGCATGTTACTGCTGGCATTGCTAATCTTCATTTGGCTGAATCTTACAAAGGAGATGACAAAGTAGCTGTGGGTAATGGTAATGGTTTACAAATTAAGCATATTGGTACACGCACGTTACATGCATCTAAATCTACTCTGCAAATGAAACATGTTCTTCATTGCCCACAAGCAATAGTAAATCTTTTGTCTATTAATCATTTTTTTATAGACAATGATTGTTAATTTGTTCTTACTGGATCCAATTTTTTTGTGAAGGACAGCCTCACGGGACACATGTTGCTAACGAGTAGGAGTGAAGGCAGACTTTACCTTATTCAGGTTGATCGGCAAACCATCAATAATTTTCATACGAGTTTTGCTCTTATGGGAGTTCGTACTACTCTTGGTGTTTGGCATGCAAGATTGGGTCACCCTCTTTGCGTATCACCAAGGGTGTCGTCAAGTCCTTTAATTTGCCTATTTCTGGCTCCTTCAATTTGAATTATGTTTGTTAATCTTGTTTAATGGGAAAAGCCAAGCAATTACCGTTTGGTGATTCTACGCGTGTAACGTTGTCTCCTTTGGATCTTATTCATTCAGATGTTTGGGACTCACTTGTCGTATCTAATGAAGGTCATAGATTATGTTCTCTTCATAGATGACTACTCTCGTTTTACATGGGTGTACCCCATTCGTAATAAATCTGATGTTTTTTCTTGCTTTGTGCACTTTAAATCCTTGGCTGAAAATCGCTTCTCTACAACAATTGAACAATTTCAATGTGATAATGGTGGTGAGTTTCTTTCTCACTAATTCCAAATTTTTTTACGTCAATATGGGATTCATCAGTGACTTTCTTGTCCCTATACCTCTCAGCAAAATGGCTTAGCTGAGAGGAAACATAGGCACATTATGGAAGTTGGACTCTCATTGTTAGCTCAATCACATTTGCCTACAAAAGTTTTGGGTTGAAGCGTTTATGACTACCATTTATCTTATCAACCGCACTCCCACTTCTGTTCTAGATTATACATTTCCATACTTTAAACTGTTTACTCAGACACCAAATTACTCCTTTTTACGATCTTTTGGTTGCACTTGCTATCCCCTCTTGAGACCTTATACAAAGCGTAAGCTAGCTTTTCATAGCAAACAATGCATTTTTCTTGGCTATTCGTCTCAGTATCGTGGATATCGCTGCCTGGATCATGTGTCTCAAAAGATTTATATCTCTCGTAATGTTGCCTTTGATGAACTAAATTTTCCAGCACGGGTATGGTCCTCTTCCACGTGTCTTGTTGCCATGGGTGTTTTCAAGACAGGTATGTCCTTTGATCTCACTCCCTTTTGTTCGCAGTTCACGTTAGAACAAGTCCCTAATGTTTCACTTGACAATTTCACAGAATCAGCCACAATTTCCTCTAGTCCCATACAGCCACCTCAAAGTCCATTACATGAGCCACCTCAAGCCCATTACGTGAGCCACCTCAAAGTCCTCTAAATCAGCCATCTTCAAGTCCAATACAGCCACCTCATAATCCACTACCTGATACATCTTCATCCAATGTCAATATTTCTTCACCTCCTCCCATAAATCCTACTTCCTCACATCATATGGTGACACGCTCACGCACTAGAACTCTTCGGCCAAACAAGTTTCCAGATTTCCAACTTTTCTATGGTTCTAAACATCCAATACGTGTGTTTACTGGTATGCTTACCTATGTAGAACCAAGCAATTTCTTTGAAGCTATTTTGTCACGAGAATGGAGGCAAGCTATGTAGATGGAATGTGATACACTTATGGCCAACAACACATGGGACCTTGTACCACGACAAACTGATTAGAATGTTATTCGCACCAAATGGGTTTATAAGGTCAAACAAAAGGCAGATGGGAGTATAGATCGTTATAAGGCAAGGCTGGTGGCACGGGCTTTTTAGCAGGTGGATGGTGTGGACTTTGCTGAGACATTTAGTCCAGTGATCAAACCTGCTATTGTGTGAGTGGTGCTAGAACTTTCTGTGTTCTTTGATTGGCTTGTGTTGTAGTTTGATGTTTCCAATGCCTTCTTGCATGGAACACTTGAAGAAGATGTCTTTATTGAGCAACCTCATGGTTTCATTGATCCTATATATCCTGAGCATGTGTGTCGCCTTAAGAATGCCCTCTATGGCCTTAAACAGGCACCGCGAGCATGGTTCCTACAGCTCTCCAATACTATACTTGATCTTGGGTTTGTAGGCTCCTCCGTTGACACTTCATTGTTTACTTTTCACTATGGAAAAGTTCATGTCTTTGTTCTCATCTATGTGGATGATTTACTTATAACAGGGTCTTTGTAACATCACGTATTTTAGCGTAATTTTAATAAAGGATTAATTTAATTTATTTAGTGTTTGGTTCTCTTGTTTTAAATTATGGGAGTTTTTAAATATTATTTTATAATATTTTAAGTTGTGAAAATTAATTTCTTATGTGTTTTCTCAATGTTATTTATTATTTTATATTTAAAGTGATCTTTAATTTAAATTGGGTTGTTTTTGGAGTTTAAAATTATTATTGTTTTAATTAAGCATTTCACTGTATTTGAATTATTTTATTTAACTAGTAGTTTTAAAATCTTCTTCGTTGGATCATTTCGAAACTCAAGATGAAGTCTGGATCTCTCTTTTTCCCTCCTCTTTTCTTTTTTCTTCCCTTTTTCTTTCTTTTGTCCCTCCTCTCCCGCGTGCGCTCTCTCTCCCAGCCCGACCCTCTCTCTCTCCTCTCCTCCCCCTTGCTCTCGGTTTCTCAACTCCAACACCGCCTCCGGCCGTCCGTGGCCCTCACCGCCGGTACCACCGGACTCCTCAGCTGCCGACGACCAACCCCCTTCAATTTCAGGCCACCCCTTGCCGCCGTTTGCCTCCGAGAGCCGTGCGAAGCCGCGGCACTTCTTCACCCATTTCGCCGCCGTCCGGCCACCATTAGCCACCATTTCTTCGCCACTTCTTTACCGGCCCTCTAGCAACATTTTAGACCCAACCCCAGCCCCGATCCGTCGCCGGTGAAGCCCAGCCGAGCTCAAAACCATTTTTGCCTTTCCGGCCTTCTACCGCCATTTCGGCAGCCACCCACGGCCAAAGTCCACCACCATTAGCTTCACCACCTCCCATAGGCCCTACCCTACCGTTCCCAAGTCTTCGTTTGACCCCGTGTAAATTTTGGGTTCTCTGTGTTTTCGGCCACAGTGTTTTTACACTGGGAAGTTGCGGCTTTTGTGCTTTCCAGCTCTTCCGTGATCCTCCGAAAATATTTTTATAGCGCTGTAAGTATTTTCTAAACAATCTTTTGAAATTTAAATATATTTTTGCACTAATTGTTTATACTGTGTGCTGGTTGGTTCCGGACTGAGTCCGAGGAGAATTCGGGGGTGGATGGATTGAGGACGGAGAAATTTGTGTATTGGTTATGTTGCGTTCTGATTGATTGTTGGTTGTGGTTATTGTGAATTGGTACATTGCATATTACACGCATGTTCATGTTTGTAAAATGAAAACTGGATTTTCGTGTAATTGCATTCATGATCATGTGGTTATTTTGAAAACTAGATTTTTATGAAGAAATAGATTTTTGGGTGTGTGTGTATCACGACCCCAAGCCGAGATGGGGCATTATCTCGGTGGAGCTCCTCTAGTCACTCGGGAGCGGAATATACTGAGTGACGTCCCCTGGGTTGTCGTCGGGCGACAACGGGATCGGACGTTGGACGTACCGACTCCGTGGCCCTTCTGCTGGCGGGGCCTAGAGGATGACCTGGCCACGAACGCACTGGGTGCGGAACTGGGCATCGCTCGTAAATTAGCCAGGACGTGCGGATGGTCCATAAGGGAAATCATGGTGCATATGAATTAATGAATAAATGGAAAATGGCTGTTTCCTGAGAAAATAGCGTGTGTTGATTATGTGTGTCATTTTCTGGGAAAATGACGGATTAATATTTTTTAGGCCAAAACGTGATTTTTGGCGTGTGTTGCATTTATTGCATACTGCATCATGGGCATGCATGATTAGTTGCTTAAATATGTTTTTATTTCAGGATTGGTTAGGTTATAACTTACCTGTGGTACCATTTAATGGTACTGCAGATTTTGATTATGATGATGCAGGTGCCGAGCCTGAGGATTTGGCTCCGCCGAATGAGTGATCTAGGATCACTCGGGTTATGTTTCTATTTTCTGCTTTTGTATATTTTATGGGACATTTGGTTTATGTTTTAAAACACTTTGTATTTGGATATTTGTATTAAACTAAAATTCTGGTACTAGAGATTTAATTATTACTATCCGCTGCGTATTTTATTGTGTACTGTTTATTTATGGCACACACTTGGCACTTGTCATTGGGATGTGTGACCGTGTGTCATCATCCGACATCACGATTCTCAAGGCTTTTTGTACGTGGGAGTTGGGGCGTCACAGTCTTGTCCTAGCTTTCTCGAAACTCTTTCTGTCCAGCTCAAGAAGGTATTTGCCTTAAAGGCTCTTGGTGATCTAGGATATTTTTTAGGCATTGAAGCATCTCGAGATGCCCATGGATTACATCTTCGGAAGAGCAAATACATCCTTGATGTTCTTTATTGTGCACAGATGGTGGGTGCAAAACCATATTCGGCACATTGTATTTCAGGCAGCAAAATTTCTGGTGTGACAGATGAACCTATTTAGGATGTTATAGCTTATAAGCAAATTGTTGGAGCTCTTTAGTATTGTACTCTAACTCGTCCCAAAATTGCCTATTCTGTAAATCAACTACGTCAACATCTTCATTCACCTACTACTATCCATTGGAAGTCTGCAAAGCGTATTTTACGCTATCTTAAAGGTACAGCTGATCATGGTTTGTACTTCACTAAAGGGTCACTCAGACTTCATGCCTACTACGATTCTGATTGGGCGGGGATCTTATTGATAGACGGTCCACTACTAGGTATGGCGTTTTCCTGGGTCCTTGTTTAGTCTCTTGGTGTGCAAAAAAACAGAATGTTGTCTCTCGATCAAGCACAGAGGCAGAATACCAAGCCGTAGCTATGGTTGTTGCTGAATTGTATTGGATTCAGATGTTGCTTAAGGACCTACGTATACCTCTTTTTTCTCCTCCTATAGTTTGGTGAGATAATCAAAGTGCAATTGCCCTTGCTGCCAATCCTGTTTACCACGCTCGCACCAAACACATTGAGGCCGACTTCCAATTTATTCATGAGAAGGTGATTAATAGAGATGTCCAAATTCGATATATCTCCACCTTTGATCAAGTTGCAGATATTTTTACTAAGGGCTTGACATCCTCTCGGTTTCAATTCCTAAAAGACAAACTCATGCTTTGTGATCTCCCCATTCGTTTGCCTGGGGAGGTGTTAAGCAATCAATACCAGATCAAGAGTAGGTTGTCATAGATCACATTTCAGCTCACAATGAATTGATTTCCTTTGAATAGGAATGCAAGATATAACTAGCCATGTGTAGCTCAATTTGCCACGTATAGCGTGATTCATTTTAGGAAAGCTTTAACTTCTAAATATTCTCTGTTTTGTAAGATGTGTATATAATAGAAAATATACAGCCAGTTACAATGCATTGGTCTAGCCCTAACTCTTTTTATTCTTTCAGGTATTACAATTGACTGCCTAAGAGTACTGTGGTTATGAGGAAAATTTCTTTAGTGTTGATGATATTGTTATTATGTTGATCTGAATTGGTGGGAGATTTATTATTATTATGGAGAATTTGATCGGGAGTATTTAATTTATGTTGTGGGTCATTTCATTGAGAACTTTGTGAGAATTGTATATATGTTTGTTTTGGAATAGGTGAATTCATGTTTATGAAATATTTGGAAATGTTATTTATATTATGAGGAGATGATTTTAAGTGTCGGATGGTAACCCTCCGACCCTTTCAGGGTACGGGGCATTACATGAGCTGCCATGCAACAAATATCATTACAAAGTAAGAGATATTTTTGGCAAAAAGCTAGCGACGAGCTGCCATGCAACAAATAGAAAAAATCTTACATATATTAATAGTCATCATCCATCTGTGTCGGAGTAAAATTTCCTAAACCTTAATTATGAGGAAGAGGCCAGAGGGATACTTTGCTCATTCCTGAAGAAATTGTCTGGATCAACTGCAGTCTTGATCTTCACTAACCTATCAAAGTTTTCATGAAAATACATGGCTCCATAAACCTTCCCTTCTGCATAGCTGTTCTTACCATGGTGATTGATCCCAATGTCAAGATCCCTATAGTTCAAATATGCACTTCTAGGGTTCTTGGACACGAAAGGAGTCATGTAACTGTAAAGGCTCCTTGATTGAGTTATGAAGTTCTTTTCTGCCTCAATTCCTGCATCTTGCCAGCTTATTGAGTACTGGATTTTGAACAAATTCCCTGCACGATGTGGGAAAGGAAGTGCAGAAGCTTGTACTTGGTTCATTTTCCCACCATAAGGATTGAAAACCAGTCCAACTTTTCCGAGCTCAATCATTTTCTTCCATATATATTCCAACCCAGTTTTCGAAATCGGTTTCTGCACGTAATCCGATTTCCTCTTCCCAAAGATTGCCGTGTCGGGGTGTCGGTCGAGGAGGACTGTCGGGGACGTGACATTTCCATTGCCGGCGCCAGCCCACACAACAGAATCAATCCAACTCATTTCCATCACATCTTCCTTCTTCAAACCTAGTTCAGGAAACTCCTTGCTTAATAACTTGATCAGATCTTTTGCTTTGCCGAGGAACAATGCGACGATCGTTGCTCGGATTGTCGTCTCCCCCTTCTTCACCTTGGATGTCACGGGCTGTATCAGCATCCTCATGAACAGGTTATCGTCCGTGGTCGGAGCGACTTGCTGCCATCGATAGACAATATCGGTCGCGTTCTCTTCCAAGCTCCTTTCAGCCCTAAAAACTGTAACCTTTTTCGGAACAGGAACCAACTTTATTTTGAATGCGAGTATTACTCCAAAACTTGCGCCTCCTCCTCCTCTAATGGCCCAAAAAAGATCTTCTCCCATTGAAGTCTTATCAAGGATTCTGCCATTAACGTCCACGATCTTCGCATCAAGGACATTATCTGTGGTAAGTCCATATTTCCGAACCATGAAACCATATCCAGCTCCACTTAAGTGCCCACCAACGCCGACGGTGGAACAAACCCCCGCCGGGAAGCCATGCAGCTTGCTCTTCTTCCATATATTATAATAAACTTCTCCGAGCGTCGCGCCGACTTGCACCCATGCAGTTTCTTCCTTGGCATCGACCACAACTGAACGTAGATTAAACATATCGAGGACGACAAATGGGTCTTGAGATACATACGAGACGCCCTCGTAGTCATGGCCGCCGCTGCGGATTCTTATATGGATGCCATTTTTCTTGGCGCAAATCACAGCGGCTTGGACATGGGATTCATTTGTCGGGGTCACGATAATGACAGGTTTTGGCGTCAATGTGGTGTTGAAGCGTGCATTGCGGATGTAGGCACGGAGGACGGATGAGTAGGAAGGGTTGTTTTGAGCATAAACTATTTTGGAGATTTGTTCTGGTTGCTTTGTTTCAGATGATAAGCACTGGACAAAGGCGTTATGGGCAGAATCGGAAGCTGCCCATGAGGCAGAGACTTGAAAAAGAAGAAAAAAGCAGATTAAAGGAAACATTCTTGGCGTTGGCAGATACAGGAATGGCTTTGATTTTCCCATTTTTGTATCTGTCTATTCGCTTTTGTGTTTGTTTTCTTCTCATTTTGCAGCTAATTGTAATATATATATTACTGCATATTGGATCGAACACCTTCATATATAGGATTGACATCCCGAGAGCAACTCCTAGCCCATGGCCTCATGGTAAGCCATGCGCGCCGTTGAAAAACTGTAATAGGTCATAAATAGTAAATTTCAAAATCGGATTGAGATCCTCTAAGCTGCTCTCTAATCCTTGACTCCAATTAGATGATTGGATTGGGAAACAAATAGATACATGACTACTAAATTTATATGTGGGTTTTGTATTGCATAGAGATCTCCTTTGGTCAACATTAAATGTAGTAATCCACTACAAGAGATTTAATCTTTAGAGATGAAATCTTTTAGGGACGAATTAAATTTTGTCCCTAAAAGTGCTTATTTGGGACTAAAATTAAATTTTGTCTCAAAACATGGATGTGGTTTTATATGCTTTCGAACAGAGAAATATTTGTTTGAACTAAATTTTCTGTGATGAAATATAGCATCTCAAAACAAAAAATCGTTTGAATGTAAAAAAAAAAATGTTCGGACGGACTTTTAATGACTGTTCAAATGGTAACATAACTGTTTGAATAATAGTCATGGCAAGAAAATATATACAATTATGCCGGGAAAGTTCAAAACCATTTGAACGAGATATTTAACCATTCAAACTGAAGTTTTGGTGGGAAGTTATAAATAAATCTGGTGGGGATGTTGATATAGTGTTCGAATGTTGCAATACAAGTTCAAATAGTATTTTAATTCATGTTCGAATGTTGACATTACTATTCAAATAATAATCATGGCGGGAACATATAGACAATTGTGCCCAGGGAAAGTTAGATCTCGTTCAAATGCTATATTTAATCATTCGAACCAACTTTTTGGTGGGAAGTTATAAATAAATCTGGCAGGGATGGTTGCAACATAGTTCGAACGGTACTTTTATGTACGAATGGATCTATAAACCGTTCGAATGCTCATAATATAAGTTTGAGCAGTACCGTTTAATTATAGAAATGTATTGAAAGACATTCAAATATTTTAAAATAAATATTATTTGAGTTTATTAGTTATCATTTTCAAAAGATAAAAAATCCACCTATACATATTTATTATTATTTATGGTAAATTAAAATATTTCATATTCCTAAGAATTTATATAATTAATTTAAAAATTAATTATTATGGTAAATAAGAATTTGTAATAAAAAAAAACATTACCTTCTAGGGAGTGTCATTTTCTATATTATCATGAGCGTTAAGTAAAATCAGAAAAATGATTTTTGACAATTAACAAGCTAGCTATATAAAACAAATAAAAATGATATAATAATTAAATCGACAACATTCGATTCAACACAAAATGACAAATTAAAAGTAAAACTACTATGTAAGATTATCTAGGTCCTCTTGGATGACAGTAATGTGTCACTCAATCTCTTGTAGTCGAACCATGATGGGCACAGTGATCCTCTCCTCGAGCAGGGATCATGTCTCCATGATATTAGCCCCTGCAGCCTATCTATCAACACCAGCATCAATAGATGCTGGATCACACTCTATGCCACTATCTTGTGCCGCTGAAACATTATTTTGAGCCTTCCACAAGTGGCCCTTGGTCTTGCTGAAGGTGATCTTGTTAAGGTGTCTGATATGTGGTTGCCTTCGCTCTATCATTAGCACATTAACCCCCAATTGGACTAGGAGGTTAAAGATCCTCAATGTATATGGCAGACTACCTCCACTCGAATACCATGAATAGCATATGCATGCCTTTAAGTTGTTATAAATTGTCCTTACTTACGTTTATACCCTTATTGTTAATCCATGACAGAGATCACATTTTGGAACTTACAAAGTTTATCCCTTGCTCATAGTTTTGGACCTGTTTTTAATAGGCTTGCTTTGCCTTGTTGCAGAAACTATTGGATTATTTTAAATGGGCTCCAACTTACTTTAAATTAGTCCAAAAAGTTGTCGAGCAGAAAATATTTAAGGGTTTAAATTATATTTTTTAGTGTTGAAATTTTTATAGTTAGATTTCAAAAGTAAGTAATTTAGAGTTCATTGCCTTAGTCGGATGAATTAAGTGAATATCAATGAATTTCAGAAGTAATGAAATTTTAGGGTTATAATAATTTTAGGTTTTGAGGAATTAAAATAGGACGATCAAAATTAGAAATTTATGGAAGTTACGTGACTATTTGTTATAGGTAATTGATTTTCATTCAGCACTACTGTGAAGAAATTCTGAAAAGCTAAAAAGTCCAAGTAAGTGGAGTTCCTAAACTAAACTCTGCATAAAATAAAATGAACTGGGGTCGATTTTGAAAAAATATGCATGTTTTGTTATGAAAAATTTTTTTAAACAACCTCAGTTATTTGTTTTGAATTACTCATGAAACTTTGTATAAGAAGAAAGAGTTTTCTGTTATGACTGGTGTAGACATGAGCTTATTTTGGTATTTTGTTTTTGAACTGTGAAAAAATAAGGAATATGAAAATTGTGCATAAATTATACTTTTGTTCTGTTCTGTTCTAGAGATGTTCTGTATTCTGATATGATATGATGTGATTTCTTAAACCTATGGCATGACATTCTGTTTCTGTTCCTTTCCGACCTTACCACGGGTGTAAAACTGTGGCCTCTGTTCGGGTTGATACCAACTTTTCTGTTTCCGGTGCACCCACTTGGAAGCCAAAATGATTTTCTGTATGGTATTTCTTGTGTGCACACTCGAAAGTCCGAGAATAATAAGAGAAAGATTCACATTCTGTTTTTGCTAGACTGGCCGCCGGGGTTTGCAAAACCCTACCATGGGGGTTAAACATAGAATTCTTTTCTGATATGATGTTTCAGTCATGTTGTGCCAAAGGAATTTTGAATAAGAATATTTTTTAACTTTCGCTTTGATATTTTTGATAACATGTTCTGATTCTCCATTTTGAAAATCAAAATATTTTATTCTGCATTATAAACTTTGTAAATGCTCATGTTTACATACTAGTATAGTTTCTTTACTTACTGAGTTATTGATAACTCACCCCTTATCTCCATAATATTTTTCATATAATTTTAATGTCTCAATTGGAAGTCAAGAGTAGGAAGTATTAGCAAGGTTTGATGGTCCTAAAGGAATAAGTACCAAAGGGTACAATATTTATTGGAGAGTTTTATTTAGTAGAAAAATTATTTTATGTTATTTTGGTAGTTTGAGTCATGAATATTTCCAAGTCGTTGTGAAGATTATAATTTATTTTTTTGAGATATTTATTTGATGTCTCCAGTCTTGGTAGAGGAACATAGATTTTTTGTTTTGAATAAATGAATTTATATTTTATGGGAAATTTAGAGTATATAAGTATGTTATGAGAGATGGTTTTAGGTTCCAGGATTGGGGTGTTACAGTTGGTATCAGAGCTAGGTTAGAGATTCTGCAGACTATTATATTTGAGGTTTTGGATATCTGTGGGTCTGAGGAAATAACTTTTAGAGTTGAGGTGTAGACATTGGTGGACTATAAGAGATGATTCTATTGGTATTTTAGGTTTTAGAATCCACCAGGCTTTTTGAAATATGTGGATTTTAAGAACTAATCTAATTTAGTGCTTAGCTTCTAATCTTGTAGGAAAGGTTGCCTTGAGGTCAAGTTTAAGAGTAATTGAGGCAAAACTTTTGCACATTGGCTTTAATCAAAATGGTGTGGTTTAAATGGAATGAACTATTGAGTATGTTTACTTTAAGCCAATTTAGTTTATGAGAAAGAATGAGTAAGACAATAAATTGTTGTTTCATTTACACTTAGGTTACAGTTTAATATTTCATGAAGCATACGATTTTTTGTGTCTTTGGCAATTGTCTTCTAGGGTTTTGCACATGACAGCTCTCTCAGGCCCTTTAGCGTTACAAGCGCCTATGGGGTTTGGATTGAATGGTCTTTCAGGTACTGCTGGTGGTTTTGGGGATGTGCATGGTGGGGTGCATGGGTCTCAGAGGACTTACGTTCAAGCGTTGTCTAAAACGAAGTCAAGTTTGGGTTTTAAGATGGCTATGAGGCATCCAGTTGAAGTCGATGGAGAACTGTGATTCAATTTTATGGAAGCAGAAATTAATGTGGCGGCAGAAGACTTTCATTTTTCTTTGGTTTTAAAGTTTCTTCGGATCAGGCCTTCGATTCATGTCATTAGGCTCTCGATTGTGAAGACTTGGGGTTTGTTGGAGATTCTGATAGTTTGTTTCATGGACAATCATCATGTGCTGGTGCAGATGAATAGCGAACGGGATTTTGTGCATGGATGGGCTAGGGAAGGTCAGACTATAGATGGGATTAGTTTTTTATTATTTCGTTGGACCAAAGAATTTGATATTAATAAGGAACCCTCACTTGCGGCACAGTGGATTTTCTTGCCAGGTCTACCGATGCATCTTTATCGCTAGGATTGTCTTCAAATTCTTGCTAGTAGGTTTGGTCAGTACCTTGGGACTAATAATGCTACACTGAATCAAACCAGAGCAATAAGTGCAAGGATTTTTTTAGAGGTTGATCTATTGGATGAACCGATTCAGGGTTTTCCAATTGTGGTGGCTAATAAGAAAATTTGGCAGACTGTTAAATATGAGAAATTAGGGTTCTATTGCAATAAATGCAAGACACAAGGTAATACGGATGTGGTATGTCGTGTTGGTGTCCTGTAAGTGAGTTGATCGAAGGAAAAGGGACGGGGTGCAATCAAACAAAGCCCTGCTAAGGAGGTCCGACGTGATAGATGGGTTTTGAAAGGAAGTGGACTGTAGGGTGGGAATGTGCAGTTAGTACAGATTCTTCCTACTAATAAAAAAAGAGGCAAGGGAGGAGAATATAGCAGAGGATTCAAGAGAGGACAGGGTGGAGGGTGAACAGGCTATATTAGATACAATGAAAGTGGTTGAAGACATGCTGAGGGAGGGTAATATCCAAGTTGTGATGTTGTAGGAAGAGCGTGGTTTTGGTGTTTTTTCGGGTGATGGTATAGGGGTTGAGTTGCCACAAGGAAGAGATCATTTGTTGCGTGGTGAGTGTAGTGTTCAAGCTGACATACAGGAGGTTTGCGAATCTCTAAGTGTGGATGTTTTGGTGCTAGATGCTGGTCATAGAGGGGTATGGGATATGCGGGAAAAACCTGATGTTGTTGCTGGGACGTTGGCTATGGAGAGTTATGGTGGGGGGGGGAGATAATGTTGTTCATGATGATACTCAACATTTGTCAGATTTTGAAGAGGAAAATTCTTTTCAGGTTCTCTCCAAAGAAATGGGTTATGGCTCAGAGGGGGAAATTAAAAGTACTCGGCTTAAATCGCAGCGTGGGAGTGCAGTGAGACAATCACAAAGGGTCTTATCCTGGCCTTCTAAACTGAATTTATGATAGGCAATCTCTTAGTTTGGAAAGTTCATGGTTTAGTCACGTCTAGTAAATAGCTGAGAAGTTTGATAAGAAAGTTTAATGTTTCTATTGTTACTATTTCGGAACCTTTTGCTGGTGAGAATAAAATGGCCAAATTTGCTAGCTCTTTTGGTTTTCCACAGTTTTGTGCTAATGAAGCCAAGGGTGGGAAGTTGTGGATTTTTTGGTAGGATGTTTTTTAGATGAAAATAATGGATATTTCTGACCAAATGATCACTTGTTGTTTTTGAAGGGTAACAAGTGTGTTTTGTTGACATTTGTATATGCTTAATGTTCTTATATTGAAAGAAAGGAGCTTTGGCAAAACTTAGGGAGGGTTCAGACTGAGGAACAGCCTTGGTTGGTGGTTAGTGACTTTACTGCAATTAGAAATGATGGGGAGAGAGTTGGAGGGCATCCTAGATCCATGGTATCTATGGTGAGTTTAGTGGTTGTCTGGACAGTGGCGGCTTAGTTGAGATCCCGTCTAATAGCCGCCGTATGTCGTGGTGCAATGGCCAGGTTGGACGGTCAAGGAGTTGGGCTTGGTTGGATATGGGTGTTATTTACTCCTCTTTTTTTAGGATTTTTCCATCGGTTTTCTTCAAGTTTCTGTCTATGAAGTTTTGGGATCATTGTTCGATGATCTTGTCCATTGAGAAGCTATCAGTTAAGTATGGCCCTCTCCTTTTCATTTTCAAAACATGTGGTGCAAGCATGACTCTTTTTGAGAGTATGTGGCAGGAATTTGGAGGGAGCCAGCATTGGGATCAGGGCCTTATAAATTAGCTTCCAAGCTAAAGAAAACCAAGGTGGCTTTGATATTCTGGAATAGGAGTGTTTTTGGGCATGTGCAGAGGACTATTACGGGCTTAAAAGAAAGGTTGGAGCAAGTGGAGGACAGGATGCAAGAAGGGTTGAGTTTTAAGTTGGAAGCTGAGTTCCTTACTACTCAAGTGGAACTACACTTTTGGGAGGATAATGAGGAGATTCAGCTAGCACATATTGTGAAGAAGAAGTGGCTTTCAGAGGAAGACCAAAACTTGAAATCTTTTCATGCATACACTAGTATGAGACAGAAGCAAGCGGTGGTTTTGTCGATGGCATTAAACGATGGAATAAGGCCTAGTTCACAGGAGGAAGTGCATACAGTGGCAGTTGATTATTTTTGAAACTTTCTTACTGGGGACAGGCCCTATAATCAAGTTGATCTTTCACAATTTTTCAATAAGGTTATTTCGGAAGAGTAGAATGTTTTTCTGTGTAGGGAGTTGTCGGTAGTGGAGGTTAAAAATGCAGTGGAATTGATTCCGAAACAGAGTAGTCCGGGCCCTAATGGATTTGGTTCTACCTTTTATCTTTTGTGATGGGATTTTATCAAAGATGATGTGGTGGAGGTGGCAAGAGATTTTTTTGTAGGTAGTTCTTTACCATGTTTTTATTCTTTATCGTTCATTGTTTTGATTCCTAAAGTTCAGGATCTGAGAAGTTTTGACATGTTTAGGCCTATTAGCTTGTGCTTAGTGGCCTATAAGAATTTTTCAAAGATTGTGGTGAATAGCATGACTAGTTTTCTTTCTTGAATTGTGTTTCCTGAGCAATGTGCTTTTATACCTAGGAGAAGTATTTTTGAGAATTTTACCATTGCTCAGAAAATGGTGCAGTTGATTAATTAAAGTCCCTCGCCGGGGGGGGAGGGGGGGGTGGGGGGAATGTGTTGGTGAATATTGATATAGCTAAACCAAATGATCGAGTGGATTTGGATTTTCTTCTAAAAGTCATGGATGTTGTTGGGTTTTCTAGTAAATTATGTGGTTTAGTGGAAAATTGTATCAAGTCTCCCGTGTTTTCCATTATGATGAATGGTACTTATAAGGGTTTTTTTCAACCGTCAAGAGGATCCGTTATCGCCATACTTATTTATTATTATGGAGGAAGTCTTATCTCGTTTATTAAAAAAAGTTTTGAGGATGGGAGGATTGGCATATTCTTTCATCCAAGGGGGGCTCCGTTGATTTCATACCTTCTTTATACGGATGATTTATTGATTTTTACTAATGGTGATAGAAGATCAAGGAGACGACTTCTCAAAACGCTAGTGCTGTATGAAAAATTGTCTGGGTAGAAAATTAGTTCTAAAAAATCTGCTATGTTCATGTCTAAGAAACTCCATTTGTCGTTGGGATCAAATTTATTACATATCATTGGTTTTGTGGAGGGGACATTTCTAGTTTGGTATTTGGGGGCCCTGCTTGTGGTGGGGAGGCTAACGGCTAGGATCTTAGATCCTTTAGTGTGCAAAGTTAAAAAAAAAAATAATGAGATGGAAAGTGAAGCTTTTATCTCAAGGTGTTCGGTTAATACTTCTTAGGCATGTTTAATTGAGTGGTGATTCATTTAATGGCAGTGTTAAATATTCCGAAGTTGGTTTTGAGGAAGTTGCAACTGATCTTGTCCACTTTTTTCTTTTTTTTGGGTTTTTTTGGGGGGAGGGGGGGGGGGAAGGGCTTGAGAAGGCTAGGAAAAAATGGTTTGTATGGCACAAAATGTGTAAACCGACTTTGGAAGGATGAGTAGGGATCAAAGATTTCTCAGGAGTGCAGCATTATTTGCATATGAAGTTTGCCTGCGTTTGTTATCTTTGGATAATTTATGGTCATATTTTTTTAATGCTAAATATTTGAAAGGTAAGCATGTTATGGTGATTAGCTCACAAATTGATTCAAGATTTTGGAAGTCCGTTTTGGAGGTTATGTCGAAAGTGCTTGATAATATGCATGTGTGTGTGCGTGTGAGTGTGCGAGAGGAAAGTGCATCTTTCTGGTATGATAAATGGTTGTCTTGGGGTCCTCCAGTCAATTGTGTTAAGGAATTCTATTTTCCTAACATGATGGTGCGGGAGTGCTGGGTTGAGGATCAATGGGATCTAAGCAAGCTTGAGGATTTGGTTAGCTCATATCGGGTGAGGGGAGTGGTGTCGGAAGTAATGAGTGGTCGTAAGGGGGCAAATATGGTTATTTGGAAGAATGATTTTGATGGAGTTTTTTCCTCTACTTCTACTTGGGAGTTGATTCGTGTGAAGAGTCCTAGAGTTGATGGGATGGAGTGGATTTGGCACAAGTTATTGCCGAAAAGGGTGTATTTTTGCATGTGAAAAGCTCGATTCCGTTGCTTGCCAGTGGATGATTGAATTCAAAATCTGGGGATTCCATTGGCATCGGTGTGTGATTGTTGCATTATGAAAGTTATGGAAAGTTTGGATCACATTTTTTGTTCAGGGGAGCTTGCATAGGCCATTTGGAGAAGAGCTGCGCATGCCTGGGTGTGAGGTGTATGAATGTTGATTCTTGGTGAGTGAGGGTATGGCGTTGGTTATGTTGTGCCAAGAGATCAACACAGGTAGGAACATTAATTGGTTTGATGTCGTGCTTGATCACTTGGAGATTATGGGTGAGACGTTGCGGAGCTCGCATGGAAGGAAAATATGATTCAGTTGATTCTATATGGAGATCTATACGATTTTGGTAGAGTCATGTTTCGACGAAGATTAATAAAGTTCAGAGTTTATCTTATTCGGACAAGGAGCTACTGATGGCTTTGGGTTTGCTCGTTTGTCATCCAGTGGAACTTCATCCATGACTAATTTTCTAGAGAAGGCCGAATGTGGTTTAAATTAAATGTGGATGGCTCTTGATGTGGCAATCCTGGGAGTTGTGGTGGGGGGTGGCGGTGTAATCAAGGATCATCTTGGTTGTGTGGTTGTTGCTTTTTCTTGTAAGTTTGGATACAATACTAATAATGAGGCGGAACTTAGGGCCCTAATTTATAGTTGGCCACATTTCAAGCAGATTTTCTTGATCGCTTCTTCCCAAGCTCAGTTAGAGAAGATAGGGCCATGGAGTTTGCCAGTTTTGTGCAGGGAACTATGACGGTACACCAGTACGCGGCCAGATTTGTTGAGCTATCACGTTTTGCCGCATATCTAATCCTTGATAGAGAATAAGGCCCAAAAGTCTGAGTAAGGGTTGAACAATAGGATTTATGAGCGAGTAGTGGGATTTCAGATCCAGAATTCTTAGAGTTAGTGAATAAGGCCATAGTATTTGAATAAAGCCTTAAGAGAAGTGTAGAATTTCAAGATCAAAGGAAGAGAACTACCCTGCAAGTTTTGTAACCATGCACACACAGGAAAGTGCAGAAGGGAGGTGGGGTCGTGTTTCCAATGCGGTAATTCCAAGCACCTCATCAGGGAATGCCCTTTATTGGGAGACACCAAGAAACCCAACCCATCTCCAAGTCCCCAACAAACGATACAAGGAAACAATCAACACAGAATGGGACCCACTCAAGTGTTTACACTGACACCTGGAGATACTGAGAATGACAACGATGCAGTCACAGGTACTCTACTCCTTTTCTACTTGAAAGTAATTGTTCTAGTTTAGTTGGGATTAATCATTCTTGCTTTCTAATAGAATTTCACTAAGAGTTATAGCTTAGAATATTGAAGTTGGGTTGAAGGGAATAGCTTAGAATATTGTTGAGGTTCACACTTTTTGGTTTGAACTCATGGTCGTATATGGAAATCGACACCAGGATTTTGGAAAGTTACTACGGCAAGAGATATTGGAAGTTAGGATTTTGAAATATTAGGATTGACATAATAATCAAAGTTTAAAATAGGCATGAATTATGAGGGATAAGTATTTTAGGCTTACTTTAGATGCAACAAATTTTGAGTATGAAATTTTATTAAGGGAGGAGGATGTAACACCTAGGCCAGCACCAAATACTAAAATTTTTGTTGGGGTTTATTTTTAGGAAAAGCCATTTGAGAATTCGAGTAAGTTTTTTGAAATAGACTACTGTCTTAATATTTTTAGTTCTGGCAAATAGCCATTTTTTTTTTTTTTTGTGGGCTTGCCAATTTAGTTAAATATTTTTGGGTTGGATGGAAAAATTTGTGGTTTATCTTTTTTCAATTTGATGAACTTTTAATCCCATCCAAAATTAGAGAGAAACGTTATTATTAAAGGATAATACTATTTAGCCCCATGATTTGCTCCCCCATTTTGAATATCGCTCGTATATTTTATTTTATTTTTTTAANTTTTTTTTTTTTTTTATAGATACTAGTAGTTTTAATGGATTAAGTCTTAATGATTTTTTTGTCCATGTTTTTAGTTTTTGAATTGGTGTTTTCTTTTGTGCACATTGTATGTATTGGATTATGAAAAATGATTTGTGCAATATTAATTAGGATATGCAAGTCTCATGTAGTTCTTTTTATAAAAAAAAAAATGAATTTTGCAGGACTTGCATACCTATGATTGTATCTAACATCATTTGTTAGGCTATACCCTACTAATAGTACTATTATATATAATTATAAAATAGTAATATATAGTAGTACTATTTTAATATATATTATCAATAAAATCTGTTTTAGTTATAGGAAATGTTAGAATATTACCATACTTAGAAGATATTTATAATATTCTAATAAATATGGTAATATGACTTATTCAGCATTCTTTACGAAATCTAGTTTATTGTATAAATTAATAAATATCAATTAGTATTATTGATTGATTATATTTTCATTATTTCTCTAGTCTCATTTTCCATAAATAGAGACATATATTATCTATTCAGACAGTTCAAAATAGCAAACATGGAGTCCTCACTCCTAAAAGTGTCACTTTCCTTCTCCCTTCCCCTTCTCTTTTCTATATTTTATTTTATTATTATTTTTTACATGGTATTTGAGCTCTCTGTTTGTTTTTTCTTTTTGAACGGCCGAATTCTTTGCTAGCTTCCAAAGGCATGATGTAGGGTACTCGATATATTTTTTTGTAATACTAAACCATATTATAGAGTTTAACTGATGTTATTGTCTGTTTTCTCGTTTGTCTTTTCAAAAATTTTTAACTCACTTTATATCATCTCATCTAATTATTATAATTTTTTTAAATTTTTATATAAAATAAAATAAAAAATTTAATTTTTATAAATCTTAAAATAAAATAATATTAAAAAAATATATTTTAATAATATTTTATTTAATTTTTAATTTTAATCAGACGAGGAACTTTGATGATCATCTGAAACCAATGATAAATAGATCATTACACATTTTCAAACTGATGTGGCAGATATGCATGGCCAATAAAAGAGAGGGTAGCCTGCTTTGCCACATCCATTGCATTCCACGCTGGAAAATTAATATATTATATATATTTAGTGGGAAAAACAAAGTGAATGGTTTGAAACAAAAATATTGAGAAGTCAACAAACAAGTTCCGTATGTATTTATTATTGATGTTTGACGACGAGAAATACAAAGACAATAAGGTTGGGACATTGAAAAATTATTTTAATTATCATTGTTCTATAATATTTTGTGTTTTGATTCTTTTGAATGCTTTTACAGCTCTACAGTACATGCACCGGCCAGTCAGCAATGTCCCGAGGGATTGCTTCGAAACCATGCCTAAAAATCAGAAAAAAAAACAATATAACGCAAGTAAATAGCAAATTACATAGGGACAATACATATCTGGAATATGCTCTGAAGATCTGCGTGAAGATCACACACATCCTATGCCTTAACTTGGAAGAACTGGAATGCTCTGCTCATTCCAGAAGAAATTCTCTGGATCAACTGCAGTCTTAACTTTCACCAATCTATCAAAGTTTTCGTTGAAGTACTTGACCCCATAGATCTTTCCATCTTCATAGCTGTTCTCATCATTCTTATGGGTACCAATGTCAACGTCCCTATAGTTGAGAAATGCACTTCTTGGGTTCTTGGACACAAATGGAGTCATGTAACTAAAAAGCTTCCTTATCTGAGTTGTGTAGTTCTTGTCTGCTTCAATCCCGTCCACGTCCCAATTTACAGAGTACTGGATCTTGAACAGATTTCCAGCACGGTGTGGAAAAGGTGTAGCAGAAGCAGGGATTTCACTCATTTTTCCGCCATATGGGTTGAAAACCAATCCTGGTTTTCCAATCTGAATCATCTTCTTCCATAACCATTCCAACCCATCTTTGGAAATTGGGGTCTGCACATAATCCGACTTCCTCTTCAAGAAATTAGCAGAGTCAAGATTTCGGTCGAGCAGGACATCCGGGGATGTCCCAATGTCGTAATTTGCCCACCAAAGAACAGATTGAATCCAACTCGTTTCATTGACATTTTCCTTCTTCAAACCCAATTCGGGAAAGTCTTTCTCCAACAATGACACCAGTTGCTCTGCATTTCCAAGAAATAAGGTCACGATTGAGGCTCTAATAGTCATGGTATCCCTCTGCACCCTGGAACGCACGGGCTGTAGAAGCATTCTCATGAAAAGGTTGTCGTCTATGATGGGAGCAACTTGCTGCCACTTGTAAACAATGTCGGTAGCGTTCTGTTCCAAGGTCCTCTCTACCCGGAAAATGGTTACCGTTTCAGGAACAGGAACCAGATTAACCTTGTACGAAAGTATTACTCCAAAGCTTCCTCCTCCTCCTCCTTTGATAGCCCAAAACAGATCTTCCCCCATCGAATCCTTATCAAGAATTCTACCTTTAACGTCGACTATCTTCGCGTCAATGACTAGATCCACGGACAGTCCATATTTACGCAACATGTTACCGTACCCTCCACCGCTCAGGTGCCCACCAACGCCTACAGTCGGACAAACACCGGCGGGGAAGCCATGCACTTTGCTCTTCTCCCAAATTCTATAATAAAGCTCTCCGAGTGTGGCGCCGGCTCCGACCCAAGCAGTCTGTTCCTCGATGTCAATACTGATGGACCGGAAATTGAACAGATCAAGGATGATAAATGGCACATCGGAGATGTAAGATAAGCCGTCGTAGTCATGGCCGCCGCTCCGGATTTTCATCTGAATGCCAATGCTCTTGGAGCAAACCACAGCAGCCTGGACATGGGACTCCTGTGTTGGGGTCACAATGGTCACTGGTTTTGGCGTGTAGGAGTTGTTGAATCGGGCGTTTCTGATGTAGGCTCGCAGCACAGACGTGTAAGAAGCGTTGCTTTGCTCATACACAATCTCGGAGACTTGGTCTGGCTGGTCTGTTTGCTTTGATAGGCACTGGATAAACGCATCATAAACCGAATCCGAGGCTGCCTGCAGTGTGGGAGAGACAGAAAGAAGAAAAAGAAGCAGAGGAATTACGAGAGGCACAAAAACATAATTCGAAGAACCTGATTTTCTCATCGTTATAACCAAACTGTTCTTGTTTCTGTCTTTGAGCTTGAGAAATGAGAACTATACAAGGCCTTATATTATATACACAGACAATGGAAACTGCAGAGTTTCTTCCTGCTGAGACTTCCCGCGTTTTGACCGGACATGTCAACGTAGCGTTTCAATTTGGCAAGTCAGCAGTTGTCATTTTCTTTACTTTTCCAATGTCGAGGGTTTCGACTTTCCAATTCACAGCATGCCATAGGCTCTGAATTTTAACTGTTTACAACCATAAGAAAGATACAAAGCCGACATTAGGCCAAGTGCGTGCTTCGAGAACGTACGACTTTTTGATTGGTGAATCTGATTGAATGATTTGGCTAATCCGTTACCACATGATCAGTTTCCTCCAACTTTGACTGTTGGATACACGTATGCAGCTGTACGGCTGGCTTCATCCGTGTATCCAAACGCACGTTACTTGAGTTCTTAAAAAAAAAACTCATCTCATCCCGTGTACTGCAGATTAATGTAATCATCCAACTTTCAGAGACCGACTGAAGGCTTCTGAGTTCGGACAACCCATGTGCAAACTTGGCTTTCACGCCTTCCTTATTGCATATTTTTTCTAACACTAATGCACAAATTGTCAATAGATGTGCAGTAATTGGAATTAAAAATATTGGAGGAAAAAAATTCAAATTTTTGAATAAATATAATTTGGTATTACAATATTCAATTCTATCAGGGTACAAATATTTCGATTTCCAAATAGATAAAATAATCAATAAGTCATAATTAAAATAATATATTTTCACAAAAAAAAAAATTGATATTTTTGGAGAGTATTGAACAATGGTTTGAATACCGTACCGTTACTGTTTCTGTTGAGACATTGAAATGAGATATTTCAATACCAGTGCTATTTTGGAATAGTCTATATATAAATAAATTATATATATAAATTATATTCTAAAAAAATAGTATATATATAAATTATAAATAATCTAGTCTGAATTGAGGAGTCAAAAAATAAGCTTGTAATTTGAAAAAATGAAAAAAAAAAAAAGATAAAGATCGAAATATCAGCCGATACGGGCCAAAACTATCGAAATTCTGAGGTATGAAACTATACCCTTCTCTATACCGGTTACGCTATAGAAACGATATATTTCGATCGTATTGGCTGGTACGGTACAAAATTCAAAACATTAGTATTGAATAGTTGAGCAGTTTAGGCCTTGGGGTTTTATTAGGAAATTCGAAACTAATAAATTGGAAAAAAAAATATCTACCACACTTTTAATACATATAATTATCTATTACAATAATCAAAATTATTCTAATTTATAATTAGAATAAAAAATTTCGAATTTCTTATATATAGAAAAATAAATATGTCATAATAAGAATAATATCTTTTAACAAATAAATTTTAATTTTTGGAAATATAAACAACAAAAAATATAATTTGAGATTTAAATTTTTTTTTTAGAATTTTTAATTAATAATAAATAGTCTTGTTTATTAATATATTCATAACTATTACACAATAATTATTAAATAATTTTCAATCATTGGTAGAACACATCCCTTTATCAAATTCTAAAAAGTAAAAACTATCGCATCTCATCTCACTATCCAAATATATAATTTTTTACAAACCATCTTATTTAATCTTAACTCAAAAATTTCAATATTATTCAAAATATCTCATCTCATCTTAAGTGCGTAACCAAACGAGGCCAATTGTTTGATCAAGTCTTTTGGATAAAATATTCCTTCTATTTTTTCTTATATTTAAAATTCAAAATGAAAATAAAGAATCTAATAATATTTTTATTAAAAAATAGAAAAAATAAAAAATAAAACAAATTGGTAGTTTTCGGCATTTTATTATTGTATTTATCTCTTTCTTATTTTAATATATAATTCAATATATACGACAATTAGATAGGATTTTAATACATGTTTAAATTTTTCAATGCTACTCTTCGTCCTAAATGAAGTCATCTTTAATCATAGTTAATTTATATAGTACATATCAATTGATTTTTTCTATCAACCACTTAAAATGTGTCACATAAAAAAGTAATCAAAGATAATAAGATTCAAGATTAAAAAAAAAAAAAAGAGTAGCATCCTTCCAAAATTTGATAATTTAATTAGAACAGAAATTTGATATGATCTCAATAAATATAAAAAAGAACTTATGACCTCATATATTTTCAGATGTTTGAAATTGAAGAAAAAAATACATGAAGTTTAAATAAATGATAACGATAGGCTTACTATCTTCCTAGTACCCATTTAATATTATATATTTGAACTTTTTACTTTTTTTATCATTTTCTTTTAAGTATTTTTTTAACATCCTTAATCATAAAGAAAAAAATTAAAAATACAATTTCACTAATAGTCACTTTCTTAATTATTAAGTAAAAAAATTAAAAAAAATTAAAAAATAATAAAAGAAATAGTAAATGAATGATAGGAAATAGTAAAAGAGCTCGTTTGGATTCAAAAGTGTTTTATTTCATTTCATTTCATCATTAAAATTTTATTAAATTTTCATACAAAATATAATAAACACAATTTAATTTTTTTAAATTTTAAAATAATAATATAATAAAAAATATATATATCTTAATAATATTTTATTTAATTTCTAACTTTCTTATAAAATCATTTGATCTCATCTGTAAATCCAACCACCCTAAGCCTATCTCCGGTTTTAGAAATAAAGGTCAGCCGTTAATTCTTTCGGCATTGAAAAAGTAGATATATCTTTGGTGCTCTGTCCCCCCACCTAGACAGAGAAAAGCAGAAGTTGATAATTCTAAAGTTTTTCTAACGACAAATACATTGCACTGCATGTGAGATAGAAAATGACATGTAAAGAATATATTGAGAAGTCAACAATTACAAACAAACAAGTTGTATATACTTTTTTTAAATGCTTACTATTATTCCAATAAGAAAACGATTTCAATGAATTAGGTGATCTGTATCATGTTTATTAATAATACAAGACATTCAAGGAGTTAGGTCCATCCCATATCGGATCGATTTGAAAATATAATTTTTTCTTCTCATTAAGATGAGAGGTTGAGATTTTTAAAAAAGTGATTGTCAAGGCTCCTCCTTGCCATTTTACTTAGAATTTATATTAATAAAAAAAAGTGTATATGTTTTTTAACAAATACATAAATAACTTCTCAAAGCGGGTAATTTATTTATTTATTTATATTAAATAAATAAAATATTTACAATCAAATACTGTACATTATTTTTTTAAACAAATAGTGAATTTAAGACTCATAAATTATTATTTTTAATCTTAAAAAAGGTGTTAAGAGAGTCGAGGATTGCTTTGAAAGATCAGAAAGACCTGGTCATTGGTCAATACGCTCAAACCATGCGTGCCTAAGACGCGCCTGCACTGCGTTGAACTTTTCAAGCCTATTAAATACAAGTTTAATAGAATTCCTCAATCTTACCAATTAAAATAACAATAAATAAATAGATAGAATTTGTTAATCGTCACCACAGTGAGGCAATGATTGGGCCGTCCCAATTAACTCATGTCATGACAAGTGAGAACCTTATGCCGGCCTCATTTTAGGGGCATGTAAGTCAGAGGACCATGTATAAAAGATATTCAGTGTTTATTTTACTTCCAAAAATATTTTAAGAAATTGCTACACTCACTGTTCTATTTTATCATTTCATTCTATGGTTATGATTTTTTAATTTTTTAATTAAAAAAGTATTTTTTTAATAATATTATGATTTTTTTAAATATTTAAAAGTGTTAAAAAATATATAAAAAAATAAATAAAAAAAAACAGATGAATTATGCTTAACGGTGACTCCCAACAATCGCTGAGAGCAGTGGACATATCACCACTCAAGATTTTAAGATAAATTAATTAACTATACGTTTAAACTAGTTGAAATGCCTTTAACCCTTTCCTCTCCAGGGTTGTTGGGCCATGTCATGGACTCGGACAATAGCCTAACTCAATAAACTTTAAATTCAGGCTAATCGGTCCACTGGAAAGATATAAGTTATTATCACCGAAAGGATAACTACCCAAGAATTTTGGGAGAGGTTATTAGTTTAGCCTTAGCAAGTGAATCTTGTATATCTCGCAACTTGAATTTCAAATAAGCGATTAGGCGGTTATCACATCAAACAAAAGACATCAAGGGCTTTATTTTATATCATCTAGATATGACAACGAGATCCAACTTCTTCTACGACAAGAGAAATCTCCATTACTTTTATTGACTTAGACATCGAAGGTGTTCCTACGAACCCCAAATCCCAATTTCTTTTTAGTTGTTGGTGATTGCGTGTGTGGTGCTGTGAAACACGTCCATAACTATTGGTGCCGTTTGTGGGATCATTTGTCCTACAACCAGCGTGCTTTTCACATGCCCGCCACCACTCGATCTCAAACAACCAAAGACCAGGAGGTGTCAACGAGAAACATGGAAGGGAGACTCGCAGAGATGGAGGAAGTTGTGAAGAAACTCACCGCCAAGGTAGGGTCGTTGCGGAAAGAGAATGAGGTCCTCAAGGCAAGGAACAGTTTGTCAAGGGAGGACATAGTGCCTAGCCAGGCCAATAGGGTCTAGACGGAAGCGCATAGCACACGAGCAGGAAAACCTTCCCTGAAAAATGAAGAGAAGAATAAGATGCATCATGACTTGCGCAGCTTGATGGATAAATATGAGGAAATGGTCAAGAAAATAAGGACATCTTCCTTAGTCGATCAATTGATGAATAGCACCAACCTGCCATACAATGAAGAGATCATGGCGGTGCCATTGTTGCCAAAGAAATTTACGACGGATCCAAGGATCTCGAGGAACATTTGGAGATCTTTAAAGCTCACATGATGCTTCATGGGTTTTTCGGCGAAATCGCATGCAGGGCATTTCCTTTGATCTTAAAGGGAATGGCCCAAGGATGGTTTGGAGTGCTATAGTCAGGTTCCATTGATAGTTTTGAGGAATTGGGTTGAAAATTCCTGACTTAGTTTATGCCAAGCTGCAAGCGAAGGAGACCGACAACCTACCTACTGACGGTAAAACAAAGGGAAGAGGAAAGTCTAAAAGTGTATTTGACACGGTTCAACAGAGAAAGGATGACAACCGACGACCAAGTTGAAAAGATCATGTTAGCAGCTTTGCTCAGGAGTATTTGGCCAAGGAGTTCATTTATGGCCGAGTTGGCGAGGAAGACCCCTTCCACTTTGCGAGAATTCATGGACAGGGAAGACGATTTTGTCAACGCCGAAGACACACTACTTTCCTTAATTGCAAGATCAAAACGGAAGAAGGAACAGACGATAAGAGGGGAGTGGAAAAGAGATCGAGAGGGAGGCTCAAAGGCGAGAAGAGGTTAGGATGAAGGAAGGCGAAACGCACTAATTCAAATAGGGTGTCACAATGGCCCCCATGTGCACTACTCCTATGTGCATGTCCAAGACAAAACCAAAGATAACCGGCGTGGTAAGGAGCATGGGCGACAAGCCTAGAAGTTCTGCATGTATCACAACGCGAGTGGCCATAGGATCGAATATTTCCATATGTTAAAAACAAAAAATTGAAGAGATGAAGGGCAATGGTAAGCCGAAGCGCATAGTCGCCTGGAACGCTACTCCATCATGGCATCCGGGTGATAGGAGGAAGTAGTAGAAACACCAACGAACCTAGAGCCTGAGAAGGAGAGGTTCACCAAGAAGAAAGAGGAGGGGCCCTAGGAACCGCGGGATAGACCTCCTAGGTGGGGTGTAGACAAAGGGAATCCATCTTCAGGCGAAAATACAAACAATCGCCAAGGGGTACACAAGGGGTGGCCCCACTTCCTTAGGGCAAAAGGTATACGCTAGGTAGGCAAGGTACGAGGAAGTATACAGTGTAGGAAGATCGATAAAATAGCCTCGGATACAGGTCTTTCCTACCATCTCCTTTGACAATGACGACTGTAGGGGTAGCCTACCGGCATGATGATACACTAGTTGTTATAGTGTTAGTGGAAAACTACACTACACAGAGGATATTGATTGATAATGGGAGTTCTGCCGACGTCCTGTTTTACGATAGCTTTGCAAGGGTGGGATTTAACATGGACCAACTACGTCCGACGCCAGCGACATTGGAGGGATTCACAAGGGAGGTAGTGCAGCCCATAGGGTCCATCAAGTTACTGGTATCGGTGGGGACAGATCCCCACATTTCCACCTCCATGACCGATTTCCTCATAGTGAGGACCCCATCAATGAACAATGCTATCATTGATTGGACAACATTAATTGTCTTGAGGGCTATCACCTTTTCTTATCATCTGAAAGTGAAGTTCCCCATGAAAGCGAGAATAGGAGAATTTCATGGCGAACAGGTGCTCGCTCGAGAGTGTTACGTTTAAGAGCTCAGGCAAGGAGAAAGAAAAGTGAAGATGGCTGAGTCGCGTGTAGGAAAGAATAGCGCCATGATCCCTCCCCTTCCACTAGAGGTACTAATGACCGAGGCAGAGATGAGGGACGAAGACTCTCTAAGACAGTGAGAAGCAAATGAGCCCTTGGAGCTTGTTAGCCTCGATTCGGCCGAACTGGAGAACGCTGTGAAGATTGGGATCAGGATGGCGAGTAGTGAAAGGCAACAATTGAAACAGCTCCTTACTGAGCAAAAGGATGCATTTGCATGGAGTCATAGAGACATGTCGGGGATTGGCAAGGAGATTATCGAGCATCGACTGAACATTAGCTCGGGTGCACGACCAGTCAGGCAGAAGAAAATGAGTTTTAACTTCTAGAAGTATAAGGTGATTGTGGAAGTGGTAGACTGACTACTACCAATAGGATTCATCAGGGAAACTCAATATCCTGAGTGGCTGTCGAACATGGTGTTGGTGAAGAAGTCCAACGGAAAGTAATGCATGTGTGTGGACTTTACAGACCTTAATAACGCTTGTCCAAAGGATAGTTTTCCCCTCCCATGGATAGACCTAAGTGTTGACGTGACTGTAGGTCAAAAAATGTTAAGTTTTATGGATGCCTATTCTGGGTACAATCAAATCCGAATGGGCTAGGCCGACCAAGATAATATGACATTTATAACTAATCGTGGATTATATTGCTACAAGGTCATGCCTTTATAACATAAAATAGGTTGAAACATGAAAGTTTATGTGGACGATCTGTTGGTGAAAAGCATAAGTTTGATCTACATATGAAGGATTTAAGGGAAGCTTATAGAGTGTTACACCGATACAAGTGAAGCTCAACCCAATAAAGTGTTCATTAGGGGTGTAGTCGGACAAATTTCTGGGATTCATGGTTTTGGAAAGAGGTACTGAGGCAAACCCTTAAAATCTATGGGCAATCATTGAGATGAAGTCGCTTGCAAATCTGAATGAAGTTCAGAAGTTGGCAAGGAAGATAGTTGCCCTTAACAAATTTGTATCTCGACTAACAGACAGGTGTCTCCCCATTTTTTAGGTCTTGAAGAAGGCCAAAACTGGGACTCTAAATGTGAAGAAGCCTTCGCGCAATTGAACAGTATTTAGCACACCCGTCGATGCTCAGCCAAACCAGGCAAGGGGAGCCCTTACTACTGTATCTAGTTACAACCCTAGACGCCTTATCCGGCACATTGGTAAAGGAGGAAGGAAAGGAATAGAAGCCCATATATTACATAAGCAAAGCTTTAAAGGGAGTTGAAACAAGGTACTAAAAGATAGAGTTGATCGCCTTCCCAGTGGTGATAGCCGCACATCGTTTGTGGCCCTATTTTCAAGCGCACGCCACAAAAGTCGTTTTCTCAGCACCTTTGCAAAGGGTGCTGCAAAGGTCCAACACCTTTGGCCAATTGGTTAAGTGGTCCATTGAATTAAGCAAATACGACATTAGTTGTTTTCCAAGAACTGCTATAAAGGGACAATTCCTGGCTTACTTTGTAGCAGAATTCACAAACTTCTAGGAAGAGGCACCAAAAGCTCATGCTGGGAAGTTGGTAGATGTACGTGGACGGGTCGTCTTGTCGAACATGAGGTGGAGTAGGAGTGCACATGGTAATAGGCAACGGGGTTGAGACACACCACACAATACGGTTGAACTTCAAAGTAACAGATAGTGAGATTGAATACGAAGCAGTACTCGCTAGGCTAGCCATAGCGGAAACCTTGGGAGGAAAAGAAATTGAAATGAAGGTAGACTCACAAGTTGTAGTTGGCCAAGTAATGGGGAGTATTTAACAAAGGGAGGAAAGTTAATAAAGTACCTCCATCATCTATAAGAGGGGTGTAGTCGCCTTCGATTTTTTCAAATTGAGCGTATCCCTCGGATTGACAACTCGAAAGCTGATCAATTAGCATGAGCAGCATCAACAAAGCAGGAATCTCAAGGGTGATCTAGCTCGAGACAATCGAGCCTATTGGCGAGCCAGACACATCAGTAGTGGCCCCGCTGATGGGCCCTCAACATTTTCAACTCGCAGAGACTCCCCAAAGGCATCAAAAGAAGGAGGGAAGTCCGTGGAGCAACCCCAGGACTGGATTCCACGCTCTTGGTAAGAAAGGATAATCTCCAAGCCACGCTCATCGGGAATTGGATTCCACTAACCTTAACGAGAAATTCTTGGTTCGCCGACTCATCTTAGGGAAATCCCTAGCCATCGCCCAATACAACGAAGAATTTCTTTTGCTAATATTTGGCATGGGAATACTTGCGTTCTAGTTGTATCAATTTATTGTGAGCCCTAAAATTGTAAATATTCCCTTCCAAGCTCTTTAAATCGGGCAAAGAAAGAAATTCATGAGTGTTAATGTCAGGATACTCATCACCTGTGGGTTCCAAAACTTGTCGCCAAAGAATGTAGCAATCCCTCAGAATCCTCCATGCGTTAGGTACTAGATGGGCTAGAGCAAGATCCTGGAAGTCTAGCACATTATGCACTAGACGGACAAAGGGCAAAAGGAGCCCCATCAAGAACATGGCCAAATACGGGGCCACAGAAATAGCCATTGCCCTCATATCGAATGCTCCATGGCTCTGATCAGGTAGGCCCAAGGCCACAGAATCTGGGATGTTGTAGTTATCCCTCGCAAAGTCCAACTCATGACAGGAGACAGTTGAAGACCATCAATGGCCTTCGAACCACCCTTTCAGAAGAAGGGTTAATGGTCACCTCCTTAGAGTGAGAATGAGGGTCGCGGGGTCATGAAGACCTATTTCTGTGGGATGAAGAAAGGAAGTTGGGTTTGGAGGAAGCACAGGGAAGCAAAGTGTTTGGGAGAAGAAGAGAATACAAAGAAATGAGAGTTGCAAAAAGTAGTGTTCGAAAAAAATAAGTAACAGAAAAGGGGTATGCGAAGGGGCATGAAAGGGAAACAATGTCTAGGACAGTATGAAATAACGAAAAACCCATGTAACGAAGCATCACCATGATTACAAGTCCCATCATGCTGTACATGATGAGATTCGATGGGGTAACTGATGGTCACTAGTCTCTATCATAAGTGTATGGTGTAACAACCCGCTAGAAATTCATTGGTGGAATTTCTATTGACTTTAGGAACCTTGTGAAAACCCTATAAATTTTTACGAATCGACCAATCGCGCAGGTTTTAGTCTATCAACATAGTCAGTGTTATCACTCACTACGATGCTAGAAATATGAGTTAATTTATTTGAGATAGTTAGAAGTGTCAGAATGCGTTGTGTTCTACGCCATTAGACTCAGTTGATTATTTATGATTTTATAGTTTATTAACCCATTTTCATAATTTCAGATGAAACACTTGTTTGAAACTGTGATTTTATTTTTAGGGGTACTTCGGGGTTGAATTTCGGTAAACGATTTTCACTATAAGTTAATATGAATATTTAGGATTTTTCAGTACTAAGTTTATTATATATATTTTTGGAGTGAATAGTAACCTCAATAAGCACACCAAGTACAGTGTTTTCAAAATCATAATGTGGAATATCCAAATTAGGTTATAGAAGTTTTATTTGGACACTTGGCAAGATCTCAGCTACACATAGTGATAGTATTGGACACTTGGCACATAGAGGAACAATGAGTTGGATTATGAAGGAATCAAAATGTGAGATCATGCCACTTAAGCGAAACCCTATTCTTTTTCGTCTAATCAACCAATTTTGTGCAAGATCAAAGAGGGTTTCAACCCTAGTGAAACCCTAAAGGGTTGGAATCTAATTGAAACCCCAAAAGCTTGGTTGAAACGAAACCCTAAACGGTTTTCCCAAACCCTAAAGTTGGCCTCCAAACCCTTTTTAATCCAATTTCTAGCATTATGTTTAATCACTTGATTAAATCACTTCCACATGCTATTAATTTCTCAAATTCTTGCTATGACATCATTATCCAACCTTTTAAACCTTGAAAATTTGATTGGGCCAATAAAAATTGGTTTTGGGCTTGATAGCATCTCAAACCCTAACCAAACCCCATTTAAACCCTAAATTAAAGCCCACTTTGAGGCCCACCATGACCCACGAATTTGGCCACCTTGGCAAAGCTTCTTGAAGAAGTTTTCTCCCTCCACATCGCAGACCATCCACTGCCCTTGGCTGCCCCAAATAGTTCCTTGATGTGAGGGAAAGAGCAACCTCATCACACCCCTTCTAAAAGGCAGCAACAGTAGCCCACTCCCCCTTCACTTTATGTCATATAGCCACTTCTAATCAAGGGTCATTCAAGCCCAGACCTCACCCTTCAGAAGTCTAGAGGCGTGCAAGGCACCATTTCTTTCACTTCATCACTTTTCACCTCGTTCTTAAAGAGAAACTCAAAAACGCTCTCTCGGGTAGATTTCTAGGCCGTTTTACGTGAAAATTTTTGACCCTTTGTAAGTATTTTCGCATGATAATGCCTGTATAAAAGTTGTTCGTCTTTGAGTTTAGTTTCGGTGGATATATTATTTGTCTCAGTCCATGCTCATTTGAGCGGTCAAAAGTATTTTTAACCATGGAAAGGTCATTCTAGGCGTGAAACTAGAGAGTATGTTATGTTTTGGAGTTTTTGACCAAGCTAATGAACATATCGTGGTCCGAAAATTTTATGGAGTGTTATTAGCATGTGTTTATGAATGTTCATTGAGGTTTTATTGCATAAATAAAGCTTTTGATGATAGATTTCCTTAGATCTAGAAACTTGAAAACTGGAAGTGGAAAAACAGTTTCTGTTTTGGGAAAGTTTGAATATTTCGTGGTTTAATCTTACTCCAAAGGCTTTGATATTTTTATGTAATAATTCTAAGTCTCTTATTTTCATGTTAGGATGTTATTTTGAAGATATTTAGTATTAGTTCCAAATATATGATTTTTCTATGCAAGAGGATTTTGGTTAGGCCTAAGATTTGATGTTGTTGAGTTAGATCCATCTTTTATTGAGTTTTAGCCATGTGATTTTAAGTTTGATGGTTGGATCTTCTTTAGGATACATTTTTAAATCATGTGATGTTTTAGTTTAAAGATCACATATCTTTAAGCCATTAATCAAGAAATTTATCAAAGCTAGTTTAGAGAAAAGTTTCTGTTTTTGAACTAAGTGTAAAACCAAAAATTTCAAGTGTTGTTTTGTGATTTTTGATGACTTTTGTTTAATTATTTAAAGTATGGTTTATCTTAGGATGATGTTGTGAATATGTAAGAAGTAAGATTTGATTTTTTTTGAAATTCTTGGAGATGTTTTTATTAAGGTTAAAATTTGTGATTTAAGAGTTTACTTTTATTAAAAAGTTTGGATCTTTTTATAAAAGGTTTGGTGTTGATGATTAACTTTTTCTTAATGGATATTTTAAGTGTGTTTTAAACTTACGATGGAAAGATATTTGTTGCAAAAATTTGGTTTGATCTTGAGTTTTTAAAATTTGAAGGAATTCCAACAAATCAAGGGTAATATAGCCTATGTAAGTTTCGAACCTATAGAGTTTTAATAGTTTTGTTTGGTTTTAATTTTTTCTGAGTTGATATTTCAGTTTAGGATAAAATTTACATAAGGAATATAAATTTTGGTAACTTTTGGACTTAGGATGTGAAATCCTTAAGTTAGGAGTAAAATGGTCATTTTTCACATGTAGAGGGTAAAATGGTAATTTTATTCTAAATTGTCTCTTTTCACATTTCTAATTGTTAGTAATTAAATTTTTAATTTTTAGAATACCCTCTTACAGTTCCTCGTGTTTCGCGATTTATTCTCATAGAATATGACGATCAAGATAAGTTAGCTCTTAATTTACTATCAGTTTACTATGTATGTGTGATGGGTAAGGAAACTACAATTTATGTTTTTATGTTGTTATATATGTCATGCCATGCCATGCCATGTTATTACATGTTTAACTGTTACACAAATTATTCTGTCAAGAAATACTTATCTGTTATATAATGTATTCTGTCACATGTTACTATCTATTGCAAGTATGTCACATTATGTATGCCATCTATTACATGTGTGTCATGTCACGTAATATTTACTGTCACATGTTATGCCATCTTACGAAATATTTACTATCACATGTTATGCCATGTTACGAAATATTGTCTGTTACATGTTATGCCATGTTATAAAATATTATCTGTTACACGTATGCCATGTTATGAAATGTTTTCTATTACACTCATGTCTCAAGTATGTCATGTCAGTCATCTTACGTTCATGTCATATTACTCTACGTCAGGACTTCTGTCTTTTTGTATTTATGTCATCCTGTCTCGTTAGTCTTGTTAAGTTATTCATGTCAATCACGACTCTAAGTGCTAGGATGAGGTAATATCCTAGTGGAACTCCTTTGTTCATGCTGGAATGTTTAAATAGGTATGAAATTCCCTGAGTTGACGAAGTACAGTCAACAGGTTGCGAATGGAGCCTAATTAGCTGGTCACCGGAGCCCGCCAAGCACTAACGCCGATGGAGCCATACTTTATTTTATGTATGTTCATAGTAAGTGTGATACAAATAATTCATGGTGCCACAACAACTGTGGAGCATATACTACGTGAGACACAGCAATTGTGACATGTAGAATACGTGGGGCCACAACAACTGTGGAGTACGTATTAACGCACTCACAGCTGGTATAGATACCTATGTTGTGATACGGTAATCGACAGGGACACACGGCTCAAGGGGACCCGTGTAGCACCCATATGGTCAGTTAAGTGATTAAGTTTATTGAATAAGATTTCAAGTTCATGTATCTCACATTCAAGTCATGTTTCACTTTATGTTATGTTCAAGTTTACGTTCATGTCAAGTTTCAAGTTTATGTCACGTTCATGCTATATTTCAGGTCCATGTTATGTTTCAAGTTCACGTTCATGTCAGGTTATGTTTACGTTCATGTTACATTCAAGTTCACATTCATGTTATGTCATGTTCACGTTCAAGTCATGTTTTAAGTTCACGTTTATGTTATGTTATGCTCAAGTTCATGTTATTTTCAAGTTCATGTTCAAATTATGTATGTTCACGTTCATACTATGTTTCAAGTTCACATGCATGTTATGCTGCTAGTCCATGTTATGTTTTAAGTTTACGTACATGTTATGTCACGTCAAGCTAAGGTTCAGTTTTAGTTCAAGTTATGTCAGCTCATGCCATGCTTTGTCAAGTCACGTTATGCTTATTATTTCATGCCATGTTATGTCAAATTATGCTATGTTACTATTGACTTTGATTCTGCATTCATGCTTTTACTGCCATGCATGCATCATTAACATGTGTGAAAGTTTCCCGTTAACTTGCTGAGATTTGTAATCAAATCTCACCATGGTAGTCCCAATTACCATTTCTCCCGAATGGTAGGCGATGTGTTAGGATCAGAGCAAGGAGCAGATACTGGCAGATTGGAAGAGGTTGACTATACACCGTAGATGCAACGTGGAGTTTGCAGCCTCTATAGTTAGGTCTTTGGATAGTATTCCGGCATCCTTAGTCGAGTTACGTGAGTTACTCAATGAACTTGTCCGATAGTTTATTTGGCAATGTAATTATGGAGTCAGGTGTCCGTTGTTTTAAGATTACAGTCTTCTGAGAATCGTACTGTAATCGTGGATGCTTATTATGTTAGATATGCATGGATTATGTTTTAACTATTTGGGATATTATAAGTTTGGTGTATAGTATTGCTCAAGAAAAAAAAATTTATCCGCTGTAAATATTGCATAATGCTAGATGCATGTTAGGAACATTGCATCTTATATGTCATGAACGGGGGCAGGTAACCTTGTGTTGCATGTCCCGACGCTTCAGATGTTCGTTTGATTCCAAGCGGAATTTGGGGCATCACACATGGGTCATGATAAGTAGAACATAGCAAAAAGAATATAGTTTCTGCAAGGAGGAGATTCAAGTACCAATTTATAAAATCTCCTATATTATTTAGACGATCCCAAATTGATGTGACTGACTGCAAATTCTTAACTTGAAAAACCAATTATGAAAGGTTCCTAGGGCTTGGGTTTCATCAATTGAATTCCTTTAATAAGTTTAAACCTGGTTGCTTGTATTAATGTTTTGCTAATTACAATGATCAATTTTTTTGTTTTATGTGATATCTTCTATCAAGGTATAATGCTTACACCTATATTAATCCTATGTCTACTGTCGTGATCACATATTAATATAAATTCATTATGCATTGTGGAATTCTTGAATGTAGGTCCCAAGGGTGTATATTTATTTCTAAACTGCATTGCTAAGGTTTGATGAATTCACGAACTCATATTGAACTTTAACTTTTGTTACTTTATTCAACATCTTAAGCATGCAATTCATGGCTAGTAAATTGCAGGAATGAAAATCGAAATCATCCAATTGCAATTAACAAAGGGTATTCAATACAACCATACTCAGATCATATCCAAAATTCATTGACTACATCCTATCTCTAGAATAAGAAAACTAGCAAATCATAACTAATAAAACAATTCAATTATTTCTCAAACATAAATTTGAATTCAACATCCTTAATAACAATTCAACAACTAAAAATTAGAGAAAGAAAAAAAATTGTAATTGCAAAAATCATGAGATTCATTCTTCCTCTCCAAATTACAGCTCTTCCTTCAATACCTATTTTTTTTTTTTTGGTTTCATTCATGCCTTAGGTTTTTAACGTCAACTTCCTTTTTTTTTTCAATTTCAAACTTCTTTACCTTGATCAGCACATTCTCAAGAACATCTAAAGGATATTTCATCAATCGGTCAGCTAGCTGCAAAGAGATGGTAGTACGCTTCAACTCCTTTAATCCAAGCTTCATATACCACATAAAGGCATTAGAAAAATTAACATCACCTATTGTAAAAGGGATAGAAAAACTTCCTGGATCTCTTAGCTTTGGTGGAAGCTTATTCTGGATAATGGAAATGCATTCCTTTGTCAAGGCAATAGTCTCGAAATCCTCCAATTTCCTCTTCTTGGACTTGATCTCCTTTAGGAACTTGATATAGGCAGGAATCTGTGCTAAGGCATCTACAAAAAGAATATTAATGTGAAGCTTCCTAAACACTTTCAAAAATTTCTCAAACTGTTGATCAATTTTATTCTGCTTAAGCCTTTGAGGAAAAAGAATGGGAGGGACATATGGTTCGACTAGTGGTAGTGGGGATAGTGTCTTGGCTAGGTCCTCAACTTCTTCACCGACCTTCTTGCTCACCTTTTCATGGTCTACTTCATCACCAACTACAGTCTCAATACTTACCTGACCAAGTTGCTTACCATTTCTCAAGGTGACTGCCTTGCAATACTCTTTCGGATTGACCTCTTTCTTATTAGGAAAATTGTCCTATCCACGAGAATTGATAGAATTAGCTAACTGCCCCAATTCCATCTCCACATTTCTGTTGGAATTTGCCAACTAGTCAACCTTTGCGTCCAGTCTCTCCAATCTCTCTGAACTGGCATTGGTTAACTTCTCAATAGCTATCTCCCAAGGCTGCTTATTTTTTGGTTATGATGGTCTTGATTGGAAACCAGGAGGATGGAAAGGTCTAGAATTGCTATCTTGGTTACCTTGATCTTTCCATGAAAAATTGGGATGAATCCTCCAGCCTAGGTTGTATGTGTTAGAATAAGGGTTGTTTTGCTGCTGCTGCTTGTTAAAATTAGACAAAAATTGGGCATTCTCTACATGCATACAATCAGAATTCATGTGAGCTCCTCCACAGCAATCACAACTTAATACAGGACTAGAAACAAAATTCAATTACCCAGTTTTTTTTTTTTTAAAAAGAAAGAATCGATGATCACCTATCCAAGAGTGACCCCTCCCCAAATTTATTAAAGGTAGTCCTCACTTATGGATGAGAAATACCGTGGTAACAAATAAGTCCCAAGAAAAAAAACAAATGCACAAAAGAGCCCCATCCCATGAATGATCACATTATTTATAAATGTAAGGCAATTCCAAAACGTCCATGCGCAAGAGACCACGCAACCGTCCCGGTCCAATATTACTTCCATCCAAATCTATGTTTTTTCCTATTGCACCTTTCTTAGCTAAAAAATCTACTACCATGTTAGCTTCCCTATAAATGTGGCAAATTTGGCAATTAAGAGAATGAAACAGAGATTGAATGTCTTCCCAAAAATCCCACAAATACCAAAAGTTGCAAGCACCAGACTTAATCCAATTCACCACTACTTTAGAGTTCGATTCCACCAGCACATTTGCAATGCCCAATTGATGAGCCATACGTAAACCATCAATCAAAGCAAGTCCGTCGACCATCGTATTAGTCAAAACACCATATGAGTGTGCAAACCCTGCCACAACCAAGCCATACTCATTTTGAATAACGCCCCCACCACCTGCAGGTCCCAAATTGCCATTCGATCTTCCATCCACATTGAGTTTAAAACCACCACAATTTAGTCTCGACCAGTTAACAATTTTGTGGAATCTTCATAGACAGCGGCATAAAAGGACAATTAAGCTCCTTCAGAATATATTCATCCTTGCTATATAACCTTTTTAGCCGGCCAAATTGATTAGAAATATTCAGCAATACAGCTTTCACACTCCTAATCACAACACCCCAATTCAACACTTTATCCTCCATACGAGCCTTGCATCTTGATTTCCAAAGAGCCCAGGTAATTACAAGCGGAATAATATCTCTACAAAGACCAGCTTGGGATGACTTTGAAGCACAAAGCCACCAAACATTCATAATTCCTTGCCAGGATCTCACCTGCGGCAATCTAACACCAAAGATAGCTGCAAAGTAAGTCCAAACTCTTCTTGCTAATTCACCTTCTTCCAAATCATGATCAATCGTTTCTTGCTGCAGAGCGATGCAACAATTACATCTGGACGCTAGAGAGATACCAAGCTTCATAATTAAATCATCTACCGGTAATGCTTGTTGCCAAGCTCTCCAACAAACAAAAGACATCTTCTTAGGAGCATGCTTATGCCAAAACCGCTTCTTCCAAATGCAAGAATTTCCCTTTTGCCGAATAAACTCCCAGGCCGATTTTGTGGTGAAAGTTCATTTCTTATTCAGCTTCCATACAAGAATATCACTACCATTTCTTATCTTAACCAGGGAAGCCAAAATTTTATTCACAACTTCCATTAGAACAATAGCCGCCAACCTAGATAGATTCCAACATGAATTTGCACAAACATCGCTAACTTGTAGAGAAGGATCCCCTCTCACTTCCAGAAAGTCAGACAAAGCTCCATCACCCAACCAATTATAATACCAAAAAGTTATGTCCCCACACCAAACCAGCATTTTTGTGTTTCTAAGCACCACAGGGAGCATAGAAAGGATGCCCTCCAAAATCTAGAACCCCTTTGATTATCCAGTACCAACCCTAGATGCGCCTCACCAACATATTTTTTCCTAAAAACCTCAGCTCGTAAATATTTTCCAACTAGCAATTTCCAAGCAAATTTTATGAATAAAGAAGATTGCACTTTGGCTAATTTTTGAAGTCCCAAACCACCATCCTCCACCGACAAACAAATTTTACTCCAAGCCACCCATTTTCTTCTTCACATTACCCAACTTACCGAACATTTTTAATAGAGAATCTACCTTGGCATTCAACATATTTATGCCATCTACATCATACATACCTGGAACTTTCTTAGGTATACATCTTTCATTAGACCACTGATAATTGTTAGAGGCCATTTCTTCTAACAACTCATATGCCTCTTTTGTTGACTTACTCATTAAATTACCTCTTGACTGATTGTGTTAACCCATTATAGAAAGTTTGTACAATCAACCAATAAGAAAGAGCATGATGTGGACACTTCCTCTGCAATTCTTTAAACCTCTCCCATGCTTCATACAAAGATTCACCATCAAACTGATAATCTCATTTCTAAGTTTGGCAGTCTTACGTGGGGGAAAATACGTACTCAGAAAAACTTGTGATAAAGCATTCCAGGTGGCAAAAGAGTTAGGCACTTTGGAATTCAACTAAGCCTTGGCTTTGTCCTTTATAGAAAATGGAAAAATTCGGAGCCAAATAGCATTTTCACTAACTCCATTCATCTTAATTGTATCACAAATCTCCAAGAAATTGGCAAGGTGTGCATGTGGATCCTCAGCAGTCTTCCACCAAACAGTACCTACTGCACCATCTAGATGAGACCAAGCTTAATCTCAAAGTTATTAGCATTGATTGTAGGTCTCGCAATGCTGGGTTGAGCACTATTGACATTCGGCACGGCATAATAACATAACACCCTCTGATTCTGGTTATCTGCCATGGCTACTGCTTTTTCTTGATCTAGCTCCAATCTTTGTTTTCTCCTTAGTGCACGTAGGATTCTCTCAATTTCTGGATCAAAAAGCTTAATTAGCTCACAATTACGTGGCATACACTAAATATAGAAAACGTAAATTGACAAACATAAACACAAAATAGACTAAAACCCTAGAAAAAGATGGAATTTGGCTTCGATAGGGTGGGGCCAGTCTAAATGAATAACAAAATAGAACAATATAGTCTAAATTATAAATGAATTTATTTGTATTAATATTGAATACAATCCTCCTCGGCAAAGGCGCCAAAAACTTAATGGTCCCTAGACTCCTTCACAAGTGCATGGGTTATGACAAGTAGAACAGGGTCGAAAGAATATCGTTAATTACAATCAAGCAGAACTTTTAGCTCTCCTTATGGATTTCAGGTTTGTAAATCTTTATCTTTCAATTATGTGGAAATTGAACTTGATTCTATGACTATTATTTCTTGATGGAGGAGTAAAAGATGTGGGATGTGGTATCTGGAGGATTTTTGGGAGAAAGTTCTTGACATTATGAGTTCCATGACTTGTTCAATTCACCATGTTTTTCATGAGAGAAATAAAGTTTCAAATTAGTTAGCTAAACATGGGGCTTCTGGTAGTGATTCAGTTTTTTCTCACTTGACGGAGACTCCGCGAGCATTGCATGGACTTATTCGCATGGACTACTCTGGGATGCCTTTACTTCGTCTTAGTTAGTCTCGTTTGTCTTTTGCTTGAGGTTTCATTGTTCTTGTTTTCATTTCTTCTGGTTTGGTTTTTTTTTTTTTTGGCATGTTGGGTGTATTTTGTACCCCAGATGTTTGACTTGTAACTACAATTTTCTTCCGCCACAAGTGAGGTTTATTAATAAAATTAGGGAGGGGTAACTCTTGGACAGGTGACCCTAACACTTCATTAAAAAAAAAAAAAACCAAAATTATCCAATTGCAATTAACAAAGGGTATTCAATACAACCATACTCAAATCATATCCAAAATTCAATGACTACATCCTAGCCCTAGAATAAGAAAACTAGCAAATCTTGACTAATAAAACAATCCAATTATTTCTCAAACATAAATTAGAATTCAACACCCTTAATTACAATTTAGAAATTAAAAATTAGGGAAAGAAAAAAAAACTCTATAATTGCATAAATCGTGAGCTTCATTCTTCCTCTTCGAATTATAGCTCCTCCTTCAATCCCTATATATATATATATATATATTTTTCTGGTTTCATTCATTCCTCTGGTTTTTAACGTTGACTTCCCTTATTTTTAGTTTCAACATCTTATCTTTGACTAGTAATAACTACAGGCCATCCAATCAATTCAAAACCGATTCTCCTTTCAAATTTTAAAAAAGAGTTCCTCATATCTGCTGCTGAAATTCGGAGTTCTCAGCTGATTTTATTACCCTACTTCCAGCTGGATTTAGAGTATCAAACCGATACATTTTGGTGTTGGTCCCTACATAAAAGGTTTATATCTCATTGTCAGATTTTCAACACAGTTGGGCTTGCTTTATTCTGAATTCTATAACTCCAAATACAAGATGAAAACCGAAACAGTGTCTAGGCTGCAATAAACTTCTTGACAGATTCGGACTTCTCCATTTTTGCTATGTTTTGAACTTCAAAAAAGCATAAATGGGTTTTAGACTCTTCATAAAAGTTTTAGGCCTATGTCTAATCTTTCCAGAAAGCCAAAACATACCTAAAACTGAGGTCTATAGGTCCAATTAGAACCCAAAATCTGAACAGTGTTCTGTTTTGACTAGACCAACCCAATTAGGGCTCTCTAGGCCTAGCCTGAATTCTGCCTCTTTACATCGTTCAATTTCAATCTAATTCAATAATTAAACACCTACAAAATATCAATAATTTCTAAGTATTAAATAAATATAAAAGACACCTAAAACTTTAGAAAAATGAGCTAAGAAATATACAAAACACTCTAAATCAAAATAATTAGGACTGAAAAAATGTGTGAAATAAATTTCCACATCAGTAATTGAAAGGGCTTTAACCCTTTCCTCTTCAGGACCTACTGGGCCATGTCATTGGCTTGGAAAATAGCCTAACCCAACAAGCCTTAACTAGAAGGATATAAGCAGTTCTCACTGAAAGGATAACCACCAAAGAACCTTGGGAGAGATGTTATTAGTTTATCCTTAGCAAGTGAAGCTATTATATCTCGCAACTTCAATTTCAAATAAGCGATTAGGCGGTTTTCATATCAAACATAAGACATTAGGGGCTCTATTTATATCACCCAGGTATGACAACAAGACCCATCTTCTTCTACGGCTACATAAATCTCCATTATTTTCACTGACTTAGGCATCGGAGCCATTCCCATGAACCCCCAATTTCCATTTTTCTTTGATTATAGGTGATTACATGTGTGGTGCTGTGAAACACACAATTCACATCACTTAAATTGTAAGATTCAAATTTTAAAATTTATTTTTCAAATTAAATTATGAAAAATAAGCATTATGTAGTATAGAGGTCCGAAAATAGCACTTACTCTTACCTAAATTAAGGGGGCCAAAACAAGCTGTAAGAATATTTACTAATAATAAAATTAGGAAAAATCTTTTTTACTGTTTGTAGTGTTGGGACATTTTGACTAGAAAATTCACTTAGGAAAGGGTTGTGAGTATGGAGCCTATTATGCTTATAAAAAGCTAAAACAAGATAATTTATTTATGTTAGAAATGTGATAACTTTTTACGGCGATGTTTTTGGTTTGTCAATAAGCATTAGCAACATTGTAAATAGACTTTTTCTTCTTAGATCATGATATTTTTGCAACGTGCATCTCAAATTACCAACTTTGATACATTACATCATTAATCTATTTTGAGCACCCTTTTTTAGAGTTGTTGGATTAATAAATTTTACTAATTTGTGTACGTAC
>QEOT01124206.1:103913-202544 GCA_003123785.1 Pterocarya stenoptera | reverse complement strand
GTAAGTTCTTCCTTTAGTTGCATGGCTCGGGTTCTAGATTTACTGGCATACATGTGGTGAAGTTTCTTCCAAGCCTCATGAGAGGTTTTGGCAGTGGCGATGAGAGGGGTAATGGTGGTTGAGGTGGAAGCCAGAATAGCACTCAAAATTAGTTTATCCTGACGGACCCAGTGAGTTTTATTCAACTCGTTGGGAGGGGTGCCGGTAGGAGAGGGGCACTGGGAAATTCCATGAACATAGTCAAGGAGATTGTATCCTATAAGGAGGGCTTCAAATTGTGCTCTCCATTGAGGAAAGGTGGATGGCTTCAGTTTCTCATTGATTTGTGTAGTAATGTTGAGAGCAATGAGGGTATTTTCAGGGGAAGAAATGGGGCGAGGGTTTTGTTCAGAGGTTTGGTCTGCGGAAGATGACATTTTAGAGAAGAGGATCTTTTTGCTCGTAGAAGAAAAGCTCTATTGATACCATATAGAAACTTAAGATACACACGATTTCAATGGAAAAACCACCACACTTTTCATTGACTATTGAATAAAATATATACACAGAACAGAGTCTATTTTAGGTAACTAATACAACTGTACGATTGCTGTAATTGAGAAGGAAATAATTTACAATGAATGAAAAATATTTGTAACAGCTAGAATGTTAAAACTTGGAAAGTAATCTGTTGACTGGGCAGATTTGATGCTGAATAAATGCTTAGACAGGATTTGTGCAATCATCCTTAATACATTGTTCACTAAATACTTATGCAATATCGTTCATGTTAAGAGACTTGAGGCATCCATTCCCATCAAAATCACCAGTGTTTACGGCCCTAGCTAGCTAGTGGTCCGGTGTTGTGCACCCAAAAATATTTCCAACCATTCTAATATATACCCTATGTACTATAAGACACGTAGTACATCATGTATATATGCATACAAATATATACAGTTTGAGAATTTCTTTAATTCGATCGACTAACTGTTGTGAGATCATAATTTAGTGAGTTAGGACGACTTATGTCTTAATCTTCCGAAGGTGCTTGAGGTCTCTCTACTTGTGGCATCACCGATCTTGCCAGTTAATTAGCAAAAGCTAGCCTTGCCATTCAGATCAAAAGAATTATTAATGTCATCAAAACTATGTGACATATTATTGGCACAGAAAAAAAAAACCAATATTACTCTTTATATATCTTGATTTATCATCTTAAGTCATACCAATTAATATTTAGAAAATCAACTGCATGCGCTAATATGAAAAGCTACTTAGCAGTTGATTTTTTAAAATGAAGAACATTTTTCTAGAAAGAATTAGATTTTTCAAGGGAATGTGACAACTTGCCGGCCCGTATGGCATTTTTTATTTCGATTATCAAGGATGGAACTCTTTCCTACGACAGAAAAATGAAAGGAACTTCTTGTTGGTAACCAAACCTTTGTAATCTAAACGAAGTTTTACGTTAATATATTCTATGCACCAACACATTAATAATTTAAAGGGAAAAATCTAATTAATTTGGTCGTCATATGAAGTATATAATGCTTTGATTGAGATTCGATCTTTAAAATTAGCTCATAGAAGTTTCCATCAATTCTCCTTTTTCGTTTTCTGTATGTACTGCTGGAACTTATGCCAATGCGGCCATGTGTGGATCATGTGACTCGTTGAGGGTATTTCATCTCAGTCAAAGATGATCTTACTCCCAAACATACAATTAATTTTACTCTCACTGTCCGTCTGGCCACCGGCGGCTCAGATCAAATTTGGGCCATCGACAGTGAATGGCCAGAGACTTTGGCTGCCATGGGCCGCCCAAATCGTGCCTCAATGTGCGCCTCCACAATGTCAGCCAGGGTTGACACCAGATTTCATTTTTTTTTTTTTATTAATTTTATGAGACATACGTACAGACAACAATATTCCCAAATTTTATTTAAATTGATATTTGGTCAAGGGAGCAAATATCAATTTAAAGAATTTTGGGAATATTTTTCAAGTTTTGAATTCGGGATATTTTCTGAGTGTAATGCGAGATAAATGGCTGTGTTTTGCCAAAAGTCTTCAAGGTATCAAATTCTACAACATTTTTCCTTTAACCAGTGAACCATTAGCATGGAATCCAATTCCACTTCAACTTTCATCAAGCCCATTTCCTTTCAATACCGTAAACCATAGAGTATGACCATAAATTCTGCAACATTGTTAGTACCGTGTCTTAAACCTGCAGAGAAAGCCAATAACAAATTCATTTTGTCATCACGAATAATACCTCCTGCCCCCATACGGCTAGGATTGCCAAGACAGCTTCCATCAACATTCAATTTAACCCATCTATCAACTGGCTTTAGCCATTTAACAAATGCGCACCTTCTTTTGTTTGGGCTCTATAAAAGGAATACATAAATCTTTCAACACCCATACATCTCCTACCTGAATTTTTCTCCCAGCTTTTAGTCCTTTTCCAACCCAAGAAGTAGCAGCTTTCACTGGAATCCATAAGGCTTCAATTGATACAACTTTACCTTCCATCCGTGCTTTGCAGCGCCACATCCATAAGGCCCAAGTTACAATAGGTGGAATGAGCCCCATTAGGCTTCCTTTTTGTGAGGAGCAAGCCGCATGACTAAACCATAGCTCCACTCTCTGCTTCCAGTTTCTGTTTGGGTCAAATGGCATGCTCAATAAAACAGAGATGTGGCGCCATATCTCATTGGCTACCCTCCCAATAGCCAAAGCATGATCTTGGTCTTCTTAATTACCCCATTCGCAGCATGCACATTTGGATACCAAAGCAACAATGAGCCTACGAATTCATTCATCAACACTCATACAAGAATTGAATGCCTTCCAAATATTTATTGAATATTGTTTTAGGAGAGTAGTATGCCAAATCCACTCCGACCAGATCATTTTTGGAGTTTTTACTCTTACACATTCCCAAACGAATTTGGTCGAGAATTTGCCATTCAGGTTAGGACTCCAACTCAGCATATCCGCACCCTATTTAGACCCACCCAAACATTCTAAGATAGCTTCCAGCTTACTCTTTCCCACCAAGTTCCTTAATAAATCTACATCCCATCCATTTTCAATCCTACAATTACATGTTTTTAACAGAGGCCTATCATGGACAAGAATTTCATTTACCAGAGGGCCACTTTCAAGCCATTTATCTCACCAAAAGGAGATATTCCCTTCCTGAATTCGCCATTCCGCATTACTCAAAACTTGCGGTGATGGTCCCAAAATTCGGAAAATATTCAGGGAGTGTTTCGTCATAAAAAATCTCGCATTATATTTTTCAAGATAATGCGAGATTCTTTCAAGTCGACAGGCTGTGTTTCATCATATGTTCAGGGAGTGTAATGCAGGTGCTGATTTTTTGGCTTGATACTCAGTCATCCAGAACTTGGACGAGTTACGTGGACTTACCGCATAAGCTGAAAGGAATTTTGAAAGTGGATAAGTTAGGCCTTCCTTTATTGAGACACTAGGCCTGTAGAGGGTCTCTTTGAAATAGTAGTTAGTATAATATTTTTGTAATCACAGTTTGCCTTCGACATACGTGAGGATATTAATAAATTCTTGAGGTTCTGTCCTCCTTAATTAAAAAAAATTAAAAAAAAAAAAGAAGAGCAAGTTAGAAATGGAAGAAGCTGAAGAATTTGAGCATTTAAGCTGAAAGGAATCAATCCAAATAGAGCAACTGAACCACTTATAATTAGTTATTGCAAAGTTTGCTCCATTTGTGAAATTTGGTCCCACAGATTCCATGTAGGACTGTTCATCTGGACCCGATTTGTTTTTCCAGGCCAGTTTTGGAACCCGAAAAACTGGATTTTGATTTTTCGGGTTCCGGCCCAGAACAAATCCGGGCTAGAACCTGGGTTGCAAAACCCAGTACCTTTTTTTTTCTTTTTTTTTTACAACTCCATAATTGTTAACTTATCTGGTGTGGCATTAGAAGTTTCCTTGTGAAATACATTAAAGCATAATATCAAGGACGTTTGGCTTAGTGATAAAGGATTTATTTTCATATGATTTGAATTCGAGTTTCCATGAATACGATATTAAAGAGATTAGATTGATGTCCATTATTATCCGTGTCCATTGACTTAATACAACTTTACTTTGGTAGAGTTAGAGTTAGACTATGACTCGAGATTAGTTGGTGATCTCTCATGTCCTGATCGAGGCCCTTCATGAGGGGCTCTTAATGCATGTAAAACGTTACTACGGTCTAGCCCCAAGCAAAGAGTGGCAAGCACCAATCCTTATATTTCTCTCTTACCATTTCTTTTCAAGGAAAAAAAAAAAAAAAATCTAGGATAACTTGAACCTTGTAATCAAACAGAAGTGGTCAAGAACTTTGTGTCCTTTGAGCTCTTTTTGTATAAAATGTCACTATGGTCACATACAGAGACAGAGAGTAATAAGTACCAATCTCTATTTATCTTCTTTTTTTTTTAATCAGAATTAGAGTACGTAACAAAAGTTTAAGATGACAGAATTTGGCAAAAGAGTCAAAATACTAATACCTTTCATGTTAACTAATATTGCAGAAGACTTTCACATGATCAATGACGTGTTGAGCATATCTATAAGCGAGTTTGCACAAATAAATTCTTTCTTGATAATGAATTCAAACAATGGACAATTTGCTTTCTCGAAGTCATGATTTTGGACCCGTAGAATACTTCCAAGGGTCAATTATGTAAGTGAGTATTAGACTTGGAGGAATGCCATTACTCACCACCTCCAAAGGGTTATTGGCTGTTTGGATGAAAGGTTCCCTCCTAAGGTTGACATGCAAGGTGTTCGGATGGAGTTGATCTGATCAGAAGTCATATTTACTTTGGATTGGAAGAACTTTTTTAATGCTTAATTCGGGATCCCTTAGGAATTGGATTCAACATCTAAGCATGATATAGGTCTATTAACATGTAAAGTCATTTTCTATATTTTCTGTAAATAGCACTAGAATATTCTAGAAGTAGTCCATTAGCTATACTAGCTTTATTCTCCCTTTCTGTTATATCAGATTTGATTTATTTGTATGTGTATAAATACACAACACCTTTATTATGAATATATGATGGAATTCATGGAAACTTCATCTGCTAACATGGTATCAAAGTGCAAAATGGACTAGTTGAACGCAAACATCGACACATTGTCGAAACTGGGCTTGCTCTTCTGGCCCACTCCTCTCTCCCAACCAATTTTTGGGTTGAAGCTTTTGAAACCGCTGTTCATTTAATTAACATGCTTCCCTCAAAAGTCACTCATAATTAAACTCCATATTTTTTGGTCCACAAAAAGGAACCCAATTATATCTCACTGAAAGTGTTTGGTTGTGAGTGCTGGCCCAACTTGCTACCTTATAACAAAAATAAACTCATTTTTCGGTCCAAATCGTATATTTTCATGGGCTACAGTAACACTCACAAAGGCTATAAGTGCCTGGACCTAACATCTCAAAGACTATATCTCCAGAGATGTGATTTTTAATGAGGCCTTGTTTCCCTTTTCTAAATCAAAGCCCACTCTTCCCAACCTATCTAACCCACTTTTGCCCATCACGCACACTTACCTTCCTTTATTTTAGCCGTCTTTCTTAGGTCTTGGCCCACCTTCTGGCCCACAGCAATCCCCCATTCCCATGCATTCTCCTATCACTTCTAATCATAATTCCCCAATTCTATCCAATCCCTCAACCTCATCTTCTCCAAACTCGTCGTGTTCCTCAAATCCTTTGCCTTTGACAAAGCCTAACTCTTCTCCGTCCAATCTTCATTCTATCTTTACACTTCCTTTCAAATCCCCAACTCTTCTTCACCCTCCCCATTCTCCATCATCACTCGTAGGCAAACCAACAGCCCACGACCACGGAGGCTCACGAATGGCACGATCCCTTACCCACTACGAAGACAATGTCTCTTTACCACTGTTGTTGTTCCAGATGACTCTTCCAGCTTTTCTGTTGCAAGTAAGCTCCCTGAATGGCAAGAAGCCATGGCTGCCGAGCATCATGCCCTAATCCAAAATAGTACATGGAGTTTGGTACCTCCTAATCCCTCCTTTAATGTTTTAGGTTGTAGATGGGTGTTTAAAACCAAATTTAACTCTGATGGTTCTTTTGAAAGAAGAAATGCCTGATTAGTAGCTAAAGGCTACCACTAACAATCTGGTCTTGATTTATATGACACTTTCAATCCTTTTGTGAAATCCACTACAATTCATCTGATTATTTCTCTTGCTGTTACCAATGGCTGGCCTTTACGCCAGTTAGATATTCAGAATACTTTCTTACATGGTGATTTATCTGACACTATGCACATGCAACAACCTCAAGGGTTCGTTGACTCGAAATTTCCTCACTATGTATGCAAATTACACAAGGCCATTTATGGTCTAAAACAGGCTCCCAGAGCCTCGTTTGCATAACTTAGTTCCTGGTTGATTGGATATGGGTTCTCTGCTTCTCACACAGATCCGTCATTATTTGTTCTGCATAATGGTGACTCCAAAATGTTTATGCTCATTTATGTGGATGATATAGTTGTTACTTCATCAAAACCAAGTGCTATTAACTCCCTAATTTGTGATCTATCTACTGCCTTTCCTGTTAAAGACCTTGGCCGATTATTCTTTTTCCTTGGACTCGAAGTGGACTATGCTGGCAATGGTCTTTTCTTATCTCAAAGGAAATACATTATAGAGTTATTAGTCAGAAGCAATATGCTTCACTCTAAGCCCATTACCTCACCAATGACAGTTTCCATTAAACTCTCTCAATATGATTCTCTTGAGTTTGAGGACAGTACTCTGTTTCAAAGTATTGTTGGGGGGGTTGTAATACTTATCCCTCACAAGACCTAACACAGCATTTGCTATGAACAAGGTCTACCAGTTTATGCATTGTCCAAAAGTTCCTCACTGGACTGCTGTCAAAAGAATACTGAGGTATCTTAAGGCCACATTCAATTATGGATTATTTTTTCAGTCGCGTTCTAATGTTTTTCTGCAAGCATATACGGATGCAAATTGGGCAGGATGCCCAGATAATAGACGCTCAACAGGAGGCTTTGCTTTTTTTTGGGCATTCACATTATTTCATGGAGCTCCAAGAAGTAAAAGACTATGGCTCGATAAGCATAGAAGCTGAATACAAGTCACTCTGCTCTATTGCAGCTGAGTTGATATGGCTGCAATCTATGCTTAAAGAATTAGGAATTTCATTATCTAAACCTCCCATGCTTTGGTGTGATAACATAGGCGTCACGTACTTATCTGCAAATCCAGTTTATCACTCAAAGACAAAGTGTAGGGACATTGACTATCATTTTGTAAGGGATATAGTTGCTACCCAAGCACTACAAGTTTCCTTCTGCAGCTCCAAAGAACAACTTGCTGATATTTTTACTAAACATTTAGTTTCTAATAAGTTTACTTCTTTTCGTTCGAGTCTCAATGTTGTTGATACCCCACTGAACTCGAGGAGGCTTATTAACATATAAAGTCATTTTCTGTATTTTTTGTAAATAGTACTAGAATATTCTAGAAATAGTCCATTAGCTGTACTAGCTTTATTCTCCATTTCTGTTATAACATATTTGATTCCTTTGTATGTGTATAAATACACAACATCTTTATTATGAATATATGATGGAATTCATGGAAACCTCATCTGCTAACAAGGTCAAGTTGAACACTACTAGAGGATACTTGGAAATGAGATGAGATGAGAATTTTTTGAATAGTAATAAGGTAGTTTGTGAATAGTAGTGAGATAGTTTGAGTTAAATAGTTTTTGGGTTTTGAGAAAAGAGAAAAAAAAAATTGAATAAAAAATATTATAAAGTTAAAATGTTGCTAGAATATAATTTTTTAATATAATTTTTATTTTAAAATTTGAAAAAGTTGAATTATTTTTTTATTTTTTGTTTAAAAATTTGGAAAAGTTGTAATAATTAATTTAAAAAAATTATAATGATTAGTTTGAAATGTTTGTATTTAAGTTATGTTTGAGAATGAGATGAGATGAGATGAAAATAATTTCAAAACATCCCCTAAGTACTCAACCAGTTAGAACAAAGAATCATGCAAATAGAAAAGCTAGAAGTTGAAACATGCAGGGCATAAGTAGGCATGACATCTAGTTTGGAACACAGACATACACTAGTAACGAGAGTTAGGTCCCGATCTCAGTTCAGACTAATTTTAAGCTGAGTCTAACATTCAAACACTCCATTATCAAATTACTAAACTTGTCTCAATTCAAAATCTCTTTACACGTAGAATCCACAACCTTTTTCAACTCAACACATCTTTACACGTGGAACCCATAACTTTTTTCAACTTTTTATAAATACATCTAAATTTATCTTAACATCCAAACACATATAAACTTATCTTAGATAAGCCCCACAAAACTTTCTTTACCATGCAACTCACTACTATTTATAAAAAAACTCAACTTAGTTCAACATCCAAACGAGACCTTAGTAGACTCCAATATGATTAAAAATTAAAAAATTACTCATGCAAACATTAGTGATAGATCAAGAAGCCAATTCTAGCAACTAAGTCCTACAGGTGAATGAAGATTGACTTTTGACCGAGATGGACAATTAAGATAGTGAGAATGTTTGGGAAATAAGATGAGATGAGAAATATAAATATTAGTAAAATAGTTTAATTTATGATGTTTTATTGAAATTTGTAAAAGGAGATGGAAATAGAAATATTATAAAGTTAAAATATTATTAAATATAATTTATTATTATTATTTTTGTTTTGAGATTTGAGATTTGAAAAGTTGAATTGTTTTTTATGTTTTGTTTGAAAGTTTAGAAAATTTGTAATAATTAAATGAAAATTTTAAAAATTACAAATTACAAAGTGTTTGTGTTTGAGTGATATTTGAGAATAAAATAAGATAAAAAATTTGAGATTAGATTAGATGAAGACATCTCTATTCCCAAACAGCCCAGAGTTCCCATACCGCACCTCATCTTACTTTTACCCTGACACTATATATATTTTAAAGACTTGATTGAAGCTTTAGAAGCTCTAAACATGAAATTAAAATGAGTATATATTTTTATTTTTATTTTTATTGTTTTAAAATGAGTATATATTTTTAGGAGCATGTATCTCTAGTTCCAAATCGTTCTTTTTTTTTGCCTTTTTATAATTTGACTTGGTGCAACTTATTAGTTTAAGGGAGAAAGCTCCAATGGAAGAATTTGAAGGTTTACATTAAAAGAAAACGAATAGAGATTTTCTCCAAATGTTTGATTGAATTAGATGGTTCAACTTGGAAAGTGACGCATTAATATAGGGGATGTTTGTAAACAATTTTCATCTCATTCATTCTTATCTCATCTCATCTTATTTTCTTTCTAAACATCATTAAAAGACAAACACTTTCAAACTAATTATTACAACTTTTTCAAATTTTTAAATTTTCAATTAAAAAAAAAATTCAACTTTTCAAATCCTAAAACAAAAATTATATTCTAATAATATTTTTAACTTTATAATATTTTTTTATTCAACTTATTCTCTTTTCTTTCTCAAAACTTAATAAATACTTAACTCAAACTATCTTACTACTATTCACAAACCATTTTACTACTATTCATAAAATTCTTACATCATCTCATTACCAAGCATATTCTAAGGACCCTAAAGCCTAGTTTGGTTGCACAGATGAAATGAGATGAAAAATCTGTGAATAGTAGTAAGACAGTTTGAAAAAATAGTGAAATAGTTATAGTTAAAATGTTTTATGAGATTTTGAAAAATAAGAGAGAAAAAGTTAAATAAAGATATTATAAAATTCAAATATTGTTAGAATATAATTTTTGTTTTGAGATTTAAAAAGTTGAATTATTTTTTGTGTTTGTTTTGGAAAAAGTGTATGATTAGGTAATGATTAGATAAAAAAGTTAAAAATTAAAAAATTTGAAATTAAAAAATGTTTGTGTTTGAATGGTATTTAGATATTGAGATGATATGAGATGGGATAAGATGAGTTGAGACCATCTGTGAAACCAAAAGGGGCCTAAAACATTTTAATGTATGTTGTTTGTGTTGAAAATATTCTTAAAATTATTGTATGTTATATATATTATTATTATTTTGGAATTTATTTTGGAAGTTATAAGTTAAACTGCAAAAGCAATAATTCTTTTTTTTTTTTATGTTTATTAGAGAATGGGTCAACATTTGTAACACAGAAGAGCAGGTGTAGCACGAGACAGTCCTGATAAGAGCAAAAAAAATTTTAATTTCTTTTATTATTTTTTTAAGAAAATTCCACAATATCATTAAAAAATAATTTTTAATCACTAAGTAAAAAATAAAAAATTGTGGGTATTCAACTGTCAGTGAGAGTATTATTTTTTAACATAAAATTATCAATAAATCAATTGCCAATTTTGAATAATGGGGACAATAGAATGGTTGTTGGTTTTAAGAAGATTGAAGAAACTTTTAGAAGGTACTTTGGTAAACTGTTTCAAACTACTAAGCCAATTAGTGAAGTGATTGAGAGCTACCTTGTGGGATTGAATTCAAGGGTCTCAGTTGAAATGGATGAAGGTTATCCATAAACTTTTCTAAAATGGAGGTGGAAGAGGCTGTGAAGCATATGGTCTCACTAAAAGGCCCTGGTCCAAATGGATTTGGGCCATGTTTTTATCAAAGTCATTGGAGCATAGTCTCTGGAGAGGTGTGTAAAGCAGTATTGGATATATTTAATGGTAACCCTCTAGACCCTTATCTTAATTACACATATATAGCTTTGATTCCTAAGTCAAAAAATCCAAAAAAAGTGAGTGAGTTCAAACCTATAAATTTGTGTAATGTCATGTACAAAATAGTTTCCAAAGCTATCACAAACAAGTTCAAAGTGGTCTTAGCTGAAATCATATCTCCAAACCAAAGTGCATTTCTCCATGGTAGATTGATAAATGACAATACAATGATGGCTTATGAGTTTTTGCATTCCATGAAAATTAGGAAGAAGGGTAAAGTGGGGAGTATGTCCATGAAGTTAGATATATCTAAAGCCTATGATAGTGTAAAATGGAAATTTTTGGAGGTTGTTATGACAAGGTTGGGATTTTGTGAGAAGTAGGTAAGCCTAGTAATGAAGTGTGTTAATTCTGTTGCATATTCAGTTTTAATAAATGGTTCCGCTGGGTGTAAGTTTAAGCCTTCAAGAGGGTTGAGACAAGGTGATCCGTTGTCATCCTATCTTTTCTTAATATGTGCTGAAGGTTTAAACTCTCTTTTAAATCATTATAAGAAAATGCATATCACTATAAGGGTGCAAGTGGCTCGAGGGGGTACTAGTATCAATCATCTGCAATGAGAAGATGATAGTATTTTATTTGGTAGAGCAAGGATAGAGGAGTGGAGAAGGTTACAAGAGGTGCTGAAAATATATGAAAATGCCTTAGGCCAACAAAGACAAGGTTGCTATTTTCTTCAGCAGTAATACCAAAGCAATAGACAAAAAGGCCATTATGGATTGAGAATTCTTTTGTTTGTGGAACCTATGAGAAATACCTTGATCTTCCTGCTATGGTAGGAAGATCAAAGTTTACTACCTTTAGGAACCTCAAAGAAAGAATATGGTAGAAAATTAATTGCTAGGAGAAGAATTTCATTTCACAAGCTAGTAAAGAGATATTGATCAAGGCAGTTCTGCAGGCCATATCTACATACATTATGTGTGTTTTCGTGCTTCCTAAGAGACTGTGTTAGGAGATCAATAGATTATTTGCAAACTTTTGGTGGGGAAGACAGTAGGGAGGTAAGGGGATTATGTGGAGGAAATGGAAAAAAAATGGGAATGCAGAAAGGTAGGGGTGGTATGAGCTTTAGGGACTTGGAGATGTTTAATACAGCTCTTCTTGCAAAACAAAGGTGGAGGCTTCTTAAGTTTCTTAATTCCTTGGCAGCAACAATTTTCAAGGAGAAGTATTATAGGAAATCTAGCTTTTTAGAAGTTAAACTGGTTTCATAGCCATCTCTTGTATGGAGAAGCATTTGTTCAGCTAGGGGTTTGTTATAAGAAGGGATTAGATGGAGGGTAGGAGATGGGAGAGACATCAAGATATGGGAGCACAAGTGGCTTTCTAGCCCTTCTTCTTTTATGGTTCAATCACCAGTTTCTGTGTTGCAAGAAGATTCAAAAGTTGAAGCTTTAATTGATAAACAAAAGGGTGAGTGGAATGAAGATGTGATTAGATTCATTTTTAAAGTTAAAGAAGCTGAGAAAATACTTACCATTCCTTTGAGTAGAGGCAGAGCAAAAGATAAGTTGTTTTGGGGGGCCATCAAAAAAGGGTATTTTCTAGGTGAGAAGTGCATACTTTGTGCTTATGGAAAGAATTGAGAATATTAAAGGAGAATGTTCAAGAGAAGTTAAAGGGGATGAAAGGTGGAGAAATATATGGGATTTAGAAATACCTACTACAACAAAAGTGTTTTTATGGAAAGTTGGAAATGATTTATGGCCCACCAAAGTGAACTTGTTTAAAAGGGGAGTGGTGAAGGATAAAAAATACCCTATATGTGAGACTGATGATGAAACTCTTATGCATGTGTTATGAGAGTGTCATTCAGCAAATGATATTTGGGGAAGTGAAAAAAACTATGTTCAAAAGTGGGATAAATATGAAGTTGATTTTTTGCTACTATGGGAGAAATGTATGACTTCTCTAAATAAGAGTGTGACGACCCCAGATTTCTGCTTGGATCAGACGGACATCTGAAGCGTCAGGACATGCAACACAAGGTTGCCTACCCCCGTTCATGACATATAAGATGTAATATTCCTAACATGCATCTAGCATTATGCAATATTTACATATGATACTTTTTTTTAGCAATATTATGCTCCAAACTTATAATATCCCAAATAATTAAAGCATAATCAATTCATACCTAACAAAATAAACATCCACGACTATAGTAAAGGTCTCAGAAGACTGTAATCTCAAAACATGGGAGACTAGACTCCATATTTACATTTCCAAAATACACTATTGGGCCAGTTCGTTGAATAACTCATGTAACTAGACAACGAGGCCAGAATATTGTCCAAAAAAACTAACTATAGAAGTTATGAGCTCCGCGTCATGTTTGTGACGTCTAGTCAACCTCCTCCAGTCTACTAGTGTCCACTTCCTGCTCTGATCCTGACACATCGTCTATCATTCATGGAGGAATGATAGTTGGGACTACTATGGTGAGATTTGATTACAAATCTCAAAAAGTTAACAGGAAACTTCCACACAGGTTAATGATGCATGCATGACAATAAAGGCATGAATGCACAATCAAAGTCAATAGTAAACATAACATAACTTGACATAACACGACATGAAATAATAAGCATAACCTGACTTAACATAACATGACATGAACTGAAACTGAAACTTAGCTTGACGTGACATAAACTTGAAATTTAACATGAACATAAACTTGAACATAACATAATGTGAAACATGATTTGAACGTGAAATACGTGAACTTGAAATATTATTCAATAGATTTAATCATTAAAATGATCATTCGAGTGCTACATGAGTCTCCTTGAGCTTTGTGTCCCTACCGATTACCGCATCACAACACAGGTATCTATACCAGCTGTGAGTGTGTTAATACATACTCCACAATTGTTGTGGCCCCACGTATTCTATGTGTCACAATCGATGTGTCTCATGTAGTGTATACTCCATAGTTGTTATAGCCACATACTTCATGCTTTACAGTTATTGTGACCCCATGAATTGTTTGTGCCACATTTGCTGTGAACACACGCAATATAAAGTATGGCTCCACCGGTGTTAGTGCATGGCTGGCTCCGGTGACCAGTTAGTTAAACTTCATTCGTAACCTGTTGACTATACTTCGTCAATTCAGGAAATTTCACACATATTTAGGCACTCCAACGTGAACAAATGTGTTCCACTAGAATATTATCTTATCCTAGCGTTTAAGGTCGTGATTGACATGAATAATTTAACAAAACTGTTCTCAAAATATATAAATTGATTCGAGACGGGATGTCGTGAATACGAAATGACAAAAATCCTGAAGTAGCGTAACATGACGTGAAAGTAAGACAACATACATGACATACTTTAAGATATAATTATACCAGACAACATTTCATAACATGGCATACATGTAATAGACAATATTTTATAACATGTGACAATGAATATTATGTGACATGACATACATATAACATATGGCATATGTAATGTGACATATTTGCAATAGATGGTAACATGTGACAGAATATATTATGTAACAGATAAGTATTTCATGACAAAATAATTCGTGTAATAGATAAACATGTGATAACATGGCATGGCATGGCATATATAACAACATATGAACATAAACTGTAGTTCCCTAACCATCACGCATACACAATAAACTGATAGTAAGTTAAGAGCTAACTTACCTCGATCATCGCGTTCTACAAGAATAAAGCGTAAAATACAAGGAACTGAAAATAGTGATTCTGAAAATTAGAAATGTAATCACTAACAACTAGAAGCATAAAAACAAGCTAACTTAGAGTAAAATTACCATGTTACCATATACATATAAGAAAATGATAATTTTACCTCTAACTTAAGGCTTTCACATCCTAATATCCAAAATTTATATTCCTAATGTAAATTTTGTCCTAAACTCAAATATCAACTCAGAAAAATTTAAAATCATTCACAAATATAAAAAACTCACTATGGCTGAAACATTCATAGGCCATTTCTCTTGATTTTGATTGTAATTTCTTCCATCTTCAAAACCCATGATTAAACCAAAATTTTGTAACAAAGATCTTTCTATTCTAAGTTTAAAAACATACTTAAAATATCCATTAAGAAAAACCTAATTATCAACACCAACATTTTTGTAAAAAGACCCAAACATTTTAACAAAAACTAAACCCTTAAATCACAAGTTTTGACCTTCATAAAAAAATCTCCAAGAATTCTAAAAAATCAAATCTTACTTCTAGCATATTCATAACATCATCATAAGATCAACCATACTTTAAATTATCAAACAAAAGTCACCAAAAATCACAAAGCAACACTTGGAGTTTTTGGTTTTACACTTAGTCCAAAACAGAAATTTTTATCTCAACTAACTTTGATCAATCTCTTGATCCATGGTTTAAAGGCATGTGATCTTCAAAACATCACATGGTTTAAGAAATGTGTCCTATAGAAGATCCAACCATCAAACTTAAAATCACATGGCTAAAACTCAATAAAACATGGATCTAACCCAAAAAATCAAATCTCAAATCTAACCGAAATCCTCTTATATAAAAAAATCATATCTTTGAAACTAATACTAAATATCTTCAAAATGATATCCTAACATGAAAATAAGAGACTTAGAATCATCACATAAAAGTATCAAAGCCTTTGGAGTAAAATTAAATTACGAAATATTCAAACTTTTTCAAAACAAAAACTGTTTTTCCACTTCCAATTTTCAAGTTTCTAGATCTAACGAAATCTATCATCAAAAGCTTTATTCATGCAACAAGACCTCAATTAAAATTCATAAATACATGCTAACAACACTTTCATAAAATTTTCGGACCAAGATATGTCCATTAGCTTGGTCAAAAATTTCAAAACATAACATACTCTCCACTTTCACACCCAGAATGATATTTTCATGGTTAAAAATAATTTTTATTGATCAAATGAGCATGGAATGAGACTAATAAGATATCTGCGGAAACTAAACTCAAATAGGAACAAATTATATGAGGAGTCATTGTGCGAAAATACTTACAAAAGGTCTAAAATCTCTATGCAAAAAGACATAGAAATCTGTCTAAGAGAACTGTTTTGAGTTTCTCTCTAAGAACGGGGTGAATAAGTGATTAAATGAAAGAAAATGGTGCCTTGCACACCTCTAGACTTCTGGAGGGTGAGGTATGGACTTGAATGACTCTTGAGGGATGGTGCTTAAATCACAGAAAGGCAAGAATAGTGGAGAGGAAGTGGACTACTGCTGCTGCCTTCTAGAAGAGGTGTAATGAGGTGGCTTTTTCCCTCACATCAAGGAACTATTTGGAGCCGTTGGGGCAAAGGTTGATCTTCCATGGGTGGGTGGAAACTTCATCTAGAAATTTTTCCAAGGTGGCCAAAATTCATGGGCCTTAAACAAATAGGCTACAATTTAGAGTTTAAAGAGGTCTTGGTATGCTATCAATCCCAAATCTAATTTTTTCTTAACCCAATCAAAATTTCAAAATTTAAAGGGTTAGATAATAATGTCATAACATGAATTTGAGGAATTAACAGCATGCGAAAGTAATTTAATCAAGTGATTACACAATGCTAGAAATTGAACCAAAAAGGGTTTAGAGGCCAACTTTAGGGTTCGAGGAAACCATTTAGGGTTTTTGTTTCAACCAAGTTTTTAGGGTTTCAATTGGATTCCAACCATTTAAGGTTTCACTAGCATTGAAACCCTCTTTGTTCCAACACAAAATTGGTTGATCAGATGAAAAAGAATAGGGTTGCATTTAGATGGCATGATCTCACACTTTGATTCTTGCATAATCCAACTCATGGTTCCTATTTGTGTCAAATGTCCAACACTATTCATCAAGTGTGGTTAAGATCTTATCAATTGTCCAAATAAAACTTCTCTAACTTAATTTGGACATTCCACACTGTGATTTTGAAAACACTGCGCTAGATGCTATTATAGAGGTTATTAATTACTCCGAAAAAATGAAACATAAACTTTACACTGTAATGCCTAAATATTCATACAAACCTAACTGTACAATTCGTTTATTGAAATTAATCCCGAAGGGTCTCAAAATAAGTAAAATGCATTTTTGAACAAGCGTTTCGTTCGTAAACTGAAAATGAGATTATTGCGTCATAAAATCTTAAATAATCAACTGAGTTTAATGGCGTAGACCATATATGAATCTGACACTTCTAACTACATCAAATAAATAAAATCGCACTACTAGCACCATAATGAGTGATAACTCAGGCTATGCTGACAGACTAAAACCTACGTGATTGGTCGAATCGTGAAAATTTTCGGTATTTTCATGAGAATCCTAAAGCCTATAGAAATTTCACCAATGAATTTTTAGCAGGCTGTTACAAAGAGTTAGCTGGAGGAGTTGGTAGTAACTCTTAGGAAGGTTTGGCTACGTAGAAATGGTGTTTTTTTTTTAAAAAGAATGGAATGTCCAATGAGTTTAATTTTATCTACAAAGGTTGTAAGAGACTACCAAGCAGTGCTGAATTGTGGCAAATCAAATAGTCAAGTGCAGAACAGAGTTGAAAACAACCTGAGGTAGGAAAAACCAGAAAGATGATATGTCAAAGTAAATTAGGATGCTTCTTTGGATCAAAAAGGGAGAATGGGAATTGGTATCATAGTTAAAGATGAGGAAGGGAAGGTTTTAGCTGCTGTGTGCGACTAAAAAGAAAATGTAGAAGAGGCAGCTATTGCAGAATGTTATGCATTGAGATTAGTAGTGAAATTGTGCAATAGTCTTAATATCTAGAAAGCAAAATTTGAAGGGGATGCAAAGGAGATCATCCTGGCAGTTTGCAGTAAAGAAGAAATGCTAATTTGTTATGGTTCATTAGTAGAAGATGTCAGGTTTTATTTCAAGAATAGTTCATGCTGGTCAATTCAATTTGCTCATAAAGAAAAAAAATATGATTGCTCATACTTTAGCCAGAAAAACTTGGTTTATAGAAGGAAAAAGTGTTTAGATAGAGGCTCTCCCAGATTATATTATGGGACGTCTAAATAGAGATTACAATTGTATTACTTGATTTATCAATAAAATGCAGAGGTTTTATTAAAACATAAAAAATAAAATCAGTTGCCTGCTTGACCAGACGTATGGGGTTTAACCCATGAGAGTATTTTCAAGTTTTTATTGTGGAAATGGAAAAACGGACCTAGGCGCACAGCAAGCCCACACATGCTACGCAACAAGCGCCATGTGGCCCATCAACCAAAGTCGATTTCCAAAACACTAGGCTCAGGAAAGTTTTAGGAAACCGACACAAAATAGCGGGTTAAAATTATGTAACCAATCTAATTGAGTTGAAGTAGCTTTGATTCATATACGAACCAAATTGATTTGATATGAGTTGAATTTGACATGTGATATTTAGGATTGGAAAGTCACCCACACATTCTCCCAACAAATTCTACCGATTTGATTTTTTTTTTATTTAATTATTAAGGAAATCTTTTTTTAATGAGTTTGTAAGTTTTTTTTAAATGACTGAAGTGATTTAAAAATGCATGAAAAAAATACACAATAAAAAAAGCTTATTTTACACTTATCGGTGGGTACTGTCCAGACACCTTTCAGTCCCCATAGCAGTTCCCTTAGGATAGACGATTTTTGTCTCAATTCGAGAATAAGACAAGAATTGAAACAAAATTTAAAAAAATTAGAATTAAGGAAAATGATACATCCACCGAGGATGTATTCGAAAAAAGCTACCAATTCCTTTTATTTACTTAATTGTTAAAAAAAGTGTTTTTAAATGAGTTTGTGAATTTTTTCTTTTTGTAAAAATATTTAAAGTGATTTAAAAAATATTTTAAAAAATGTGCATTTTGCAGTTCTCGGTAGAAACTCTCGGGTGGTGAGTAGTCCCCTAGAATTTGATACAACATTGAATTGCCAACCTTAATAAACTAAAACTATGTATCAAATGATTTATATCCTACCCAACCCCAACAGCTAAGCGCGAAGCATGCCAAGGTCGGACATTGGAGTAGTGATCACTTATCAATATTGAAGAAAGGTTAGCCTGGAATACATTACTGGTATAAAAGCAAACTTTGGCATAAGATAGGATGAGTTTATTTGGACACACTGCAACATTTGCAGGACTAAATAGAATTGGGTCTTCGCCAAATCATATGTGGGAAAGGGAATTTGTATACTCTAAACTCTAGAATAATTCGACGATGAACCTCATAAAATTATTACTTTACCTATTATTTTTGCAAACTAAAAGGTTTTAAAATTTGCAATATCAACATAGAACTATGTGACTTCAAGAGGTCACTATATACGAAATTTCTTGGGGGTCTAAAATCTTTAATTTTATCGGGTATAAAAATGAATTAAGACCAAAATTTATGGTCTAGCCCATGAGAGAGTGAAAGCCCAAAACCAAGTAAAGAGAAGGGAATGAATATATGGAGGAGCAACTAAAATTATAGATGAACATCCAAATATCGCGTTATGGTCAAAGCAAGATTGTATATCATTCATCATGCGTAGGTCATTAATTTCGTGCTATGTTTGTTTTCCAAGAAAAAAGGAGAAATATCCATACATGTGAAACAAAAAGGACGGACTAGCCAGTGGCCAATAAGATTCAAGGGTTGTTTGGAAGATGGGTTATCTCATCCTATCTCATCTTATCTCATTTCTTTTCTAAATATCACTCAAAAATAAATATTTTTTAATTTTAAATTTTTAACTTTTTCATCTAATCATTATAACTTTTCAAAACTTTTAAATAAAAACATAAAAAATAATTTAACTTTTTCAAATTCTAAAAATAAAATAATATTAAAAAAATATATTCTAACAAAATTTTAATTTTATAATATTTTTATTCAACTTTTTCTTTATCATTTTCCAAAATGTCATAAAACATTATAATGCAAACTATTTCACTACTATTTGTAAACCATTTTACAATTATTTATAGATTTCTCATCTCATCTCATTCATCAAGCCTTCCCTTAGAATTTCTCTATTTTATTTTCAGCTAGTATGTGTACATGTATTTGTGTATACATATAAACAAACAAAGACGTGTGGGTTTGTTTTATGTTGATTCTTCAATCCTCATATTGTTTTTCAATTATTCACATGTGATGATAGATTTTCCAAACAAAAAATGTAATACCCAGCCTAGGACCAGGCCCAAGGCCCTAACACCCCACTCGCCATTCCAGAAAACGAAAAAAATAGAGCACAAAAATGGTGAGTTTGATGGCCTAAGCCCTTAACCCCTTGTTTTAATTCTTCCCTATCACCCAACAGTCCATCTCTGTTCTCTCTGATTTTTGTTCCGCCCCCACCAATGTCGTTCTAGTCTTATTTGTTGGGCAGCACCTATGTTCCTCTCGACACTGGTATGCTTCATCTACCCGTCTCTCTCTCTCTCTCTCTCTCTCTCTCTCTCTCTCTCTCTCTCCTTTGTTCTCTCTCTTGTTGCGTCATTGCCCTAGTTTCTTGTTGTCACGTCGCACCATGACCATTGTAGCTCTTTCATCGCCAATAAGCTATCTTCCACCTCCCTCTGTTTGTCCCTCCCTTCCTCTCGGACCGTGCCTCTCTCATACCAGCTCTCTTTGGTTTATGATGGCCATCGGGACTAGTAGAAAACATCATTGCAATCCATAGTAGCTCCATCACACCATTGCCATCCTCCACGTTGCAACAAGACCAACGATAAGCCTTCGTGATAGGTCCCAAATACAGATATTACAAAGGCTAAGGTAAATTATTTTCTCTTCAAGTGAGAAAGTACCACACAGTTTGGATAAATATGATTTGATGCCTTTCATTGTTAATTCTTGGCTGCTTAAATAAGCAAGGCCATGTACATAATGTCGAAATAAGAGACAAACTAGTAGCTAGCAACTGAAATACAAACACACGTAAAAACAACAAGCATAACTAACGGAAATAAATATGCAACAGAAAATAAACACCCAGCAACGTAAAACTCTCGACTGCCAATGACCCAGTCCATTCCTGCATTGTTCTTCATGTGCTTAATGACCCAGTCCGCTACACTACGTTGCATGCATGCTGTATGCAACGATCTTTCACGTCCACTCTCATCCCAAATATTTGGGATTTGGCTTAAGGCCCCTCTCTGAACTTCGTGGCCTAACAATTTGTCTCCCTTTCTGATTTACTCCTTGTCTCTGTCTCTCTCTAAACCCCTTATTTTGTTGCTCTCTCTCTCTAGGCTATAGGTTAGTTGCTCCGAGTAGTTGAGATCAACAGATGCCACAGCACCGCTTTATGCCACCATCGCTTACTTGTACAGCCTATTGCACACAGTGTCACCACCAAGCCCCATCGCCACCAATCATGCCGATAAGATTCTCTCTTTACTAGTGTTCATGTTTTCTAAACAACTAACCTGAGTTGCTGCTGAGTTTGATGGTTCTAAGATTATTTTTGTGGAATTTATTTTGTTGTTGTTGGTTAATGGGAGTGTTTGGCCAATTGTAAATTGACATCCTGAGATCGGTTATGGTTTAAGTGGAGGTCTACTCTGGGCGTATTTGGATCAAGAGGGAGAATAAAACCCTATTTGAATAGTCAGATGAGATGAGATATGATGATTTGTCAATAGTAATGAGATCTTTGAGTTAAGATGAACTTAGTTGAGTTGTAAAAATATACGTGTTTGGATGTAGAAGTGAGATGAGATGTTTTAATTTTTTATGAAAATTTGATAAAGTGGTGGGTCTCACAAATTATTGAAAAAATAATTGTAATTATTGGCATTATTTATGAATATATTTTCGAATTAACTAATATAAATTATTAAATGGAATACCCATAAACATATTAAAATCACAAAAATAAACTTCTTATTTTTTCAGAATTTATATAATTTAGTAGGTTCCAGAGATATCAATTATAAAATACATAGTGGCCTTGCTATGGTTTTTGGCCCTACCATGGTTTATAATAGTGACCTTGCTATGGGTTTAAAATGTGGCATATGTTTTGACATTGCATGGTGAAATTGTGGCCTCTATTCTAACTTTGTCGCGAGTGTAAAATTGTAGCCTCTGTTCTAAGTACACTCACTTTGGTTACAAAGTGATTTCTGTTCTACTTGGCCAACTGCAGATATGTACATCACTGCCAAGGGATTAATCATGACCTTTGTTCTAGGGGTGGGCAGCGAGGCCCCGCACCTTGCTGTCCTGTCCCCGTCCTCGTCCCCTTTCCCATCCGCCTCGCCTTCGCATGGGTGAGACAGACCCCTGTCTATCAGATGCGGGTGGCAGGGGGTAGGCTGAGCCAACCCCAGTACACACCCTGCATTATATATATTACAATTTGTTAGACTTATATTCACAAGATTTCATAGCCTTGGCCTCTTAGGCCAACGTTTATATAGAAGGTCAAGACAATACAAGAGTCTTACTTGAGCAATGCGAGACCCAAGAGACAATGCAATAAAGTGAATACAACTCTAGTGAATTGTTAATAGTTTTTAAATTCTATTTGTATTTTACAAATTTTAACTTTCAATTTAAATTATGTTATAATTTAAAGTCTAATGGGCCATTGGTAGTATTAGAATGAGCGGCGACCTGGGGACAGACCTGGGGACAGGGTGTGGGGTGCGAGGTGCGGGGAAGGGTCCACCCTGTCCCGTACCATGTGGGTAGCACCCTTACTTTGTTACGAGTGCACTCACTTTAGAGACAAAGTGGTTTATGTTCTGCTTAGCTAACTGCATATATGCACAACTTTGTCACATGGCTAAACATGCCCTCTAGTTTTGTTTATGAAGTTGTTTCAACATGCTTGTGCCTAAGGTCTTTTATCTACATTATTATTGTAATAAAATGCTTACGAAATACCACTGTTACTTTGAGACTTGGTTTTGTACTGCATTATGTAATTGGCTCATGTTTATACATTTGTATAGGTTCGCTGATTACTGAGTTGGTGAATTCACTCATTTATCTCCACTATGTTTTTAAATGACTTTGATGCTTATAACAGTTAGAATAGATGGTATGTAGTAAGATTAGAAGAGAAAGATCAGATAAGTGCTGTGTGACTTAAGTGGATTAGTCTTTGTTAAGAGAAATTTTGCAAGTGTTTAGATTATTTTACTTAGAAGAATTATTGAGTATTTGATTTTGGAGGATTTTGTATCTAAGGCCTTGTTTCGATAATTAGATAAAATGAGATGAGATAATCTGTAAATAGTAATGAAATAATTGAGTTAAAATGAGATGAGTTGGTTTGTAAAAGTTTGTGTGTTTGGATGTAGAAGTGAGATGAGATAGTTTTAAATTTTTATAAGGATTTGATAAAGTGGTGAGTCTTACCAATTATTGAAAAATGTTTGTAATGATTGAGTATTATTTATGAATATATTTGTAACGCCCCTCTTCCCATGGTTAATAATAAAGTCTCTTTTAAAAATTCTTAGAAGCCGGAGTGCTACTACTACACCTTGACTTAAAAATATATTCTTATACTTGCACCAGATACAAAAGATTTCATAATAAATAAGTCGATCTTTATTAAATACTTAAAATCCAAAAGAGATTCTACAGAAGCACTTATTTAAATTCAATAAAATCTCATGTATTTATCAAAATAACTTATTAAACTTTAAATCATAAAATTGAGCATGGCATAAACTATCTAGGCCTCTACTTCACCTCCCTAGGCCAAGTCCTGTTTTGCAATCTCATCCTCATAAATATCATCACCTGTGAAGGTTTAAAATATTAAAAAAAATTAAAAATAAGTCGAATACTCAATAAGCAACACATCATATAATAAACATAATAAACATAAAGTTTGTGACGCCCCCAAATTTTGCTTGGGATCGAACGGACATTTAAAGCGTCGAGACATGCAATACAAGATTACCTGCCCCTGTTCATGACATATAAAATGTAATGTTCCTAACATGCATCTAGCATTATGCAATATTAGCAGCGGATAATTTTTTTCTTTTCAGTAATACTATGCAGCAAACTGAAATATCTCAAATACTTAAAACATACTTCATACATGATGACATACTAAACAACTGAAATCACAATACTAATCCAAAATAGTTACGATCAAAAGAATGCTGAAAATTGAACTCCATAAATACAAGTAGTAATCTGAGGTAACTACTTTACCATCATTTATGTCACATCGTCGCTTAGTCGACCGTTTCCTATTAGTTGATTGTTCGTTTTCCTTCAGATCTTGTAACAAGATCTACCATTCGGAAGGAATGATAGTTAGAACTACTACAGTGAAATTTGATTACAAATCTCAGTAAATTAACAAAAAAACATTCACACAAGTTAATGATGCATGCATGACAGTAAAAGCCTGAATGCATAATCAAAATCAGAAGTAATCATAGCATAACTTAATATACAACATAACATAATTGACATAACTTAAACTAAAGCGTGAACTGAACTTGACTTGCTTAAACTGAGACTTGACTTGACAAGAACTTGATTTGAAACTTGACTTAACATGAACTTAAAACTTACTTTTTTTACTTAATATCAACTTGGACTTGAATTCTGAAACTTAATTTGACATGAACTTGAACTTGAACTAAAACTTAACTTTGCATAAACTTGAACTGACTTCTTTACTTAACATGAATTTGGACTTAAATTTTGAAACTTAACATGACATGAACTTGAATTTTAACTGAAACTTAACCTTTCATGAGCTTGAACTGACTTCTTTACTTATCATGAACATGATCTGAGACTTAACATAAACTTGAAATATATTCTTATCTCATGGAATTACCATGATGCTCTTGTCTCGTGGGGTTACCACGATAACGTAGTCTTATTTCATAGAATTACCATGATGCTTTTATCTTGTGGGGTTACGACGAGCGTAGTATTGTCTCATGGGATTACCATGGCATCCTTATCTTGTGGGGTTACCACGATAGTGTAATCTTATCTTATGGAATTATCATGATATCCTTGTCTCATGGGATTACCATGGTATCGTATTATTATCTCTTGAGGTTACCATGATTGCATATTCTTATCTCGTAGGGTTACCATAATTCAACAATAACCATGAACTTAACGATAACTTAATTGGCAGATGTACATGAACATAAGTCAAAGACATGATGTGCTTGATAAAAAATATTTTGTAGCATGACATAACATGTGACAAACAATATTTTTAACATGGCATAACATGTAACAGTCAACATACTTAACATGACATGCTTGAAACAGTGAATATTACATGATGTGACATACATGTAACAAATAACATACATACATACACTATAGTTCCTTTACTCATCATACATACACATTAAACTAATAGTAAGTTAAAAACTAACTTACCTCAGTTTTCACATTTTCTAAACAAAACTCAAGCGCGATCACGAGAAACTGAAAGTAATGATTTCTAAAAGTTAGCACTTAATCACTAATAATTAGAAATATGGAAAAATGTCAACTTATAGTAAAATTACTATTTTACCCTCTATATGTGAGAAAATGATCATTTTACATAAGCTATTCCTTTGATTTTTGTTTCTAACTTGTTTTGATCAACCTTTTGATCCATGACTTATAAAAATGTGATCTTCAAACCAAAACATCACATGTAGAGGTGTAACCGGTCTGATTTTTGACAAAATCTTGAACCGAACTGGTATGACCGGTTTTGTATTTTTCAAAATCGATTACGCCCCGGTTAACCTTATAGACCGATACTTCCGGTGTAACCGGTTTCCGGTCTGGTTTGGTCCCCTTTTTTGATTTTTTTAAAATGTAAATTTGATATATTGTCATTAAAAATCTGTTTATAAAAATTTAAAAAAAAAATTGCTTTACAAAAATCTGTTATACTTTTATTACAAAATCTGCTTTATTAAAAAAATCTGTTTTATTTTTACTAAAAGCTACTTTACTAAAAATTCTGTTTTACTAAAAAAAAAATCTGATTTATTAAAATCTAATTTACTATAAATTGCTTTCAAAAATCTGCTTTACTAAATCTGCTTTACTATAAATATAACTATTACAAAAACAGGAAAACAAAATCTACTATGGAATAAAATTCTGCTATGTAATAAAATAAGTTCTAAAGTCTAAATTAGAAGTCCAAAAGTCTAACAAATTATAAATCCAAATTTTAAAAGTCCAAAAGTCCAAAACATTACAAATTTACACATTCAAAACATTACAAGTCCAAACACTAAAAGTCTAAATTATAAGTCTAAAGTCCATCAAATTACAAGTCTAAATTACAAATCCAAATTAGAACATCCAATAAAAAATTTTACAACTCGAACCAATAAATATGCACCAAGTCATCAACTCCAATAGTCCATTCAACAAACCTTGCTGAAAATAAATCAAGCAATTAATTCCAATAAAAAGTTAGTAAGTACATTAAATAGGGAAAAAAAACTTACGGAATTGTTATACAAGTTTACCTACCTTAAATTTAATGATCTCTAACTAAAGAATTAGGTATTGAAGAATTCTCTAGGTCTTCCATGAGCTCTACACCAAAAAGAAAAAAATATAATAATTAAAACAAATTACTAATATGATTTAAACTTTAGAGATAGTTAAAAAAAAAGAAGATGAATGATGCTACATACCTGTATCAAATTTGTCAAACTCCTCAACATCATCCATTAAAGTGCGAAGGTTAATCGGGGCAGAAGAGCAAAGTCAATTTTGTGTACAAATTAGGGCTTTTACCATAAGTGGAGATAGGCTACTACAGAAATGATCAAGTACTCAACCTGTTGTGCTAAAAGCCGACTCAGAGGCCACTGTAGATATCGGAACTGTAAGAACATCCCGTGCAACTCTTGAAAGCACATGGTATCTAATGGAGTTAACCTCCCACCAAGCCAACAAGTCAAATTTTAAATCATCTTCTTCACATGTTTCAAACAAATATCTATCCAATTCATATTTACTTGACAAAGAGTTCTCCGACTTCAAACGCTTCTTAATTTGTTCATGGATTAATAATCTGAAATTACCTTGACCTACCATAGTAGTTGAACTTGTACTACTAGCTTCTCCCTCACTTGATTGGCTCTTAGTTTGATCTTGTACCCCTACATCACTTCTGCCATTTCCACAATAAATATCATATAAACGACTCAAGGCATCTTTAACCCGATCCACCAACATAAGAACTTTTGAACTATTATCCTCATATATTCCTTCAAAAATAATAGTTAGAATACAGATTTTATATCGAGGATCAAGAACCAACCCAACATACAACAAAAAATTCATTTTTTCAAAATTTCTCCAATACTTCTCACATTTATATTTCATACTAAATACCATTGTTCTCAAATTATGAGACCCTTCCAAACGCTCTAAATTAATTGCAGCTTGAATTGTCGCAAGCTCAAATACAAAACCATTGCAAGTGACATAATTGGTCCCCGAGAAGTGCAAAGTTACATCGTAAAAAAGTTTTAGAAATTTTACAAACAACATACTCTTATCCCAATCATCAATGGTCGGAGGCCCTAACTTGGGTGCCCCTCCTTGTCCCAATTCACTAACACCATCATCATCCTCACTATCATACTCCCCAACACTCTTGACATATTACGAATTTTCATCGTCTAACCGTTGAAATACTTTTTGAAACTTTTTAGCCCTGTCCAACATCATATAAGTGGAGTTTCAACGAGTTACTACATCTCAGCATACACTACTTTTACAAGTAATGTCCTCACTATCATAACATTGCTTAAATGTGTTCCACCTTTGTGGAGATGATTTCACAAACTTCACAGCCCCTCTAATTCGTACAATAGATTGATCATATTCTTTCAACACATCCCAAACAATCAAATTCAAGATATGAGCGCAACATCTCATATGCAAGAACTCATGTTCCAAAATCGTATATTTTCTACGCTTTGTCTTTTTTTTCAAATACGAAACTGCCCCATTGTTTGAACTTGCATTATCGAGTGTAATTCTCAATATATTGGGCCTCCCCCATTCAAGCAAACACGCTTCAATTTTTTTTCCTAGTGTCTCACCCTTGTGGTTTTCAACCTTACAAAAATTGATTATTCTTTTGTGCATTTTCTAATCATCATCAATAAAATGTGCGGTGAGACACATGTAGTTAAAATTTACACAGATGTCCATGTATCCTTGGTTAGACAAATGCGTTGCCCCTTAAGAGTACTTTTCAACTTCTCTTTCTCTCTCAAATAAAGTTTAAAAATATCTTTTGTAACCGTTATACGTAGATGGAACCCATTCCATCTAGGTTGTACAACAAGCATAAATTTCTTAAACCCCTCCCCTTCCACAAATTTAAAAGGAAGCTCATCAACAACTAACATTTTAGCTAAGGCTTCTCTACAAGCCTCAACACTAAAAGCAATAGGTACAAGCCCCCCACTGCTTGATCCAGACTGGAAACCCAATATAGATTGGTTTTTATCTACTTTCCTAAGTGGAGACTTCTTACATATTTTTTCTAAGTGCCCTAACATTGATTGTGCCATTTATATTAAGATCACAAGCATAAGTCATCCCACAAAGGTTACATGCAGCCCAAGGTTTCGATTTATCCGCAGTATCAATCAAAGTAAAATAATCCCAAGTTACAGATCTTTTCCTACCACTCTTTGGAACAATAGATGGCTTACTTACAGTAGCTTTGGGAGAAAGTGGATCATTAGTCGCTGTTGATTCCATGGTCCTTTGATTCCTTCCCATTGAAGGTCGAACATTGCCGGGTGTTTCATTTGAATGATCCATCTATAATAACAAAAATAAAATTAATAAAAGAAGCTATAACTATATATATGTGGGGTAAGCAGCTGCCCAATTTCTCAATGTATAAAAGTAGCAATAAATTTATTTAAAGGATTAATGTATGCCCTATGGCCCCTATCAATATAATTTAAAAAACTCAATCACTAAACTCTAAACACAATTTCACAAAACCCAAATACAAAACCCAATCAAAGTAAATTTCGGATTCAACAAATCCTAATGGCTAATATCACAGATTCAAAATTTCATCTATCATAATTTCAAAATAATTTCACAAACCCAATCACAAAACCCTAATATTACAAACACAATTTCACAAAACCCAAACACAAAATCCAATCAAAGTAAATTTCGGATTCAACAAATCCTAATGGCTTATATCACAGATTCATAAATATCATCTATCATGATTCATAATTTTAAAGTAATTTCACAAACCCAATCACAAAACCCTAATATCACAAACACAATAATAAACAAAATCATAAAAAATCCTAAATTTCGGATTCAAAAACCCTAATATCACAAATCACAAAACCCAATCACAAAAACCCTAATATTACATAACCCAATCACAAAAATGCTAGTATGTAATTTCAAAAACAGAAAACAATAAAAATAAACAAACTTACCGTTACACGTTGATGGAGAATCGGAGATTCGGCAGAGAGAGTTGAGAGAAGAGAGAGTGAGAGATGGCTCGAAAGTGAGAGATGAGAGAGTGAGAGAAGGGAGAGTTGAGAGTTGAGAGTGACTGAGTGAGAAACGGGAGAGTTGAGAGCAGAGTGAGAATCGGGAGAGCTGAGAGTGAGAGCAGAGTGACTCGGTGAGACGGGGCAGGGAGAGTTGAGGACGAGAGAGTGAGCAGCGTAATCGTGATTCACTGATTTAGGGTAGACTTTTAGTAACTTAGGAAAATGGCGCCGTTTGGATTTAGTTATAGGAAATTAATATGATATAATAATATTAGTATAGTTATATTATACCTTAGTATAATAATAGTAATAGTATAAATGATAGTTAAATTTTTTTAAATTTGTAATACATTTAATATAATATTAGTATAGTTATATACTTATATATTAGTATAGCTATATATTAGTATTAATTATAAACTATATATTAGTATAGCTATATAATATATTGACATGAATATTTTATATGATATTATGTTAGATCTATTTTATAATAAAAATATTTTTATAATCTAATATAACATAGTAAGTTACGTCAGTTTGTTAAATTAATTAATTTATAGAATTTCTTTATCACTAAAGCATTTCTCAAATTAAAAATCTTGAACAATTTCGTTCGAATTTTTTTTCTTATTATCAAGGATACACATTACATTTCTTTTTCCTTAAAAGTTAGGACACATGGTGAGTGTATAAATAGGAAAAAGTATACAATTTTGCCACCATGCATAACATAGGGATCCTGATCAATATATATATATATATATATATATTGCCATGGCCCATGTCAATGTGCATGCAACAACCAGATATAATAGTTTCTACTTTCTATAAATTTATAAATTTATGGAAACTTGTTGCCTAGTACCTATTATAAATTTATATAGTCTATTATATTATAAATGTTGATATTTAAGAATTAAGATTAGTATTTGATGTTATAATTGATTAAATTTTCATTTTTAAGATTAAACTTTTACTTTTTAATAATATTATCTTATATATAATTATATTAATAATAATATAATTTATTAATTATACATTATATATAAAACTTATATATATTAATATATAAAAAATATTTTTTATAATTTTAATTTTTAATAAAACTTATATATAAAATATTAATTTATATATATATATTTATAAACCGGTCCGGTCCGGTCCGGAAAATCCTAAAACCAGAACCGGACCGGTTCCGGCCGGTTTACGGATTTTAGAAACCGGTTCCGGATCGGACCGGTTCAAAATCGATCAAACTGGTCCGGTCCGAACCGGTTCGAGCCAGTTTTCCGGTTTAAATTTACACCCCTAATCACATGGTTTAAAAACGTGCCTTAAAACAGATCCAAACTTTAAACTCAAGATCACATAGTTAAAAAATAATCAAAACATATATGTAGCCAAGAATATCATCACTTTGGCCTAATTGAATAGCTCCTTGCATAAAATTTTATATCTTCGAAACTAAAATTAAATATATTCAAAATAATATTCTAACATGTATATAAGAGACTTAGGATCCTCAAATAAAAATATTAAAACCATTGGATTAGGATTAAAATATAAAAGATTTAAACTTTCTCAAAACAAAAACTGTTTTTCCTCTTCCTGTTTCTAAGTTTCTAGATCTAAGAAAATATTTCATCAAAACTTTTAATCATGCAATAAATTCTTAACAAATAATTATATACACATGTTAACAGTACTCCATAAAAATTTTGGACCAAGATCAATCTATTAGCTTGGTCAAAAACTCCAAAATATAACACATTGTTCAGTTTATCGCACAGATTAACCTTTCTAGGGTTTGAATAACTTTTTATCAATCAAATTATCTCCAAATCGAACAAATAAGGTATCTACGTAAACGAGACTAAAAAAGGAACAATTTTTTGAAATGAGAAAACACTTACAAAAGTTTTGAATAAGGCGTGCAATAGAGATCATAAAAATTGTCCGAGAGAGTCTTTTGTGTTCTATCAAGAAAAAGTGTAAGGGAGGGCTGCTTTTCGTGGAAAGTGGACAGGAGAGCCTTTTACACAGGTTATGGAAAGTGATAAGACTAGAATTGAGTTTGAGTGTTGGCCTTTTCTTCCCATTACAATAAACAAAAATCAGCCCAAGATTTTTTCTCAAGGTGGAGTGCAAAAATGAAAGGGTGTGGTGGTCCTTTAGATTTTTTCTTCAAAACCTTCTAGACCCTCTTTTGGAAAGATCTAGTCAGCCAAGTGGGGGTGCAAAACTTAGCCAAGAAGTAATGCCAATGAGACCAAATTCGTGGAACTTAATGGGCTTAGATTTAATGGGCCTAAATTTTGAAATTTTAAGAGAGTTTGGATTGTTATCAAGCCCAATCCCATATCTCTTGGCTCAATTAATTTTTCAAAATTAACAAGGTTGGATTCCAACCATATAGGATTTCGCTAGGGTGAAAAATCCTCTTTGGTTTGGCACAATTTGATTGATCGGATGTAAAATGGTTTTTGCTTAGGTGACACGATCCCATACCTTAATTTCTTCAAATCTATCAAACATTCCTCAAAGTGCCAAGTGTCTAATACTATTTATTATGTGTGGCTAAGATCTTGCCAAGGGTCCAAATAAAATTTCTCTAATATAATTTGAACATTCTACACTGTGATTTTAAAACACTACAATTAGTGTGCTTACCGAGATTACTATTCACTCCAGAAAAGTGAATCATAAACTTAGTACTAAAAATTCTTAAATAGTTTATCGAAATTCAACCTCAAAGTGCCCCTAAAAATAATTTCATAGTTTCAAACAGGAGTTTTGTCCGAAAATATAAAAATAAACTTATTGCCCCATAAAATCCTAAATAATCAACTGAGTCCAATGTCATAGACCATAACGCATTCTAACACTTATAACTACCTCAAATAATTAAAATCGCATTTCTGGCACCATAGTGAGTGATAACACAAACTATGTTGACAGATTAAAATCTATGCGATTGGTCGATTCATAAAAACTTATGGAGTTTTCACGAGGTTCCTAAAACCAATAAAAATTTCACATTTGAATTTTTAACGGATTGTTACAAGGTTTCTTGAAAATGCATACTCATAAATACATACGTAAATAACATAAATATGAATTTATCTTTCTCTTGTCATAGGCCGGTACCCACTGTTGACCCCGTGAGTTAGGGTTAGCGAATCTAAATAAATTTTGATTTCGCCCGTGACTGCAGGTTGTGGAATCTTTACATTAGAAAAATACTCTGGGTGCACTACCAACATGTACAACTTGACAATGCAATATGCTCATAACATATATGGTATAGTCTTCATATCATAAGATAGGTCGTTGCGTATTTTATTATTCATACTTCATCATAATCATACTTGTATACTTGCCATATCATAGATTTCAAATGAAATTATGTTCTTTTATAAAATATCGTATACATGTTTCCTCACATAAAATTATTATTTTTTTCTTAAATATTTTAATGCATAAATCTTCATATAAAATCATGCATGGGTTTTCATAAATATTTTAATGCATAACTCTTAAATAAAATTATGCCTTTTTATAAATATTTTGATGTATAATTTTTCACTTAAAAGCATGGATTTTCATAATTTTATCATCTCTTGGGTACGTAAAAAGGAATTTCTAATGGGGGACATACATGTATAATATTTTTTATAAAAGACATGCCATTTATCGTACATTCGTGTAAGGGTATGATCAGGCTACTTACCTTGTAACATGAATCTAATATTTCTAACATGAAATCGATCACATGAACTAAGGAGAGAGAAAATGCAAGAGATAATGGAGTTTGGTGGACTAGAGGTGCTCTGCGTGATTTTGGGTAAGCAGAAATTACACTGGAGCTTGAACAGGAAAGAGATACATGTAAAGTGCATGGGGCTCAACGTATATATGAGGAGTCGGTTTAACTTTTAAGAATTTTAATGTGAAGATAATTTGTAGAATTGCAAGAGAGTTCTATTGGGGCATGAATCCTAGTGGAAGGTTAAGATGTGCATGGCTTAGAGTTTGAAAAGGCATTCGGTTAAAAGTTTTAACCTGAAGATGACTTGTAGAGTTGTATCCTATTGGAATAGGATGCTAATGAGTTCGAGTTCAAGTTGAACTTAGTCACGATCATTCAAGAAGAGAGTTTGAATTTAAAAACATGATCTAATAGTTCATTTAATGTAGGATTAGAAGTGATTGAGACTGAATAGAGGATTTCAATCAATAATGATTTTTAATTTAAATAAATTTCTAATGACCGATATTTAAATTTTAAAATGAGTCTACATCGTGCAATAAATAATAAATAAAATTTAACTTAGTTATTGAGTCAAATTAAAACTGCTAATCAAGCTCAATAATTTATTGCTCGCGTGCTTATCCAATATGACTAATTAAATATAATTTAGGCTTAATAAAAATTATCAATATTATGACTTTAGAATTATTAGACTGGGTCGTTACAAGATTTTTCATTAATTAATATTAATTATTAAATTAAATACCCATAAACATATTAAATTCACAAAATTAAAATTTATATTTATTTCAAAATTTATATTATTCAATAGTTTCCAAAAATATTCATTTTTATTATGAAATACATCATTCTAATTATTTACAATAGATTTTAAAATTCTCTACCTTATTTTTTCCAAATTTATTTAATTAAAATTCTAAATTATGAGCGGGTCACACCAAGAATTAGACCATCTTTCAATTACGACGAAAAATTATCCATTATTTTTTTTTCTAGATTCGTTGTAATGCAAAAATTCCTTTCAATTATCGATATAGAATATGTTATTATAATTATCGGCTATAATTGAAAAATTAGAAATTATATTTGGAAAATTGGAAACTGTATTAGAAACTGAATTGGAAAATTCCTATCTTGTAACCAGATTACGCTCCAAAACCCTCGTATACATGTATACTGTATACACTCTTTACACAGGCCCAGAAGCCTCCCACACGTGAAATATAATTTTTCTACACAGCAAACCAAGAAACCCATCCGGCCGAAGACCATTACCGACGCACCTACCTCACCGGAAACAGCCAGAAAACACCGGAGGACACCGGTCGGTAAGTCCTTACCTAATTCCTCCGCAAGTGTTCCATCTCCCCCTCCGCCTTGAGTAACAAGAGTTTTTTTTTTTTTTTTTGTATGAGTAACAAGAGTTCCCTGCTCGTTTCGTTTCTGCTCACTGTCGACCGCCACAGGGAAGGGCTGGTAACTCTCACCGTTGTACCTCTTCCACGACCACGCACAGAGAAGGTCCATTAGCGCCGTCGACCTCTGACCAGCCACCATCGCCGTCGGCCCTGCTTTCTCTCTCATGGTGAGTCTGAAATCCCTCTCTGTCGCACTGTATTTTCTCTCTTAAGCTCTCTGTTTTGCTCCTCTTGGTACCGAAAGCATCTCAGGAGCAATGTATTGTGGATTTCAGGTTAAAAGGTTTCACCCCGGGTACGGGGCGTGACAGAGAAAGTTATCGAGAATGGCAGAAGACATGTTAGTAGTTAAGACATTTACGGATTTGGGAGTATGTGACAAATTGGTGGAGGCTTGCGAAAATTTGGGATGGAAAACTCCATCGAAGATACAAGCCGAAGCAATTCCTCACGCGCTTCATGGTTCATTCTCTTATTGATAAATTTTTTACTATCTTGTTGTGGGTTAATTTCCTTAGTACTGTTTCTAATTTTAAGTATCCTCTATTGGTTTAACATCTTTTCATACATGTTTTGTCTACCAGGTGGAATTAACGATCTATGTGCTTGTCCACCTAATTGTTTGTATTTTTATAAACTACTCCATTATTTTTGCCTTCTTGAATTTTTCAATTTCAGGAAAAGACTTGATTGGGCTAGCACAAACAGGTTCGGGTAAGACAGGAGCTTTTGTTCTTCCCATTTTGCAAGCCCTTTTAGAATCTCAACAAGCATTCTTTGCTTGTGTGGTGTCCCCTACGAGGTCTGGTATCTAGCTCTTGTTTGATTGTTACAGGACATCTTTTTATTTCATTTTCTAGGAAGGTGTTTCAATTTGAAAAAAATTCAGTTTATTCTTTTTTGCTTCCACTGATCTCTTATTTTTAATAGGGAACTTGCAATTCAGATTGCCGATCAGTTCAAAGCGTTAGGATCAGGCTTTGGCATTAAGTGTGCAGTGGTGAGATTTTGGCTGAAATTGGTCTCCAGAAAGACCTGTTACTTCTTTGATTATATATTTATCGTAGGTCATTGGATATATTGACCACATGATGGTGCTAATACGTTTTTCTGTCATAAAACTAACCTTTAGCTTCAGGACCATGGAATGTAGTTTTGCTTTTGTACAATGAAATTTATACTCTAGTTGTTGCACTTTTTTATTCATGCTAACAAATATGTAACTGTCAATGTTCTACAATTCTATGTCATCTAGTTATCCAGTACAAGGGTCTCTTAATTTCTTTTATACTGGAATACAAGTTTTATAATTAGAAAAGCTAGAGCATAAAATCCTTGAAGTTGATTGCTTTGACTTCCATCAGTTGAATGTGAAATTTTTATTCAGTACGCTTACCATTATTGATCCTTTATTGTGCTCGTTACATCATATGCTAGATCTTGGCCGACAAGTTCAATGCTTATAAGTTTGTTTGTAATTCTAATATATGATGCAATTTACTGATCAAAAAAAAAAAAAAAAAAAAAATCTAATATATGATGCAATCGGCAAGAGGCTCCCAGAAGAGCAAACCTAAAACCAAAGTTTTTTTGAAATCATGGTCTTACGTTGGCCCCTATTGGTTTGGTTGTAATTACGTTATATTAAAGTATGGGTATTCTGGTAATTTTAAATTTGTTGATAGACTTTTTCCCAAACGAGTCTTCTTTTAAGTTTTGGAGTATTTTCTATCTTTATTTGTTAGTTTCTTTCTTGATTTAGGAGGATTGTCAATGGCTTAAGGTTTTATTGTAATCTGTCAAAATATCTAGAAAAGGAGTTCAATGAAATTCCATAAGCATTCAAGAACTCATCAATTAATCTAATCTAGTGCTGAAGTTTCTAAAGATCCCGTAACAAGAAGTCTTGATTGTCTTGATATGTAATAAAAGCACATTGTTAGATGAAGCATATGGAGTTTGTTATATGTTGTGAGGTAACTTAGATTGTACAATTTATGGTTGTATTATGTTTATTGTTCATTTCTTCTTTTGCCAAGTGATGTTTCAATTGAAGTTTGTGCATTAGATATAAGAATATGAGCAAATTCAAGAAAAGGTCTTCTTTTGGTTGCGAAGCTTTTGATGCTAAGATTATCCGGTTCAATTTGTGTGATATTGAGATTTGATAGAAATTTCTTGTTAAGTTTGCCTCTTTTTTTAATAAGAATCTTTAACAAATTCTCTGTAGCTTGTTGGAGAGGAAGACATAATGGAACAATATATCAACCTTGCAAGGCTTCCACACATTATTGTAAGTGTACTTTGTTTTACTTGATAATTTGTACAAGGGCATAAATTTTTGCATAACTGAGAAAATGTGAATTTTTATTTCTTTTGTCATATGTTTTATGTGGGGTTGAAAGCCTATGATAATCTGTTGGTGCTTGATAAGCATTTTCTATGTTTTCTATATTTCGTATTATACCTTTTGCTTTTGAATTTGGTTGAAAGAAGCCAAGCCAAATAATAAGAAATGTGTCAAAGGTATTTTTTTTTTAATTTCTTGCGATTATAGTAGTATTTTTAACCAAGCCTATCAACACTTCCCAGTAGGGATTATCAAAATTAACATATATCGTCTTGCTTGAATGAATGGCATCTACTAATCATTGACAGTTTTGATGATAGTTTGGCTTTTCACCTTCCCTTGGTGTTTGTTTCATCTAGTTCCATGGTTTGCTTGTGCTCCTCTTAGGCAATTTTGTTTTTTAGTTTTGTATGGTTAGTTAAAGTAATTTATCCTTTCACTTTCACTTCAACATTTTGAACTTTTAGATATGATATCTTGGCCCTTTTACTCGATAATAAAGCTAAGCATGTATTTCTTGTCTTGACAAATTATTTTTTTTATTGGCACCGGGTGTTTGGGAATAGCGTCCCGACTAATCCCGGGGGTACACAGGTCCTCGGCAAGGAGTTTCATCAAGTGCATCTTGGGTAATTCAACAGTAAAATTCCCCAGTCCGATGGCCCTAGAGATTGTTTGCACCCAAGGGGATTTGAACCTTAGACCTAGGGGGAGCATACCCCCAATCCCAAGGCCTTTACCACTTGAGCCAACCCTTAGGGGTTCTTGTCTTGGAAAATCGTTAATTGATAGTTTCCTTTCTGAACTTCCTTTGATGTCAAATAAAAAGAAAATGATATTTGGTACGTCTATTGATAATTTGAATATAGCGGATATTTTGTACAGGAACCATGCCACTTAGTTACAAAAGAGCTGCATGTTCACAAGTTCATTCCTATCACTATGCAACTTACCCACAAAAAAAAAACAAAAGAGCTGCATGTTCACCTATGAGATATCCGTTGAATTTTCTTGGACTTTTTAAATGGATTTATTATTTCAGTTTCTGAATCTGTAAATCAATTTTACTACCATTTTTTATTAGTTTTTTAAATGGGGTTATATTTTCAGAAACTTCGTTTCCGTGTAGGTTGGAACGCCGGGACGCATTGTCGATCATCTATCCAACACAAAAGGTTTTTCCTTCCATGCATTGAAGTATTTGGTACAGTTTTCTTATTTCATGTCAGTCATGCACTTTCTTTTGTAGATGCATGCCTACATGTTTAGTTTATTGGTGCTATATGCAACGTCTTTTAGTGTATTTAGTATGGAGACATTGATGGAAGCTGTAGTTGTGTGGAACAATTTTATACAAGGTCGATGAATTTATTTATGGATTTCAAATGATAAGATGAATCAGAATCTTTGACATTAATATGGAAGAATTGATGTATGTGCACCAAAATACCTCATACTTTTAGTAACTAAAGCTTTATTTCTTTTATAAGTAATAAGATATTTTATTCCCAAGAATAGACATAAGCCCAAGTACACAGGACGTATACAAAGGAAGTACCTACTTTTGTAATACCAAAAGGAAACCTACAACAAATTTTGGAAATTATCAACCATTACAAAAGTTGTAGCCCACAAACTCAAAGTACTAAAGAAAAAATCCCTAAGGTCTTCAAATGAACATTCTTTGTCTTTGAAACATCTCCCATTCCTTTCAAGCCATATACACCACATGAGACAAGAATGAATCATCTTCCAAATATCAACAGCATTCTTGCTACTATCAATCCCTTCCACCCTACCAATGATCCACCACTTCCTTAGGCATTACCCAAAGAAGACCAAACCGATTCCAAACCTCATTCCACAAGAACTTGGCCACTTAACAATGAAGAAAGAGATGATTAACATATTCCCTATCCTTCTTGCACATGACACACCAATCAGCAATGTACGTACCTCTCCTTCTGAAAAGAGAATATCCCACAGCTGCATTTTGATCCCTTGCAATTCTGAAAAGAGAGGGAAATCCAATTGAAGTGTAGACTCCCCACACCACAAGTCATGCCAGAAAAGTATCCTCTTCCCATCTCCCACCTTTAATCTAATATGATTAGAAAATTCCCCTCATCCAACTTGGTCCAGTAATAGAGAACATCCAACTTGGTCAAGACTTGATAGATTCTTTATTTCGCCTGATTGGGTAGCATATTTTCCAGATGTAATCCAAAAACGGCTTCCAAGGTTATGTTCGGATCACTTCCCCATTCTCATCGATTGTGGAGGCATATAGAGAGGTAAAAGATGTTTTAAGTTCGAGAACATGTGGTTTAAATCTGAAGGCTTTGTTGAGCGAGTTAGGCAATGGTGGTCGTCCTATCTCATACAAGGCAACCCGAGTTATGTGCTGGCGTATAAGTTAAAGGCTCTCAAGGAGGACTTGAAAAAGTGGAACGAGCAAACTATTGGGAATGTGGAAAACCGAAAGAAGTCCCTCATGGCCCTCTTTAGTGGAATGTACTCTTCAACCGGGATCTTCATGACTGGGAATTACCCACGGTTTCAGATTTTCAGCTTGATATATGCAACGGGAAACACCACGGCCCAGGGGGATAAGATGCAGTGGAGGGATAATGACAGCAAGAAATGTACAGTTAGGGGGTATTACAACATTCTGATTTCACAAGCTGATGCACATTTCCCTTGGAAGTCTATCTGGAGGTCTCGTGTGCCTTCTAAAGTGGCTTTCTTTGTATGGACAGTTGCCCTTGGGAAGATATTGACCACGGACAACTTGAGAAAGCGGGGTTGCGTTGTGTTGGATTGGTGCTATTTGTGTAAAAAGATTGGCGAATTAGTTGACCACTTACTATTGCGTTGTGAGGTGACAAGCGTATTATGAGATGAGATTTTAGAAAAGTCGATGCTGCATGGGTTATGCCTTTGAGGGGTGGTGGACATATTGGCCTATTGGAAGGAGATTCAAGGCTGTCCTCAAGTGGCAGTAGTGTGGAAGATGATTCCGTTGCGTATTATGTGGTGTATTTGGATGGCCTTATTTTTAAGTCGATCGATTAGCAAGAAGCAAGTTGGCTAGAAAGGCCTTTCGAGGAGGTGGAGATTAGCAAGGTGGTGAGAAATATGGCTAGTGACAAAGCTCCGGGTCCTAATGGGTTCACTATGGCCTTCTTTAAGACATGTTGGGAGGTTGTTAAAGACAACATCATGAGCTTCTTCCAAGAGTTTCATGAACGAGGTATCTTTGAAAAAGGCCTTAATGCTACTTTCATTATTCTTATCCCAAAGAAACCTGGGTTGGTGGAGATTAAGGACTTTCGTCCTATTAGCTTGGTGAGTGGAATGTACAAAATCCTATTGAAGGTATTGGCTAATCGTTTGAGTACGGTATTAGAGAAGATCATATCCAACCCCAAAATGCATTTATCCGAGGTCGGAAAATCCTTGACTAGGTTCTCATCGCCAATGAATGCTTGGAGAGTCGCATCAAGTCGGGTGAATCCGGGTTATGATGCAAACTTGACATGGAGAAGGCATATGATCTATAAACTGGAATTTTTTGTTACACATGCTCAATATGTGTGGACTTGGAACGGGTCAAATTTCTCATCTCCACCGTATGCTTCTCTATCTTGGTGAATGGTACCCCAATAGGTTTCTTTGGAAGTTCAAGCGGTTTGAGGCAAGGTGATCCCCTATCGCCATTACTCTTTGTTTTCATAATGGAAGCTTTTAGTAAAATGATTGCAAGTCTTGTGGAAGGTGGATTTTTATCTGGATTTGTCGTAGGGGAGGCAAGACTCAGCACACTTGAGATGACTCACCTCTTATTTGCAGATGATACTCTTGTCTTTTGTGGGGCTAGTCATCATCATATTCAAGCCTGTGAGCTATTTTACTTTGCTTCAAAGTGGCTTCCGGTTTGAAAGCGAATCTTGCCAAGTCAGAATTAGTTCCGGTGGGAAATGTTCCAAGTGTTTTAAGTCTGGCCAATATGCTGGGATGTAAAGTTTCCACCTTGCGAATGAAGTATCTCGGTCTTCCATTGGGTGCACCATTTAAATCGTTGTCTATTTGGGTTGGAATGTTGGAAAAAATGGAGCGTAAACTGGCAAGTTGGAAGAGGATGTATTTGTCAAAAGGTGGTAGAGTTATGTTGATAAAAAGTACTCTATCCAACCTGCCGGCTTACTAATCTTTATTTCCAATACCATGCAAAGTGGCTCACCAGATAGAGAAACTGCAAGGAGACTTCCTATGGGGGGGAATAGCGAAGCATTCAAGTTTCATTTGGTGAATTGGGCTTTGATATGTACCGCTATAAGAGAAGGCGGGCTGGGAATTGGAATTTGCTGGTTTTCAACAAGGCTTTATTGGGTAAATGGCTGTGGAGATGCCATGAAGAGAGGGGAGCTTTATGGAGGGTGATTATAGAGTTAAAATATGGTGGACTGTGGGGAGGATGGTGCTCCAATGAGGTGAGCAGATCACATGGGGTGGGGCTTCGGAAACAAATAAGAAGAGGCTGGACCAATCTTCATCGATGCACACGTTTTGCAATTGGGGATGGTTCCAAAGTTAAATTCTGGAATGACCTATGGTGTGGACATCGAATCCTCAAAGAAGCCTATCCAACGCTATACGGCATCGCTTGAAGAAAGGAGGCATCCATAGTTGAACTCATGGATCTCTCTAGTGACTCTCCTTAGTGGAATATCACTTTGCTTCGAGCTGCCCAAGATTGGGAAATTGACACATTTACAGATTTTTTCAACCTTGTGTATACTTGTAGAGTGATTGGAGGAGTAGATAAGATTATATGGGCACAATACAGGAAGGGGAATTTTACTGTACAGTCATACTACAAGGCCCTCATGACACATTTTACAAGAACATTTTCATGGAAGAACATTTGGAATACTAAGGCTCCCCTAAAAGCTTCCTTTTTTTGTATGGACAGCTTCATTAGGGAAGATTCTTACCATGGATAATCTAAGAAAACGCCGATTGATGGTATTGAATTGGTGCTATATGTGTAAGAAAAGTGGGGAGTTTGTGGATCACCTACTACGGCATTGTGATGTAGCCAAGAGCTTATGGAATGATATCTTTGCTAGAGTGGGACTTGTTTGGGTAATGCCAAGAAGGGTTGTTGACTTTTTGGCCAGCTGGCAAGTCATTGGAGGCAATTCTCAAATCGCCACAATGTGGAAGATGATACCGATTTGCCTATAGTGGTGCATATGGATGGAGAGGAATGGTTGGAGTTTTGAGGATCGTGAATGGACAACGGACGAGATTAGAACCTTTTTTCTTCAAACATTATTCCGTTGGTCGATTGTAATAGACTTTAATGGCATGAACGTGCATGGTTTTCTTGTATCTTTAGACAGTCATGCATAGGTGTGGTTCTTGTATATCTCTCGTGTACTTGGCTTCGCCTATATAATAAAATTCTTATTTACTAATAAAAAAAAACTTTTCCCTTCCTCGCAGGTTTTGGATGAGGCGGATTGCTTATTGGAGGACAAATTTCAGAAGTCGATAGATGAAATTTTAGATGTTGTCCCTCGTGAGCGGAAAACATATTTATTTTCTGCCACAATGACACGAAAGGTATTAATTTTCTGCTATAATGTATGGATGAAAAAGATATATATTGTTTTAGTCCTCCATATAAATATGTAATTTCGATGAAAAGCATATATTTTCTCGGTTTATAACGTTGTAATTCATGCACACTGATTTATTTTCAGGTTCAGAAGCTCCAAAGGGTTTGTTTAAGAAATCCTGTGAAGGTAACGATGCTTATTCTTTTGTTCTTAATTTCAATTTTCACTAATTACCATCACTTCTAACAATTTGTTAGTTTCTGGAATATTTCAGATTGAAGTAGCATCTAAATATTCAACAGTTGACACACTAAACCAGCATTATTACTTGGTGCCTTCTAAGTACAAGGTTCTTACTTTTTTATTGTCAAACTTCTTCTCGAAGTGTGATATTAAAGTATAGATTTGTATGCTGAGTATTGTGGCTAGTAATTAGTGCCAATAAATCAGAATTTATGATTACTAACGGTATTTGGAAAATTATTTTGGTTTTCCTTTAACTAAGCATTCCTACGTACTTTTTAACCCAAAAAAAAAAAAAATTTTCCATGTACTTGAGCCCGAGACAATAGAGTAGTTCACGAAAAAAGTAATGATACATGTACAACCTTTTTTACAATCCTTTATACAACCATATTTTAAAATGAGGGTATTTATGTAAAATGATGTTACTTTTATAAGTTGCTTTACAAAAATTTTCCTCATTTAAAGGTACCCTTTTTTAGTTAAAGGCTGTCTATAAAGCCATTTGACAGAGTATAGAGGCCAATTATATTTGTTTCACTTTAAATTTAGTGATATAATTGAAAAATGATTTATAAATGAAGAATATTTTAAGCCACCCCAAAAATCGGAAAATACCAAACATGTTTTCTGGTAAACTTTTTATGTCGAAGTGGATCCTTGGTTTCCTTTGCATAATTCTTGCTGTTCTATGCTGTTGGCCTTCGGTATCTTCTTGGTAATATGTTCCTATTTATTGTTTTCACAGGATTGCCAGCTTGTATATATTTTGGGTGAGAAGCGTGGATTTTCAACCATGGTTTTTACGCGTACATGCAGCGCAACACGCTTGATTGCTCTGTTTCTACGAAATCTTGGACTTAGGGCCATTTCAATCAGTGGCAAAATGACCCAGGTACTATTTGTTAATTTAAATGAAGTATGATCAGTTAAATTTTTAGATCTTTTAAGTGTGTTGGTGGCCTCTTCTCACCTTTCTTTTTTTATTTTTGTTCTTTGATTTATTCTTTCTTTCTCGTTTGAGGTTAATTCAATGTTGTCAATAACTTTTTTAGTGAACTATTTTGACAGCCAAGGAGGCTTGAAGCCTTGAATCAGTTTAAGGAGGGAAAGTGCAATATTCTCATATGTACTAATGTGGCAAGTAGAGGACTTGACTTTCCATGCGTCGATATCGTCATCAATTATGATATCCCTGAAAGCCCCAAGGTTAAGCTCGCCCTTTTGGCTTTCTTTTTGTTACTTTGTACTTCTCATAAGCTTCTCATTTTTTTGTTTGTGGCCTCTCCTGGATATTGCCTTTTCAAAATTTTCATATGTAATTCATTGACAGGGTATAGCGCGGTATTTCTATCTTATCACAGCTTGCTTGATGGGGAATTTTTGTTGAATTTGTGAAGTGGATCCAGTTTTTTATGCAGCTTTTAAGAAGTAGTGCCTAGTTTCTTTTTAAAGCACTTGTGTACTTTTTTGAAGCTTTTGAAAAGTTTGAGCCCTCATAAACAGATCCTTTTGAATATATCTTTTTTTTTTTATAAGAAAAAAATTATATATATATCAATAGGAGGAACCAAGTACACTGGATGTATACAAGAAAATCCTTAACTCATACTAGAGAGCTCCTATTGCCCCAAAAGCCCACGAAAAACTACCCAACATACATCAAGCCCGAGATAGAATAACTCACCATAACCCCAACGTCCTGTTTCCCAACCCCAATCCCCTGTTTCCCATAGCCCAACATAAATCACACCTCCCAAAATACCCTTTATGCGAAAGACTTCCCAACATACATCAACCTCTATGCCCTCGACTTGAGCTACCACCCTTAGTGTCATAGTTGATTGCACTAAAAAGACACTTCAACTCCCTGTTTTTCTTGAAGCTCGATTTGGTATCATGCAAGCGGCTTGCCTCAATTGTAGTGATTAGAGCTTTAAACTGGTCTTCACATCCTCCATGTGAGATTCCCACAATATGTTGAATCTCATTAACCCTTTGCAAAACTCAGTCCGAAGATGATTCATCTATATTGTTTAATGGAGGAAGAGATACCAAGGGGACAACGTCTTCCCCCGATGTAGCGCCCGACGTAGATCCAAATGGTACCAATGATAAACTCTTGTTCTAATCCTGTACCTCCTCAACAACACCAATGGGACTCTCCATTGGAGATTTTGGGTTGGCAGCAAGTCTTTTCACCTCTGGCAATCTTGTGTGTGCAACTTCACTGGAACGAACCAGAGCCAAGGGACACATCGTTGTTATCTGTGTCTTCCCACTGTGCTCCAAGCCTTCCACAGACTCTACATTTGTTGTGGACTTCTCAAATACCCTACATGTCGCCTTCTCCACCATTATAGCTGGGGACAAGTTAGAAACCTCCTCCAAGTGTTCCGTAGAAGCTTGCATGCATTTCTGCATAGGAGTTGTTGTCACCGACGAAGGAATGCTTGCGTAGGAGTCGTGATCGATGACGGAGGTTACCGGCCACGAGATAAGGGTCTTATCTGGCCCAGGACTTCCGTTGGATCGTGAAACTGGCCCAGAAGTGGAGCCCTTCTCAAACACGGGCAGCTTTGGCCTCCATTTCGGGCTTAAATGACCCAATCCAAGTTTGGCCTTCCCTTTGTCTGGCCTCAAACTATTACACCCAGCAGCCTTCCTTTTTCCTATTTTTAAAGGTCTCATACGTTGGCCTAGCCCCAGGCCCAAACCTTTGATTATCTTAAAAATCCAAGACTTTATCTCCTTTTTAAACAATTTTACATCCTCCTTCACGCCTGTTACCTCCTTTATCAGACTATGCAGATATCCATACAACTCGTTATCTCCTGGACAGCTATCCATTTCAAGTAATTGGATAGCTGAAAGTACCCTTGCCATGCCTCCCTTTTTGTGTTTTTGATCAACCGCCAGAGGATGACTTGGAACTGTATGCGCTACCGCCCTCTTCGTTGCACCGCCCACCGCCACCCTGCATACGACTTGGACTACCTCTCCTTCCCCTTCTCTACCTCTCTATTTATATGTGATGCATGGACTGGAGCCTTCTTAGCCATACTCTGTTTTAAGTCCATAGAAAAGCTCTTCCTTCCACTCCTTCCGAGATCGCTAAGAGACCATGACCCCCTCTACCACCACCATAGTCAGTTACTTCCAAAAAATGCCCAAAAGAATTCGACCTCCTATGAGCAAACAGAGCCTAGATTCCATCCCTATATGTCTTGAAGAAGTCTTTCCTTCCCACCGATAAAACACATTCTTCCGCTGTACTGGCTAGCCAACAAGCACTGGCATGACTGAGCACCATCTCCTTGGTCACCTTCCTGCCCCTTTCTGTGATACGACAATAATTTCCACCCTCCATAGACAATATAAACACCTTTGATTTTATTAAAAGGTGTTTAAGAGTTCCCATCCTATAAACACCCTCCCAAAGCTATATAAACACTTTTCACCGGAACAACTTCCCATCGTTGAAGTGAGACCCAGAAAAAACAAATCAGTGCAGCGAGGAATAAAAAACCCCCCTGCTCAAGAACTCAGTCGCCGGAGATGTAATTGGTGTTGGAAGTCCCTTGCAAGAGTCGTCGGACTTGTTTGTGTAGGTGGATGTGCCGGAAACATCGATCAGCCGCATGAGGGAATGACGGAAATACAACATTGGAACACAAATATAGCAAAAAACGTGTCTCTGGTGGCCTACCAACGCCGGATGACCCCCGGCGAAGTTGCCGGGGGTTGGCGATTTTGTCTGTGACGGCTGTGCAAGACACTCGCCGGACTAGAGGAAATGAGTATTGTCATTAATGTCTGTGCAGGAGATTATCGTACTAGGGGATGGGGGCTAGGGTTAGAAGGGCCGACGGCGCTCCTGTTAGTGGGACAGCGACGGAATTGTCAGGACCCCATCAAAAACCGTCTTAGGACAAGGTCCTAGGCATTCATGGACAACAAAGATTGGGCCACTTCCTTGGTCAAGGCCAACCAAGGGTCAAGATATGTTACGGGCCACATTGGCCATCCAAGACCATGTTATTTTATTATCTTTATTTATTTTATTTAATTATATTTCAAGGGACCTATTGGGAGTTTTTATTTTATAATCTCTATAAATAGGACCCTTAGCACCTTAGTTTACATCTTTTGGCATATTCCCTAAGTGAGTGGATTATTGTTCTTGAGATCACCTTTCGGTGCTTAGCTCTTGGGCTACTTGGGTGAAATTCGTGAATCCCTAGTAGAGGATCATCACCTTGAATTTCGTGAATAGGTATGATTCAATCTATTTTATTTCATCATCGTGCAATTCATGAATCGATGGTGAATTATCTATCAATCTTATGAGTATTGTTTTTGTTCTATTAAATTTGTCAATCTCTTGTTTATGTTTTCCATTCTATATTTAAAATTCAAAAATAAATTGTTCTTATATTTTCCATCTTGTTCATCTATTCTTTCTTGCATATTAAAGACATCCTAAACCTTAATCTTAGTATTTTTTGATTTCTCAAAATATCCATGTAAACCATAAAGAGTCTCCATATTCCTTTATTGAGTCCATTCATCATTTGTTTATACAATTTTCCACGAGATCATAAGTATTTCCATTATTCATACATTGACTTGCATCCCTCTATCTCACAAATACAATCCATTTACTCATTTGATCTTTCTCACTCACATAGTTCGGCCAACACATTGTTTACCCTACTTTCCATATTTATCAATTCCATAAGATCTAGCCTCCATCATCTCCACAAACCCTAGCCAAATACCATATTTCCCATAAGCTCCACTTATCAAAATTGGTTTTCTCTCATCCACATTAGCCCTAGCTGAAACCCATATTGCCTCCATCTTTTTATACATATATCTTGCCTTAGTTGGAAACCCTAACATTAGCCCGAGCCGAAACCCATATTGCATCCATCTTTCCGTACACATATATTGCCTTAGTTGGAAACCTTAACCTTTCATAAGGATCTCCTAAACTTTAGGAATCCTAATCTTAGCCACCTTTCATCCAACTAAACCCTAGAGTCCTACAAGGTAATTCTTACTATTTAGGAATCCTTATCTCATCTTCTCAAACCAATCCTATCAAATCTTTAAATCATCTCCTACAAGTTAGGAACAAATCTTCCATCTTCCAATTACTCCAAACTTGAAATACATCCCTAGCCTTAGTCAAAACTTCCAATTCCCAACAACTCCCATGCATCTTACCATTTAGAATCAATCCTAACCACCTTACCCATCATCCCAATCCTATCTTTCATATCCATATCCCTTGATTTAAGGAATTGCCATCCCATTGTCAATTTCTTAAGGCCTTGTTTGTTTTCAAGACCAAATCCCAAAACTTTGAAAACTTTGAAAACCTTCCATCCCATCATTACAACTTTCTCAAATCTCCATACAAAATAAAATAAACAATTCAACTTTTTTAAATCCTAAAACAAATATAATATTAAAAAATATATTCTAACAATATTTTATTCAACTTTTTAACTTAATTATATCTCATCTCATCTCTGAAAACAAACGAGGCTAATCTCCCCATCTCTACAATATCTCAAATCAACCAAGACTTACCCAATAGCCAAAACCGAATCCCAATCCACTTCTATCTTCTAAATCCAATTCCTACAATCACTCAACTTCCCTAAAATCACTCTATCCCTAAAATCACTCAATTTCCTAGAATCTCTCAAGTCAACCAAAGACTTCCAACCTCTTCCCATATCCAAAACAAATTTTCCATATCCAATCCCACAAATCTCTCATTCCCTATAATCACTGAAGTCAATCAAAGACTATCATCATCTTGTCATATCAAAATCTCATCTTACCGTAACCAATCCCTAAACTCAAGGAACAACCTTAAACCCATTCAAACACCATCCATCTTCATCTTCTTACCTTAACCGAATTCCTATCTTTTCCAAAGAGACTCCATCAATCAAGGAGTCCTAGCCTCATTCATCTACATTCCTTCCAAACCCTAGTAACTCATCTTACACTCCAACCCTAATCCAACTCTTCCAATCTCGAAATTCCCCTTAGCTACCATTCAAACCCTAGCCTATTTTCACCATAGTAACCCTAAACATCACCCAAGTGGCCCCAACATCAAGGGTCCCATTGCCTCAAACACGCCTAATCATCACTTAGATCATCCGAACTCACCATCATTATCATTTCCATCACTAAACACCATACCTTCATCAACTTAGGAACCTATCATTGCCATAATATGTGCAAAGGCCAAGCAAGAAGGCTAGTCACTTCGGTCATTATGAGGTGAACCAAGGTGAGGACGATATAGTGTTTAGGGACTAGACCAAGGTCCTTAACAGGAATGTTGAAGGCGATGTTGACGGAAGGTTGAAAGCGACTGTATACACCAGGCCTTGCCTTTAAACTCAAATACCAAAATTCTTGTTTGCTTTCTGCAGATTTTGTTTTACTTGGCCCTTCTTTATATGGACCTTTCATTATTCTTCACACAAAAGATCTGGAGTGCACAAATATCGGACTTAAGAGCTTGCAATTCTTCAATTGATGGTGGATGGGAATTTTTCTAGACAAATTATTCATTAGCTTTTTAGTGTTGCGTAGTCAAATAATTGTGGTTCTTGTTCTGACTTTGATTTACGAAGTGGCAGCTGAGTTCCTTCCCTTGGAAATTTTCCTACACCCTTATATACATTTGTGTATATCATTTTTTCCTTTCTTTGAGTTTGTGTTGTTACAATGCTACTTGAAATCATGCATCTTGATCCTTTCTTGTTGTTGTCTTTTATTTTATTTGGATGATAAGTAATGAAATGAATCGTGCAAGTTTTCTTTCGGCCCCGGTTCCATATGCCCTAGTTTGCTAATCACATGTGACACACAGGATTACATCCATAGAGTGGGAAGAACTGCCCGTGCAGGACGACTGGGTGTTGCGATCTCTCTAGTGGATAGTTATGAGCTGGAATCCTTTTCAAAGATAGAGAATTGCCTCGGTAGGCAACATGTCATGTTTCTCTAAAGAGAGATATTGCAAAAAGAGTCTCATTTTTTTTTTGGTCTATTTTTCAGGCATGAAGTTTGCAGAACTTCCTTTTCAACTAGAGGAAGCCTTGCTATTGATGGAGCGTGTTGCTGAGGCCAAAAGAATATCTCGAAGGGTAATAATTATATTTAAGGTTTTAATTTGGATGATCAATATCAAGAATACTTTGTGCTGACAATGGGATGAGATACATTCCATCCCCATCGACCCTGCACAAAGATGTGTTGGCTGATTGTTATTTATTACATTTTATCTGAAAACACAATGGAGAAGAAAACTTGAATGACTTGATATGGATTACTTTGTGTACTGTTAAATAGGAGCTGCCACTCCCTTTCTTGTTTTGTAATTATCTAAGGTAGGACCACAAAATTACAGAGTGGTACGCACTCTACCAGAGAAACTAAGACAAAGGGAAAATAAAATAATAGAAACTATGTGTCTGGGCAGCCAAAAAACAAAAAATTTCCATGGCCATATTACTGAATATCTCTGCTTAGCAATCGTTGTGTTCTTGGCATCAACTAGTCCATGGAAGCAAGACACTTTTAAGAGGAGGAAACATGAAAATGAAATGAGTACAGCTAGAAGCTAATAGATCAAAGTTTTTATAGATCAAAGTGCCTTGAAAAGACTTTGTTCCTCCAGTTTGGAATCTGACGCATGATTTGAGGAGTTTCCCATATAGCATTTCATTTCCTTCCAACCATTCTAAGGCTCTACCAAACTTCATGCAGATTGCCTCCTTGAATCTTGCAGTTATAAGGTCCCCAGTTTTTGTGTAAGCTCCTAGAGAGATCGAACACCTTCTTCAAAATGTCCTGATTTGGACCCCCTCGGCGAGAATTCCAAAGTGAATCATTGATTTTACGCTCAACACCCGTCTTAGTTTAGTTTGACTCTTTCCATTGTAGCCTAGTTCTGTAAACTTCAAACTAGTGAGTGTGTTTTATCTAAAGTTGTTTTACCGTATATAATTTTTAAGTCTTTTTATTGGTGATTATCAAGTTTGTCCTTTTTCATTTTCTTGAACGTTCTGTTGGGTGCAGGGTGGAAACTGTTTTCTGTTTGATTATCTTCTTGGAATCTTTGGTTTTGCTTGTCAATTCCCAACTCCTAATTTACCTGCGTGGTTTAGTTGTTGGAATTGGCTTCTTGCCCTACTGATGTTTCCACAATCAATATCCAAATCCCTTGTTATTTTGGTGTCTGCTTTTATTCTCTTTACTTGTTAAGTCAATTTTTCACCAGGGTCTTGTTGACTATGTCCAACTGAATATTCGTTTGGTTTTCTGGCCTTTCTATTTGCTTGCCTTTTTTGTTTTTGGTTCTATCTGGTTTAGCACTATAGGGTAAACTCATAAAAAAAAAATGCAATGAATATTGTCACGAACTTGTAATCTAGTTTTGCGTTCTACCTCTGGTAAATTTTTCCATCTTATGTTGTTTCCGTGAACCTGTTTTTTTATTAATCGATTAATTCTTATTTGGTGGTTTTTGTTCTAAATCAACAGAGAATCCAAGAATCTGGAAGCAAGGAAAAGAAGCGGGGAGGAGACGACGGTGACGAAGATACAGAGAAATACTTGGGTGTCAAGAATGGGAAGTTGTCAAAGAGGATAAAAAAATGAATATAACCGCTCTAGTGGCAGATAATGTTAGAATTTAAAGTTATTATAGGGTTTTTTCTTTTTCTTTTCTTTTTTATTAAATTTTTTTTTATATTTTAGTTTTGTAATATATATGCAAATTTTGTTTGGTGTAAACGTTTAAATCTCTCCTTTTTTTTTTTTTTTTTTTTTATGTATCATTTTTGAGGAATGATGTTGCAGCAATCCATGCATTAAGATTTTGAGAAGGACGTTCAAATTTTTTGTTTTGTTTTTGTTTTAAAGGATACCTGTTGTGTTCATTAAAAAGATACTAATCGAGTTGAGTTGATTATTGAAATGTTTAAACATACATTTATTATTTGAATGTGCTTGAACTTGTTTATGAGTTGTTTGATGGATTATTGTTTTCTTAAAAGAAGTTAATTCTATTTCAAAAAGCTTATATATTTTCGTAAATTCGCATTTAGTTATTTAATTATGTTTTTTTAGAACAGAACAATCTCATTCATAAGTTATTTAATTATGAAGTTATATCATTTACTAGATGAAATATATATATGTATATATATATATATAGGTTGATGAGAAGGTTCATTTTCTAGCTTTGCTCGGTTATCTTGATCTATCAGTAGGTCGGTTATCCTGAGTTGTATGTCGGCTATTTTCTTGCACTGCTTGGTTTAGTGAGGGCCGTCCTTGCTTAGTGATTCGAAGCAAGGGTTAAATTTTTATATTTTTGTGCTGCTTGCTAATACCAATCATTATGTCGACTAAACTGGCCTCGCTCACATGGATTATTTTCTTGCGTTGCTCGATTATCTGAAGTAGTGTTTTTTATTGGACCGTCATGCTTGGTGATCCCTAGTAGTGTGTTGGCTAGACAAGCATTGGTGGTGATCCCGAGCAAAGTTATTTATGTATGTTTCTAATTATCTTGAGTAGTATGTCGTTTGGATTGGCTTTGCTCGAATCCTCGAGTTGTTTTCTTGTGTTGCTTGGTTATCTCGAGCAGTGCTTAGCCTGGTTGTCTTTGTTCACTAATCCCGAGCAACGGTTATTTTTTGGTCTTGCTCGATAATAACGAGCATTGTGACAATTCAATTCGACCAACACACTGATCGGGATCATCAAGCATGTCCGATCCAAACATTAGTTAGGATATGCGCTTTATAATATAAGTAGATATATTTAAGTAAGTGTTGTCATAAAAGTAGTGATACAAAGTTCAACCAATTGATACAACCCTCCAATTCTAATTTTGCTAAAACTCCGGTCTAAATTTCTCTTCAACCAAGTTCATTTATTCATCAAACTCAAGTCTAGTTTATTATAAAACTAAAATCGAAACAATACGTTCATTTTCATAAACCTACATTGGCAAGGCAATAATACTTGCTTTTAGACATTAAATAAATATTGATGTTTGCAAGAGGCTGAGCAACCATGTAGGACCTCTTTGAGCTTTTAAACAGACAAATATATTTTTTAAGCTTCTACACTCAAAATCATAGGTGCACTAAAATATTACCTATAAACGCAATTTGAAATATGTTTAGTTAATGGAAAATTATATAAACTACACAATCATTTTACTCCTATTTTATTATGTTGAGATGATATAATTCATTAGTTTTAGATTTTTAAAAAAAAAAATATGAATAACGGTAATAAACATGCTATATTTTACAAAATGGGATAAGAGTGTGATTTGTAATATTACTCTTAATTAATTGATTCCAAGTTTATGTCATTATGTGAATTGGATTCTCAGCCGAACTTAAAAAAAAATGTAGGTCCAAACCTATTTCAACAGATCCAACAAAAAATAGAAATGGAAAAAAAAACAACAAAAACGCTGCCGTTTTGCGAAAAATAAGTATGACTCGTTCGGTCACTGCCAATCGACACACTTCGGGATCTTCTGCTCCTTCGCATGCTTTCTGCTCTCTTCTCGTCGTGACACAGACGCCGACGCATCTCAAAGCTCCGCTTCCCCTTTCTGCTACGGTTTGCTTTTGTTTCTTATTCTTCTTCCTTGTCTTCTCGTGTCTTTCTTGTATATGCTTCTTATCTGCTATTTTTGTATTTTTTTTCTTTTCTCCTTTCCATGGCCGAATCATGCTGTTTTCGTAAATGAGTGCTTTTGTTTTGTGTAAGTTATGGTGTATTTTGTGACAAACTCATCATCTTTAGGTGGATTTTCACAAGAACCAGATCCTGGCTCCCCTAATTTCTTGGTTGTTTATAAATGCCCTAAAACTACTTTTACTCTTATTGTTTTGTGTTTGGATCTTTTGGCTCAAATCTGATGTGTACTATTAGGTGTACAAAATGGACTATGTGGGATTTAGCCGAAGATCATTCAAACTGAAGATATAATCGCATGGAACATAGATGCCATTGTGAATTTGTTTCCGAGTGTGACTTTTCATCTTTGTTTGCGTTTCTAGCAGCTTGAATTTTATTTTACAGTACGAAAGATGATAGTTTTCTAAAGAAACCGCTAAACTTAACTGACCAACTATTGTTTTTTTCTATCTTTGGTGCTCCATGGTCACTCCGCGAAGTCATAATACCATAATTTTAGCTTACATGAATTGATGCTCGACTTTCACTTATTCACAAATGGGGAGAAACGTTGTAGCTTAAAATTCACAAGTGCTATTGGTAATTATCTATTTGTTTTTCCTTTTTCCTGTTAGAAGGCTAATTTACTGAATCAATTTGATGATTTTTTTTATTGGCACCGGGTGTCCGAGAACAAAGTCCTGACTAATCTCGGGGTTGCATGGGCCCTCAGTAAGGAGTTTTTCTTTAGTGCACCTTGGGTAATTCAAGAGGAAATTCCTCTAGTCTATGGCCCCTAGAAATTGTTTGTACCTAAGAGGATTTGAACCTTAGACCTGGAGGGAGCATACCACCAAGACCAAGGCAGTTAAACATGAATGGTTTAGGCATTCAGAACAAGAAAACACCATATAGTGGCTACTAATATTTGTTTTGTTAGTTGAGGTATGGAGAGATTCCTGGTGTGTGCTACCGATATAAAACACACAGTTTCTGCACTATACAGTATCCATACTCATTGTTTTTTTAATGATTCCACTCTCAGGACTCTCTGTCTTTTAACTGTAGAATTTTTCTCTTTCAATGAATTCTCTTTTGTTTCAGTGTGATATAAAATGTCTCGAAGGTATGATAGCCGTACGACGATATTCTCCCCAGAAGGTCGTCTCTACCAAGTTGAGTATGCAATGGAGGCCATTGGAAATGCTGGAACTGCTATAGGGATTTTATCAAAGGATGGAGTTGTTTTGGTTGGCGAAAAGAAGGTTACTTCCAAACTCCTTCAAACTTCGACATCAACTGAGAAGATGTATAAGATTGATGACCATGTGGCATGTGCTGTTGCTGGAATAATGTCGGATGCCAACATCCTTATCAACACGGCTAGGGTCCAAGCCCAGCGTTATACATTTGCTTACCAAGAGCCAATGCCTGTTGAACAGCTTGTCCAATCTCTATGTGACACCAAACAGGGCTACACACAATTTGGTGGGCTCCGTCCATTTGGTGTATCATTTCTGTTTGCAGGCTGGGACAAAAATTTTGGTTTCCAGCTTTATATGAGTGACCCAAGTGGAAACTATGGTGGTTGGAAGGCTGCAGCAGTTGGGGCAAACAACCAGGCAGCACAATCAATGCTTAAGCAGGATTACAAGGATGAAATCACAAGGGAAGAAGCGGTTGAGCTTGCACTGAAAGTGCTCAGTAAGACAATGGACAGCACAAGTCTTACTTCAGATAAGCTGGAATTGGCTGAAGTCTTCGTCTTGCCTTCTGGAAAAGTTAAGTACCAGGTATGCTCACCAGAATCCTTGAGTAAGCTGTTGGGGAAGTTGGGAATGACCCAACCTGCTAATGAGGCTTCCTAAGATATCTGTTTTCGTTTAGATATTTTTCAGAACCTATCTAGCACATGCTGCTATTTTAAATTGTATGCTTCAATTTGAATGACGGTAAAAACAGGTTATGGATTCTTCCTCAGGTACAATTGCTCCTTCATTTGATCTTCTTATGTTTGATTAACTAGATACTTTGTTCATTTGGGTAGCTGCTGTAGATTGTGATGGGCTGAGTTTCTATGATTTTCTCTCTCTTTTCCTATTTCTATTTAGTTGCTTCTATTGTATGCTACCCGTATACTTGTAACATGCCCTTTGAATCTTTAATAAAATCTTCGATTATCTAAAAAAGAAGCTAGAACACTAGATTATGGGAGCTGTAGAGCTTTCATTCTGCATTTCTAGAATGTTAGGGTATACTGATGATGCAAAGCGGATGGTGATGCGCATTCAACATTTCTTAGTATCTACAAAGATCAGTCTACCGTATTTCAGTGTCTTTTCAGTAAATGATAAGTTGAAAGGGCTCTAGTAAAAGATGAGACTTCTGTCAAGAAATCTGTCACCACTTGTGTATTCTATATAGGGGTGTACAAAATTCGGTCCGGACCGGACTGAATACTGGAGGGGCTAGTCTCGGTCCCAAAAATTGTGGACCGAAGAAGTTCGGTCCGGTCCCGGGGTCTATAAATTTTGGACCGAACTGGACTGGACCGAACTATATATATATTTAAAATAGTTTTATTAATTTAATATATTATCTTTATATAATAATTATATAAGTTAATGATGTAATTTTCATTTAATTTATTATCATTGACCATATAAAATATAAAATAATATATACTATCAATTAATAATAGATCATAAATCATGTGATAATTTATGTCATTAAATGTTAATAGACAATAGTAATGAAGAAATATTAGTTCCATAAAACATTTTACCAAAATTTTAATATATATATTTTTTTGATAAGTTAAAGAATTTTATTAAACACAATGTAATAGGCGAAGCCCAAGTACACTTTTAATAATTCATTGCTAATTTTTAGTTTCTTCGCGTAGTACGCACTTATTCTTATGAAGACCCATAGGGACCTTTGATTTTATTTCTCTCCCTTTCTCCCTCATTTTCTCTTCTTCTTGGCTCGAGTGGTATGTTGAGCGGTGTTCGAGCGAACACTAGGGTTAGTGATTTGCTAGAGCGGTGTGTCGAGCGCCAACCGGGTGAACTCATGGGTTGATCTTTGCTCGAGTGAAAGTCGAGTGAACTCATGGGTTGCTATGGACATTTAGAGTGAAGTAGGATTGCCGTTTAGATTCTATGGACTGAAAGGACCGACCGGACCGGACCGGACCAAACCGATAGGGACCGGTCCAGTCCTGTCCCTTTAGGGGTTCGGTCCGGTCCGGTCTGGTTCAGGGTGGGAAAACCCTGGACTGAAGGGATTTGATCCGGTCCAAAAAACACCCTCCGAATTGGACCAAATTCACCCCTAATTCTATACATAAGCCATTTATTTAACACACCCACCACACCTCCACGTTGGCTTGTGCCCATTTTACCATTGTTTATAATATAGCAGCCAAGAATGAAAAGGATTAAAACTGTCTGATGGTGGCACCCTTGAGGTTCCCTGCCGCAGCTCCCTTTGATATTTCGTGAGGTGTGGCATCTCCTCTATCTCTTTCAATTTCAGGTTTTTGAAGATCTTAGACATAAGAATGAAACGGAAATTGCATCTCTTGGGTTTGAAGTTTAGGCTTATAGACAGAAACTTCTTAGCATTGGTTGCGCTGATTTGGGCAGCTATGAAAATTGATTTCCTGAAGGATCTGTTCTTGCAAATAAATGACTCTTGCAAGGTGGAAACAGGTGTTGATGGCATTGTGTCAAATTCGGGCTTGGTTTTATGGAAACAAGTGTTAATGAGGGCATTGTGAATTTTGGGTAGAGGATTAGTTTTATGGAAATAAGGGGCTGGGGTGGGGGAGGTGTGTTACATTCCAATTCGGGCTTAGTATATTTTGGGTAGGTTTCATGGGATTTTTGGGTCATTAGGAGCTCTTTTGTATGGGTTAGGTGTTTTCTTGTATAAGTCCATTATACTTAGTTACTCTTATTGATATATATATATATAATATTATTACTTATATATATATAAAAAAAAAAAAAGCATCGTGTAAAAAATAATGAAATCGGAAAGCGCGTGAACACCAGAGAAAGGAACGAAGTAAGCTGATCTTGGAAGGTGCGAACAGGCTATGAAAGCCGAATGGGCTGAATCTGACGAACTCGTGTTTAGAGAAGATGTGGACGACCTTGGGTTACCTTGAAATGTGAAGATGGCTTTCAGGCGTTGTTTAGATTTTATAGGGCTCGAAGCTGAAATCAACTTGTTTAAACGAGATAGGGTTTTGGTGAAAAAGCTGAAATAAACAAGTTCTTCCACTTTTCTTATATTTTTTGCTTTAAATCCAGGTCACCACCAAATGGGCGGATGTGTTCAAATAGGCGGCTGATATATAGAAAGAACTCTAAAATCTTCGATTATCTGAAAGAAAGAAGCTAGAATACTAGATTGTGGGAGCTTTAGGGCTTTCGTTCAGCATTTCTAGAATGCTACGAGTATGCTGATGATCCAAAGTGGATGGTGAAGTGCCATTCGACATTTTTTAGTATCTACAAAGATTAGTCTACCGTGTTTTAGTGTCTTTTCAGGAGTTTATCACTTCTTGTGCATCTTTCGTGCCTCCAACTGCACTACCAGTAATGGTTTTCATTCCTGCATGCATGTAGTTCATTAGGCTGGCATATTCTGAAACCTAGATTGGCAAATTATATGAACTTCAAGAAATGCTCGAGTTCTAAATTGAGAAAGTTACCTAGCAGAAGGCTAGCAGGGCTGACCTTGACTCCACTGGGGGAACCCACAAGGACCAGAACACCAGCAGTCTTTAAGAGTGACATTTATGCATCAAATGGGTTATCTCCAGATGCCGCGTCTTTTATAAAGTCAAATGACTCAGCCAGGGCCTGCAATAGAAAATAACTAGTAATATTAACCATCAGTATTACTATATTACTATACTTGATATAGTATTAGTCGTTAGTATTAGTATAACTACTAATACTATAATGATTTATATAGTTCTTTATATATAGACTCAAAGTGGATTATTAATACTATATTAGTATTAGGGCATAAAATGTAATTAATATACTAATGTATTTTAGTATTACTAATGTATTATGTATTTATCAAAAGGAATATGTTCAGAATTTATTAGTCCATAAAATGTTGTTAATATATATATTTTATGTTTAAAGCATTGGATCAAATAAATTTTCATATTTAAGATTAAAATTTTATGTTATAAATTAAAATTTTATATATAATATAAAAAAATTAATTTAAAATATATAACATAGTAAACTGGTCCGGTTCGGCACTGGCCGGTTATGAAACTAAGGGAATCGGTCCTAAACTGGACCGGTTCAAAATCAGACCCGTTCCACTGGTTTGGGCCGGTCCGGTCCGATTATTTAGTTAATTTTTACATTCCTAACAAAAACGGCAATCTCTGCTGGAGTTAAAATGAAATCCCCACCCCAACATGGTCCTCAACTATGAAACCGCGGACATTGGAACCAATCTTCACAATTCCAGCAATCTCGTGTCTACAGCCATGCAAATAATCCAATGATCACCATTGATGGTTTATAAAAAGGAAACTGAAATCCACAAATTGACGTGACATAGTGCCACATCATCACAAAGTTTTTTTTTTTTCATTTTTCCCCTCTCCCCTTGCGCCCTGAGTCCCCCCTCCCCCTCCCTTTCCCAAACCCACCAGACCCAAGCCCCCATCGAGAGAGACAGAAAGAGAGAGAGAGAGAGAGAGAGAGAGGGAGAGGGAGAGGGAGAGGGAGAGAGAGAGAGAGAGAGAGAGAGAGAGAGAGAGAGAGAGGAGATGTGTACTTGTTGGTGAGGGGCAGGGTGATGATGTCGAGGACGGACGATGATAGTGAGGACAAAAACTGGGGGTGACGACGTTGGGAGACGGGGACTTGGTTTGGGAATGCAAGGGTAGGGAAGATAGCTGGCTGTGCAGAGACATCGGTTTAATTAATACCCAGGCACCACAGGATACTTGGTGTTAGGACTGTTCATCCGGGCTGAGTTTTTTCCCGACCCGGTCCAAAACCCGGAAAGCCGGATTCCGGATCCGGGTTTTGGCCCGGAACAAATCTGGGCCGGAACCTGGGTTGCAAAACCCGGGTACACCCGGTCCGGGTTCCGGGTTTAAACTCGGAACCCGGATTTACAACCCGGAACAAGGTTTTTTTTTTTTTTTTTTTCCCAATTTGGATGTTTGGATCTTTCCTTTTTTATTTTACAGAAAAATAGGCAAGATTAACTGATTTGGATATTAACTTGCTAATTAAGTAGCATAATTGGATTTTTTATAGCCATAATATATAAGCAAGAAGTTTTTAAAAAAGGAATAAATAAATTTGTAATTTAATGTTTAAAACTGTCGTGAAAAATATCTCTTATATTTGATCCACCCAATCAAAGCAGCTCTCAATTATTGCATGCAGCATTGTTTTCCACGATGCCATAATTTATTTTCATAAATTATGCTGCATAATTTATGCCATAATTTAGCATAATTTCCTAATTTCTATAAAATAATGGAATTTTTGTGGAATTTTCTTTTATGCATATATGTAAAGTTACGTGAGAGATTTCTCAATCAAATGAAAAAGGAAATTAAAACAATTAATTTCTAATTCATGATACGTATAGTTTTAGAGGTTTTCTAAGTTGACTTGTAGCCATATTAATTAATCATAAACCTCCATTCAAACTTAAAAAAAAAAAAAAAAGGGTTCAACCCGGAACCCGGAATGAAAAACCAGGATTCACCCGGGTTCCGGCCCGGGTCTAACCCGGGCTAACCCGGTCTGGGTTCCGGCCTGGGTTTTCGGGTTGGAACTCGGATGAACAGCCCTACTTGGTGTTCCATGTTTGTACCTGGTCCAAACTACGTCGCCATAACAAACTCCGTAGTGCGTGATCTTTATAGAAACATCATCTTCTCCAACAGCCCTGCATGAATTTTCCAACAGCTCAACTTCTTCCAATTTCAACATTTTAATTAATTATTAGCAGAACTAGTCTGGAAATCATAAGGCTATAATACTAAATAGGCTTCATCTCTCTTTGTTTATTGAGAATGTCACAATTACAAATAGATTATACAAAAGTATTAAACTCATAAATTGACGTAATTTTATGTGATTTACTAGATTTATTTTACAATAAAAATAATTTTAGAATCTGATGTATCATATCAAAATACATCAATTTGTAAATTTACGTGTATAATTATTTTATAGCTAAAATATTTCTCTTATTTATTTATTCTGACCGGGTGTCTTTCCTAGAGGAGAAAAACCAACCGCGTCTATCAATATATTGTTTAATACCTACGGCTGAATTTGTAAGGTGAGAGAACTCCAGACTCATCTCTTGCCGCCCATCCAAGGCAGTCTTCGTTTGCGCGTGTAGAACCCATTGTTGTCTCTTTACGGCCATATGCAAGGCAGTAAAAGCTGCACCATCGGTTTTCTCGTAATAGTAAGAGCTAAACAAAAACACACACACACGCACAAATCAAGTCGTATGTAAAATCTCATGTGTTTGTAATTTTGTAAGTGGCATTGGGCGCTAGCTCCTCCATCGCCTATTTATGGTACCGGATATGTGGATGCAAGTACTACCTACTCCAGTTCGTATGCAATGACCTCGATTCTTTTGAGTAGTTTTCCAATGAAAAACAGAGAACTTTTGTCAATTGTCAGGCCAATACGTATATAGACGTGACATACGCTCTGAGCTCATCATTCGAAGACCTGGAATGTTTCCTCCATGTGATTGGGTATCCCAACACAATTGATTGGGTATCCCAACACAATGCAAAGGTTGTTTGCTCGTATAGGACAACGATAGAATAACAACTATTTGACAATTCAATTGCAACTTCATCTTAAAATATTAATTTTTTCACTTTAATTGAAAATATACATTTAGTCTCTTTTGTAAAAATATGGACTCTATTTTAAAAAAAGTGTAAAAACAAATCATTTTTCTAATGATATAGTCTTTTTAAAAATGACATATGCAAAATTTGCATATTTGACTTTGTTTGTTTTTTAAGATGAGATGAGATGAATTGAGATTAAAGTTAAAAAGTTAAATAAAATATTGTTAGAATATATTTTTAATATTATTTTTGTTTTAGAATTTACAAAAATTATATTGAAATTTTAAAAAAATATAATAATGAAATTAAGATGAGATAAAATATTTTCTGAAAACAAACGAAGTTACTCATAACCATGTATCTTGTTTTATACATTTTAACTGAATGGCTGAAAAATTCAGCTGCCGTAAATGTCTCTTTTTCTTATATTTTATTCGTACGTACGTGCTGCTACTACAATCACTAAGATCCTTTCTTGGGTAGCTTCGAAGGGATGATGCAATGTATCAAATCTTTTAAACGAATTCCAGCCTTCATACAAGCAATTCTTACCATTAATCAAATCGATATAATAATTCATTTTTAGGAATTTTTATCTATTTTAATGCAACCCAATACGAGTAATTTAATATTATTAGGGAAAATACACAACATCTAACAGGTTTAGAGACTCATTTCTAGATGAATAACTCTTTATGCAACTGACCTGTGTAATCAGCAGGTAACTACCACCTCAATTTAATAAAACGGTGTGTTTGATTTTAAGGCTTGAATCAGGTGGAAGATGAAACATGTAGAATTTCATCTTTAATAAAACAGTGTGTTTTATTTAAAATCAAAACACACTGTTTTTGGCGTCGTTTGTCCTCCTCCGTGTGTCCCCTTCTCAGATCTACCTTCTCCTTCGCCTGCTTTTTCCTTCCCTAAGGTTGTGCCTCCCATTCTCAGATCTCCCTTCTCCTATGTTAATCCTAACCCTAAGACCCATTTTGATTTTGATTCCTTACCTCTAACACGCCAAGATTTTGTTATCCGTTTCTAAACGTTACGAGCTCCTTGCTTCACAAGCCTTCTGTTGCTTCCCATTGGTAATCCACTCTTCTAGTTTCCATTTTAATTTTATTTTCCAAGTTCCTGGTAATCAGAGTTCTAAAAGTAACGTGCAGATCATGATTTAGAAACGGTAAACTCTGTTTTTTCTTTTGTTTCTTTCGTTTATGGTATAAAAATTGCGAACCCAGATAGTTTGTAAATGTGATTAGTGATGAAGCTGTAAAGAATAATATTGCTATTGGCTTAAGAAAATTATGAACATATTTTTTGATGTACACAGAAAGTTTTTATACAAGACATTTGATCAATCTAACTATGGAAAGCAGTAACGTAAATCTATAGCATTTAACTGTTTCAGAAAATTAAGGACATCACAACCAAAATCAGAAACTGATCCTAGAATAATGCTTGCACAAATCTTGTTGATTTTATTATTTTCGTTGACTGTGGCCTGGCATTGAGTTGTCCAGTATCGTCCTTGATAGAAACTTAGCTTCGACTGCTTGGACTTTGGCAAAAAACAAACGAATGTTTTTTTTAGTCGATGCAAATACTTTTTGCAAGGTAAATGTGTCTAGTTCTTCTTCCAAGTAATCAGCATCTCAAGTGGTAGTTACGTTTTCTATGATTTTATGCGAGAGTTCAAATAACATTGTTCTCTTCAAACTAATGTCTAAACATGCAGCGCTTCCTCTTCCCGTTGCTGCTCCAAGCCGCAGCACCACATTCACTCCTTTGCGATATTTCGTAATATTGCAGAATAGAGCTTGTGACAAAGAACAGAGTCTGTCACACTTTCCCTTTGCATTAGAATGAAGAACAGAGCCTGTGACGACTGACGAGTTGCGGTCGTTGGTGAAATATTTGAACGGCATTCAATTTCCCTCCTTCGCAATATTTCGTTCGTTTTTCCCTTGCTCTCTCTCTCTCTCTTTTTTTTAATAAAATATCAGCTGAGCTGACGTGCACTTCAACCGGTTCCGCGTTGGTTCCATGTCAGCGGTTGTATATAGCAGGATTGTTTATAGACTATGAACGGCCCATTAGAGAAAACCCTACAGGCCAATGTGGCCCCCTGGCCCTGCTCTAGCAGAGTATGGTCTAGGGGCACCTGCACCAATGGGATGGGCTAGTGCTTCCCTTTTGGCTCGATTGGTAAGACATGTCGGAACTACCACCCTATGCCCTGTGCCTAGGAAGGGTTATTGCATTAAATGCACTGAAGTACCCTCTCAAGAGACATGCTTGTGCCAGGCTGTGAGGGTCAGAGGCCTAGAGGAGATCACCACATTAAATGCGGTATTAACCCCCTCAGCATACATGCTGATGTGAGGCCACCAAACGAAATGAAGGGCCATGACAACACCTTGGGCGATATATACTGAAGGAAAAGTAAGCTTGTGGGTATGATACTTCTTTTCTCCCTTTAGACGAGCACACACATATGTATACATCAAAGGATATTAATTGACTTAGGCATTAGAGGCTCCCCCTTATGGTCATTGAATGCCACTTTGTTTGCAGGCACTAGGCATCCCAAAACTGGCAACACTTGGTGTCGTCTATGGGATCTTGAAATTGTTGCATTGTGCCTACTGCCACACACTCCTACACAACTCGTGATGAAGAAACAACCACGATTGAAGAGCCATCCAATAATGAGATGGAGAAGAGGTTCAAGGAAATGGATGAAAGGTTAGAGAAGATGTTGTTAGAGATGGACCAAGACTGCATTAAGTAGACTAGTGGGGAATCACAAGGGGAGGCGAATGCTACCCTGAGTGTGGCATCCTCATGGACAAATACGAGGAAATGGCGAAATGGGTAGGGACATCGTCGTCTGTCAAAAACTTACTCAATAGCACAACCCTACCTTACAGTGTGGCAATCATGGCGGTACCACTCCCACTAAAGTTTAGAGTCCCGCTTGTTGAACCATATGATAGATCGAAAGACCCTATCGAGCATTTGGAAAACTTCAAAGCCCACATGACCCTCCATGGGTTTCTTGGAGAAATTGCATGCTGCACCTTCCCATTGACCCTCAAGGGAATGACGAGGTGGTAGTTTGGGAACTTGAAGCTAGGATCCATTACTAGCTTTGAGGAGTTGGGTAGGCAATTCCTGACTCAATTCATGGCTAGCTAGCAACGAAGGTGACCAACCACATTCCTACTCATAGTAAATCAGTGGGGAGATAAGAACCTTAAGGCATACCGCGCGCGATTCAATAGAGAATGCTTGACCACAAATGATTAAGACAAGAAAATAATGTGGCTTCACTTTTTGGAGGGGTATGGCGCAAAAGTCCTTTCATGACTAGGGGAACTCATCGAGGGCAAGCGACTTCTTCAATGTAGAGGACACTTTGAAAGCACTAATCGACCCAAGGAGGTTTGAACTATAAGAAGCGGGCCGAAAAGCAAAGGTGATCCATAATAGCGTGAAGGGGCGAGAGAAGTACGATAAGGCGGGAAGCGATCATGGTGAAAGAAAGAAAGACAAAGGGCTTTGAGACTGGGGCTTTAAAATGGCTCACTGGAGCATGAAGGTAGAAGAAGATGAGGAGGCCCGGTCAAAGCAGGTCGTTGATAGAAAATAGGGTAGTCAAAGCACTAGATCCTACCTCACCTATCACAGTATGGCAGGGCAACTACCAAATACTATTGTCATGACCAACGCCAAGCACGAGCCCTCGTTCGGGCAGTCGACCAAGAAGCTACCTAGGAGGGGACTATGACGAAACAACCTACCAAATACTACTGTCATGACCAACGCCAAGCACGAGGCCCCGTTCGGGTAGTCGACCAAGAAGCTACCTAGGAGGGGACTATGACGAAACAAGAGTGAAAGCCCATATAGGAGACATGCCTATAGGAGGGCACACTCACTTCATCATAGTCTCGACAAGCTGAACCTACCATTATGTGAAATCATGACCATAGCGGCAGGATTTGCCGGAGGCGACACGACAACATCGGCTAGAAAGGCTCATGGTAGAAGGGCACAAAACAAGGAGGTATTCATGCTCAATCGACTGGTGAAGCAAATGAAGATTGAGACTATAGCTCTAGTAGTATTCACAGAGGAAGATCGCACAGGGGTATCTTACCCGTATGACGACTCCTTGGTAGTAACCTTACTCATCGCCAGTTACACTACCCATCGAATCCTTATCACTAATGGGAGTTTGGTCGATGTTTTGTTCTAGGACGCGTTCTAGAAATTGGGTTTGTGGTAGGACAAGTTTCGCCCAGCCCTAACGCAACTTTCTTGGGAGAGTTAATGCATCTAGAAGAGACCATCGCGCTGCAATCACCATGGGATTGGCCCCTACATGGAGATGGTCATGGCAGACTTCTTAATAGTTAAAGCCCGCACCTTATACAATGCTATCCTAGATAGTTTGATACTAAATAGGATAAGGGCCATCACTTCCACCTATCAACTGAAGATTAAGTTCTTGATGTATGGGAGCATGGACAAAGTGTAGGGCAAGGAAGCCTTGGCGTGGGAATGCTATATGCAAGAACTTAAGAGTTGGGATCTGGATATCCGTAATGCTGAAAGAGCAGAGCAAGGGGAAACCTTTCCATCACCCTCAGAATTGGCAAAGCATCAAGTGGCGACGCGAGACAAAGACAACCTGTGGTAGAGGGTGCCTAGCGAAGGGGCGAAGCAAGGGAAAACCTTCCACCATCCCTAGAGTTAGTAGATAAAGGAGTGGAGACGCAGGATGAATGCAACCTGTAGCAGGGAGAGCCCTTCAAGCCCTTGGAGATGCTGACGTTATACCCCGATCGGCTAAGTGCAACAACCATAATTGGCATTGGGCTGACAACAAACCTTAAAGAGCAATTTAGGTTTGTCCTAATTGAGCATAGGGAAGTTTTCACATGGAGTCATGGAGACATGCTGAAAATTGGTCCAGAAATCATAGAACATCGCCTTTGCATATACTAGAGAGCCAAGAAGATACAACAGAAGTGGAGAAGCTTTAGCACAAAAAAAAAAAAAAAAAAAAATACACAGCCATAGAGGAAGAAGTGGAGCACCACTTGGAAGTCAGATTTTTTTGCGAAGTCCACTACCTGGATTGGGTCTCAAATGTCGTATTCATAAAGAAAACGAATGAAAAATGGTGGATGTGTGTAGATTTTACCGACCCAAATAAGGTATGCCCAAAGAATAGCTTTCCCCTGCCATAAATCAATTAGATAGTAGATTTCACGACCGGCGACTGCATGCTCAGCTTCATGGATGCATACTACAGGTATAACCATATTCAAATAAGTGAGGAAGATCAGGAGAAGACCTACTTCATAACCGACTAGGGCTTATATTGCTTTCAAGTAGTGTCGTTTGGATTGAGAAACTATGAGCAACATATTAGAGGTTGGTGACCGCATATTCAAGGATAAAACATGGAGGTCTATGTGGATGATCTATTGGTCAAGAGTAAATAGCCCCAGCACCATGTAGTAGACTTGAGGGAAACCTTTGAGGTGCTGCACAGACATAAGATGAAGTTTAATCCGACCAAGTGTAGGTCCAAAAAGTTTTTGGGCTTTATGGTGTTAGAATGGGGAATTGAAGCCAACCCAAAAAAGATTAAGGTGATAATGGGAATGAAGGCCTTAAGAGTCTAAACAAGGTGCATAAGTTGACTGGCAAAATCAGTTCGTGTCAAGTTCAACAGAAAAATGCCTACCGTTCTTTAAAGTGCTATAAAAGGCACACAAATGGAACAAGGAGTGCGATAAAGAGTTGGAACAATTGAAAAATACATAATCAATCCCTCCTTTTAAGCCAAACAAAGCCAGGTGAGACCCTACGCTGTGAAACTAGTGTTCAAAGTCACCAATAATGAGGTAGAATATGAGGTGTTGGTGACAGGATTGGTCGTGGTGGAGAGGATGGGAGCAAAGGAACTAGAAGTGCATGTAGACTCCCAAGTGATAGTGAACAGAGTAATGAGACAATACCAAACCAAATGGGAGAAACTGAAGTTCTACTTGCGACGAGCATGGGAAATGCGCGATAGCTTTTGGTACTTTAACATTCAGTAAATACTATGGGAGAGCAAGTGGCGAGTAGAAAGCTAGTGCGAATTGCCTCAAGAGCAGGAAATTCACTTTCCATCTTCGGAGCCACCATCCGAACGTGAAACCCTATCAATTGGAAGGGAAGCGGTGGTAATGGGACCTAGGCTCAGACTAGGCGTGTGAAGTAGCAAGATACTTGACTTTGGTGAATTTTTGGACAAAAGAGTAGAAGCCAGGAAGGTGAAGAATAAGGCGTTTAGGTTTACACTTGTACAAGGAGTGCTGTACAAAAGGGGCTTTTATACACCACTCTTGAGATGCATCTCTGCTGGAGAAGCATAATATGTAATGGTAGAAAATACAGGAGGGGTTGTGCGGAAGCCATACGGGTGGCAAGACAAGGCACACATGGCGCTGAGAGTAAGGTACTACTGGCTGCAGACACTGAAGGATGCGAATGAGTTTGTTAAAAACTGTGAAAGGTGCCAACAATATGGTAACATACCTCATTGCCTGCCTGAAGAGTCGACAACTGTAACTGCACCACGACCCTTCTTGCAGTGGGGAGCCGACATTGTGGCATAGCTCTCTATTAGAAAGGGAAAAAAAATCAAATTCGCAATAGTTGCCATCGATTACTTCACAAAGTGGATAGAGGTAAAAGCACTCACGATGACCACGGTTGGGAACATAGTCAAATTCCTATGGAAATTGGTTGTATGCCGTTTTGGCATACCTCGAGTTATAATCTCGGATAATGGCTGGCAGTTCGATTGTGACCATTACAGAGATTAATGTGCCGAATTATGCATTAAACTAAAATACTTCTCACTAAGACACCTCTTGGCCAATGGGCAAGTGGAGGCGGCTAATAAAATGGTATTCCACATGGTGAAGAAAAGGTTAACAAACAAGAAGGGGACTTGGGTCAAAGAATTGCCTAAAGTGTTGTGGGTGTACAAGACCATTGTCCGAGCCTCAATTGGGGAAACCCCATTTGCAATGACTTATAGCTGCGAGGCCATAATATTACTAGAGATTGGCATGCCCAGTTATGGTTTTCAACATTACAACGAGATTACAAATAAGAAAGGCCTGGAGGCAAGCCTTGATCTGTTAGAAGAAAAGAGGAAAGAAGTAGACATAAGAGTTATGACGTACAAGGGAAGGACATAGAGATAATTCAACAAGAAGGTCTGAGACAGGTCATTCAGAGTGGGCGAGGTCATGATGAGGAGGGTAGAGACAACATCCAAGCGGTAAGAAGAGAACAAGCTCAGGCTTAACTAGGAAGGGCCATACTGGGTGATTAATTTCAAAAGACTAGGCTTTCATCATTTAGAGGACATGCTGCGAAAAACCTCTCGAGGTCTTGGAAAGCAGAACATCTAAGAAAGTACTTTGTGTAAAGATCCCCCAGGCCAGGTAATAGAAATGATGTCTTTTGCAAAACCCACAGTGCTCTTTCTTGGTAATTCTATTTGTAGCTTTTAGCACTCATTGCTGACACTCGCCCGATGTAGGCTTCGAGCCAAGCCACTGGTTGAGAACCCTCTTGGGTGCTCATTGCTAACACTCACCCGATGCGGCTTCCAACCAAGCTAGCTATTGAGAACACTCCTGCCGAAGTCGGCCAGGTGCTCGTTGCTGACACTTGCTGATGCAACCTCCGGGCCAAGCCACCAATCCAGAATGCTACCATTGAAGTTGCTCAAGTGATCGCTGTTGAGACTTCCCTAATGCAACCTTCAAGCTTAGCCACTAGTTGAGAATGCCCCTGTTGAAGTCGGTCGTGTGCTCTTTGTTTACACTTGCCCAATGCGGCCTTCTGGCCAAGCCAGTGGACAAGAATGCTCCCACTGATGTTGGTCGAGTGCTCATTACTAATACTCCTTCAAGCCAAGCCAGTGGTCGAGAACACTATCATTGAAGCCAGTCGAGTGCTTGTTGCTGACACTTGCTCGATGTTGCCTACGGGCCAAGCCACCAGTTGAGAACGCTCCTGTTGAAGCCGACCGAGTGCTTGTTATTGACACTTGCCCGATGCGGCCGCTAGGCCAAGCCACCGATTGAGAACTCCCTAGTTGAAGCCACCGAGTGTTCATTACTGACAGTTGCTCGATGTGGCCTCCGAGCCAAGCCAATAGACAAGAACGCCCCTGTTGATGTCAGTCGGGTGCTTGTTACTAACACTCACTTGATGCGACCTTTGTGCCAAGCCATTGGTCTAAAACAATCCCGTTGAAGTCGGTCAAGTGCTTGTTGTTGACATTCGCTAGATATAGCCTTCAGACCAAGCCAACGGATGAGAAGGCACCCGCCGAAGGTGGCCAAGTGCTCATTGTTGTGCTCACCAGTGAGGTGAGCACAAGACTCTATGCGTTGAAACACATGGATTAATTTGAAACATACCAACGCAGAAGTTATGGGCAAGCTTTCCCATGCCTAAAAGGAAAAATAGAGTAGAAAGAAGGGAAGCGAGACAAATTTGGTCCAAAGAAATGTTCATTGCCTTCAAGATATATCACAAGTTTACAAGAAAGGAAACGGTTACACAAACAAAATCTAAAGGGCCAGACCTTAGGTAGAGGGTGAGGCGGTGTTATGATGCCACATTGACTAAGTATAAGATTGGTTAGTAGTTTATAAGCTCTTAGGCACCATTCCCCTGTAAGCTGGTTTTTAAGAGTGAGTTCTATCTAGTGGGTTCATAATAAATGGTATCATAGCCACCCCATGTATGCAGTCCATGTTGGCACAGTTGCAATTGTGAGATGATGCCGGCATAACAGTGTTCATCCGGGGTTAGGAAAGACCTACCACACAGCTAGCCTGTGTGAGTGCTGGGACTGCTGTGGATGTCGGCTGTAGACTGTCACTACAAGAAAATTGGTTTTTTTCAGCAATTTTATGATCGTCGCAAACCAAATTGCCGCAATTAACCCTTATTTGCGGCTATTTTTGTCTCGCTGCTACAATCCAACGGAATGTATTCGAAATGCTGGTGCTGAAATTACTATTCACTTATTTGCGGCGAGTTGTTGTTGCCGCAAATAATGTTTTACTGTAGCTGTATTTTATTTGCGACGAATCATAAAAGAGCCACAATAGATACTTTTGTGGCAAATTAATGCTTATTAACGGTAAATAAAAAGCACTGGAAATAGTCTTTTACAAATTTTATGAAATATTATAGATGACTATTTACGACGAATCTTTAGTCGCTGGAAATGAGTGGTTCCAACAATTTTTAAGACTGTCGAAAATGACCAGTTTGACTTTTATGGCGACTTTTGGAGCATTGCAACAAGTTAATATCACTGCAAATAAAATTTATTTATGAAACCATGTTTATTTTCGACGACTATTAAAATCGCCACATGCTACAAGAAAATAGGCTATGTCCATCGATTTTAAAATCATCACAAATACTACTTAGGGATTAGAATTTTGCAAAATTTATGAAAACTGTACAAAATCTTTTTCGCCGACCTTTAGTCATCGCAAATAAGTATTTTGAGCGATATTTTATTTGTTGATAATGACTTTTACATCATTTCCGGCAGGGTTTTAAGCATTTGTGGTGATATTTGGACGCCGCAAAAAGCTAATAAAATTAAATTGCCCGCCGCTTTCCAATCATTTCCCTCTAGCCGTTCCCCCCTCCCTCCCCTTCTCTCTCCCCAACTCTTCCTTCTTGGGCACAACCCATGCTGTTACGCACAGCCCATCGCCAATGTTCCCACCATGCCACCACCACCTTACCTCGACGGCCACCCCTTCCTTCTCCCCCAACCTGCCATCGATCTCTTGCCTCATCGAATCTGGCGTCACCCTTATCTCTCTCTCTTGGATTTCTCTATGTCGCCACCACTAGGGGCGTTGTTCGCCACACCCACACGTCGACGTCGTCGCCAGTTCTCCGTCAGTGCCCTATTCTCCTCCATGCCTAGCTCGGCAGCCTAAGGCCTTTCTTCTCTCCCTTGCTCTGTTCACACCCATTCTCCCTCCACTGCAAGCTGTCAATTGCTTTTTCCTTCAAGGAGATCCAACCTCTCAACTAACTTCTCGTCATTGGTGTCCGGCCAAAGTGCTGGATACGGAGTATGGGCATTCCGACTTTTGCAGGGATTACCGCTTCGCTCCTATAGGTGATGGCAAAGTGTGTCTCCCTAGTGGGGGTCCGGAAGGTTGTTCTGTATGCCAATAACATGCTTGAGAGTTCGTCAGCCCATGGATCTTTGTGTGCCCCGAGCTTTTTCTTAAGGGAGCTGCTACAGCACAATGGGATTCCACAAAGGGATCCCACACACATTGATGTGGCACACTATGAATGTGCCACGTATCCCTACTTTTTTTTTCTTTCTCTTTTCTCTTCCCGTGCGTGTGCCTTCCCCGTGCATCCATAGTGGTCAGGGACCACCTCAGGGCTGGCAGAAGCTGTCGTTGGTCCAAGTGGCACCGTCTTTCATTCACGACAGTGCCTCCCCGTGCGTCTCCCTTCCATTCCTCCCCCTTTCCCTCTCTGCCTCAGCTGACTTCAACCCTCCCCATGGCAGCCATGGTGGTCGGGGACCACCTCAAGGCCGGCAGAATCTGCTGGTGGTCTAAGCGGCACTGTCCAGCAGGGGATGGGAGCTCCCGTGCATGGCAGCTCACGTGCAGCTGCCGTGCATGGGAGCTCCCATCCCTCCACCAGATGGTGCCGCCTAGACCGCCGGCAGATTCTGCTGGTCCTGAGGTGGTCCTTGACCACCATGGTTGCCGCTGGGAGAGGTCGGTTGAGGCAGAGAGGGAAAGGGGGAGGAGGGGAGGGGAGGGGAGACGCAGGGGAAAAGAAAGAGGAGAAAAAAAAAGTAGAGATGTGGCACACTCACAGTGTGCCACATTAGTGCGTGGGATCCTTTTGTATCTATAGTGTTTTCCTTTTCGTAGTGGTGGAAAGGAGGGTTTTATTAGTCTCTTCTACTTGGTAGTTGGCTTGTGAGTGTCCTGGCGAGGAATATTTTGCCATGACTTCGAGCACTACACACCAGTCCCGGTAATATGCGTAGTTAAACTATCTCCCATTATCCAATATGAAGCTTCAAGGTATTCCGAAATGGCAGGCCATGGACTTCCACAGGAACTTTGTGATGGTCCGGGAGGTGATGTTCGCAAGGGCCTCTGCCTCCACCTCCACCCACTTTGTGAAATAATCAACTACAACGACCGTAAACTTGGCTCCTCCTCTGGCTACCGGGAATGGGCCAATTAGGTCCAGACCCCATTGGGCGAAAGGCCACGGGGTCGTTATTGATGTTAGCTCCCTTGGCAGGCAGTGCGGCACTGGTCCACGCTCTTGACACTTTGCGCACTTCGTTGTGAAGTCTTTTGCATCTTTGAGGGAATGGGGCCAATAGTAACTGGCCCTGGTCACCCTTGTGGCTAATGCCCTCCCTCCTAGGTGGCTCCCACAGACTCCCTCGTGGATCTCTACTAGTATGTACTATGCTTCGTAAGGCATATGAGAAGTGACTCGGAGAAACCTCTCTTGTATAAGACTCCTTCCATCAAGGTGAATCTTGCTGCACTATTTCTGACTTTTTGTGCTTCTTTTGGGTCGTTCTGTAGTTTGTATTCCTGGAGAAAATTCTGGATGTTTGATGCCCATTCCGGGGCTGCTGTGGTAGTGACGGATACCTTGTTCCCGATGCTAAGGGGTGTCGACTGTTTGGGTCACAGTGTGTTCTGGGAGGGAGAGCTTTTCGTGTCTAGATGCAGCCTTTGCCAACCAGTTTGCCTTCTTATTCTCTCCTCTCGAGACTTGTTGGATGTCAAAATAATGGAAACGGTTGCATTCATTGCAGATGAGCTTAAGGTACTTCTTGAGTTTTTCTCCTTTGGTAATGAATAGTCCCAACACTTGGCTCACAACTACTTGGGAGTCGGTCTTCACTTCTGTTTCTTCTGCTCCCAACAACCGAACGACTAACATCCCTATCAAGAGTGCTTCATATTCGGCCTTGTTGTTGGTTGTTTTGAAGGTGAGTTTGACTGCGTAGTTATATTCTACCCCTTGATCGGTGATTATGTGCACTCCAACTCCCTCGCCAGCCTGGCAGGACGAGCCATCTATGTAGACTTGCCAAGGCTTTCCATTAGGTGCCATCGGGACTTCCTCTGGGAAGCTCATGAACTATGCGACAAAGTCTACCAAAACTTGTCCTTTGATCGTTGTGCAGGGTAAATAATCTATATCAAATTCACTGAGCTCAATTGCCCACTTGGCGAGCTGCCCCGAGGTGCCCAGCTTCTAGAAGATCTTCTTGAGAGGGTGGTCAGTGAGTACTTTCATTGGGTGTGCTTGGAAATATAGCCTTAAAACTTCTCACGGCCACAATTAGGGAAAATACCAACATTTCACTCCGTGGGTACCTAGCTTCGACTCCACGGAAGGCCTGGCTCGTGTAGTAGACAGGCCTTTACGCCTCTTTAGCTTCTCGGACTAGTGCTGCCGAGATGACATGGGGGATACTGCTAGGTACACTGTTAGGTTTTCCCCCGATTTTGCTTGACTTAGCAGCATGGATGTCTCAGATACTTCTTTAGGTCGGTGAAGGCCTCTTCACAAGTGGTGTCCCACTCTTGGGCTTTCCTCAGGACTTTGAAGAAGGGAAGGCACCGGTCCATCGACCAAACTATGAAGTGATTCAGGGTCGCTACCTGCCCGGCCAACCTTTGAACTTCGTGGAGGTTGCGAGGGGAGGGCATTCCTACTATTGCTTCTATCTTCTTTGGATTCGCCTCAATCCATCTCTCGGAGACCATAAATCTTAGGAACTTCCCCGAACGCGCACTTTGTCAGGTTGAGCTTCATTTGGTATTGTTGGAGGACGGAAAAGCCTCCCTAAGATTTGTAAGATGCTGTTCGGGCTCCATGCCTTTCACTAGCAGATCATCTACGTATACCTCCCATGTTTCGTCTGATTTGCTGCATGAACATCTTGTTGACCAATAGTTTCTAGGTTGCACCAGCATTCTTAAGACCGAATGATATGGCTTTGTAGTAGTAAAGTTCTTGATCTGTAACAGACACTATCTTTTCTTCATCGTCTGGGCTCTTCCGAATTTGGTTGTATCCTGAATAGGGATCCATGAAGCTAAGAAAGGAATGCCCTGTTGTTGAGTCCACAATCAGGTCGATGCGTGGCAAGGGGAAGTAGTCCTTCGGGCAAGCCTTGTTTAAATCAGTGAAGTCGACACACATTCGTCACTTCCTGTTGGTCTTTTTTACTAAGACCACATTAGAGAGCCATTCTGCTACTAGGAGGCGGTCCACCTCCTCGGCTATTGCTGTGTATTTTCCAGAACTGAAGCTTCATCATTTTTGTTTGACCTTTCGAGCCCGCATGTCCACGTAGAGTTGATGCTCGATTATGGAGTAGTCTATTCTGAGCATCTCTTAGTGACTCTAGGCGAAGACATCGTGGTGTTCAGCGAGTAAATGCTCCAAAGCTTATCTCAGCCCTAGACCCAGTTTGGTTCCGACCCGTACCATCCACTCCAGCTTCTGCTGATCGAGTGAAATCAACTTTAAGGGTTCGTTAGGTTTGGCTTGTCGAATTGCTTGTTCATTGTGGACCTCTTCATCCCATTCGGGCAGTGCGTGTGGTGAAGTCAAATTGGGTATCTCTTCGGTTCCTTTAACTACCCTGACCTCGTGCCTTAGCTCTTGAGCATAGCATTCCTAAGCCAATACTTGATTGCCACGCACCTCCCATACTCTTGACTCGATTGGAAACTTCATTTTGAGGTAGTAGGTGGAAGTCACCGCTCTCAAGTAGTTCAGGGTGGAGTGCCCCAGTATTATGTTGTATGAGGAGGGGGCTTTGACCACCAGAAAATCGGCCGTGGTTGTCGTGGTTTTGGGGGCCGAACCTGTTAAGATTGATAGGGTGATGGTCCCTATTGGTTGGATGCTATCTCCTGTGAAGCCTTTGAGTGGCATAGAGGCCAGGCATAGTTGATCCAGATTGATCCCCATCTTCACAGAGGCTTCCTAGAATAGGATATCTGTAGAGCTACCGTTGTCAACCAGGATCCTTCGGGTCATGAAGTTTGTAATTTGCATCATCACTACCAACGCTTCGTTGTGAGAGTGAAGGACGTCCTTGTCGTCCTTTTCCCCAAATGTTATCATGGCACTCCTGTTACACAGCAACGTCTTGACTGAAGTTTTCCTGGTGGTGAATACTTCCTCATAGCGTGCCCTCCGGGCATGTGCTTTTCGGCCCGACGAAGTGACTACCCCACCTGCATACCATCCAGAGATTGTACAGATTTCTTCGATTGGTCTATCTTCTGTTAGGAGGCTTCTTCATGAGTTTGCCCTTACCCTCTGCCTTTATAGGCTCGCACCCTTCCGGGGACCCAAATGTCTTTCCCTTCGTTGGTTTCTTTGGTCCTTTGATCGGCATCTTAGGCTCTATAGATCTTCCCCCTTTCTTCTCTTCAAGGTGTAGCAATTCCTGGTGCCATGTCGGTTGGTCATGTGGTACTCACAGTATTGGTGGTTCTCTTGAACTTAGGCCGGCGCTCTTTGCGGGTTCGATTTCTGGTCTTCCTCTACTGCTAGATTTGCATGAGCTTGAGGCCTTCTACGCAACTTTGTGTGCACTTCTACTTTTCTCCTCACCTTTGGTGCTTTTCTTTTTTCTCGTTCTTGATCCCCTCGTTGTCCAGCCGCCTTCCGATCTGCTTGATCCATTTCAAACCCCTGCGGAGCTGTTAAGGCTTTGAGGGTATCTTTGGCATTGATGAACCCGTATGTGCCGTCCATAAACTCCCTCAGCGTGGTTGGGGTTTTTCATGCCATTTCGATCATAAATAGGCTCCTAGGCTAGATCCCCCCAAGCAGAGCTACCAAGATGATCTTCTCATCTTGATCATCGGTAGCCATGTGCTTCCTATTAAACTGGGAAAGGTACAACTTCAAGCTTTCGTTGTCATGTTTTTTAATTGTAAAGTGATAGGCGGTTGGGTGCCTTATCTTCTAGCTAGCCATGAAATGTGTCATGAAGAGGTGGGGTTAGCTCGTCGAAGCTATCTACGGTCCCAGGCAGCAGTGACTTGAACCAGGTCCTGGCTGCTCCTTTCAATGTCAGTGCAAAAGGCTCAGCAGGCGATTTCTCCAGAGAAACAGTGCAGGATCCATCGTATATTTCCATCTGGGGAACCTTGAATTTGGCAGGAAAGGGCACTGCCATAACTCTCGGGCTATAGGGGAGGTTAGTGCTGACAAGTAGCTAGTCTACGATGGATGGTGTACTCATTTGTTTGGCCATTTTTGCGTATTTGTCTCCGAGCTCTCAAAGTTCGAGATGCATTTTGTGCCTTTCTTCCTCAGCTGCAGCGTTTGTAGGTGCTCGTCGTGAATCCATGTGCTCGTTACTGCTGGGTTCCCCCCTCCTACTAATTCTTCGTTGGTTCGCTTGAGCTCTGCGTTTTCCTAGTGGAGTGTCCCAGTGTCCTCAGTTAGCTTCCTTATCGTTTCCTCCATTCCAGCAAGCCTTGCCTCCATCACGCCGTTTTGATTTTCCTTCCTCCAGGTAACTTGGGATCGTGTCGCTATCGACATGCGGGGCACACGCTTTTATGGAAATTTATTCCACAGACGGCGCCACTGTTGATATCGTGTTTCACCACTTGGTCGCTTCACGATTCCAAACCAGTCGGGCCAGCAACAAAGGTGATAAGGGTGCCTCGGTAGCACTTGGGGTCACTCTGATGCTAAAGTCAGTGAGGATTTTGATAATGAAGGACACAAATGTAGAAGAGAAATGTAAGATGAGTCTAGTCTACCTTTTGCCTAGAGGGAAGGCTATCATTTATACCTAGTTGGGGTCCTACTACCAGAGGTATTGTTGTGGAAGTCATCATTTCACTATCCCAAGGCCGCTTTATCAATCCACTAGATGCATAATGGGTCTTCTCCTTTAAAATCGAATTGTCCACCATGATGGAAGGCCCCATTGCCCGCATCCCACGATCGTTTGTTTGCCACATGCTCAGCTCATGGGATCAGGCGTTTTGTTGGGTCCTGGGGATTACTTCCTGATGCCAGGCTGGGCCTGATAACCAAATCTTCCAAGGCCGATAGCTGGGTTATGGACTTGGTTGGGCTTCCCTGTCCAAGCCCTCTACCTACTTCAGTTCTCTCCTCGAGTGGCCCGAGTCTTCATGACTCAGGCTTGGATCCTTTCTTAGAAGGTCCCCTCACAATTAGAATTGATTATTCAACGTTTTATGGATAAAAAGAAAAATGATAAACGCACATAATTTTTTACAATATTTTATACAACAATGTTTGAAAATGAGGGATATTTTTATAAACTACCCTATAAAAGTAAATTATTTTACAAAAATATCCTTATTTCATAACATATGCTATGAAATATATTGTGTAGGTATCATTATTCGGATAAAAAACTATAGAGATCGCACCTGACCTAACTAAAAGGGTGACAAGTAAGCCGGACTGATGTATTAATGTGCAAAATTGCCTTGGGATAGTTAAACGAACACTTGGATTTGGACATAATAGTATCTGTCACCATAATGGCTTAATTATAAGAAGTTAATATGTATATTTTAGTACTAGTAGTTGGAGATGGACATGGTGTCTAGTCGTTTTAGGCCTAAATCACACCTTAATTTGATGGGACCTTACACTTACAGGCATGATCATCGTCATTTAGGCAAGAATCAGCATTAAATGTATAAGAATGGGAACCATCTTATAGTGGATTGTACTTAATCTTTTGAGTTGGAAAATCTTGCAAAAGAATAGAAAAAAATTGCACTTAATTTCCCTACCTATCAATCGTCAATTTTTTATTTTTATTTTTTAAAAAGATGAACGTATCTCAATTTTATTAATTGCTCTCATTTATAATGGAGGAATACTGTAATAATAAGCAGGACACTTGAGATTTACAAAGATTCAATAAAACCATCTTGGGAATAAAAAACCAGTAAAATAAAAAAAAACCTATACAATAAACTAAATAAATAAAGCAATAAAAACCAATCTAAACATGCCTATCAATCGTCAATTGCACAATAATATATTTAAAATATTAACTCAAATATTTAATTAGTACTCCCATTCCATCCTTTCATGTTGTCAAATTTTGACGCTAAGATATGAAGAGTAGGTAAGGTGACTCTTAGATGCCATTTTTTATTTAAATAATTTTGCTTCAATCATTTCAAGGTATAACATGTGGCATTTTTTTTATATCCATTTTACTCTAAAATTATAGGTGTTGAATGTTGAGTACTAAAACCCGATGGTTTGGACGTCTCATGGCAGAAAGGATGATAGCTTGGAGGTGTCAGTGAAATTTTCCCAATACCGAATCGAGGTGGTGAGATCAAAACTGAGGCTTCTTCTCTCATGTGGTTATCTTGGTGGTGGTATACTTGAGTGTTCGCTTATGGTTTGTTTAATAATATATGGCTGAAAATAAAGAATATAAATATTTACGTAGTTCAATACTGAGACCTACGGCTACGGATCTTGAGTGTAAAACTCACTATAAACATAGTTGAATGCAAGCTCTTCATTTTTACTAAGCTCTTTATAATCACTTAGCTCTCGGAAAGTAAGACTATTAATTCAAATCGGGTTTTTTTCAGGGCCGGTCCAGAATCCTAATAATCGGGTTCCAGCCCAGAACAAATTCGGGCCAGTAACCACATAGAAAAACCAGGTACACCCAGTCTAGATACCGGCTTTTAAATCCAGAACTCAGGTTTACAACCCGTTGCCTTTTTTTTTTTTTTTCCTTTGATTTGAATGTTTTGTTGTTTTATTTTATTTTTCCCCTTTCTAGCCACTATACGTGATGAATGATATCATCTTACGTCTAATCAAACCTTGTATTAATATGCATAATTCATGTCATTTTGTACGAACCAAAAGGATTAATGTTTTCACAATGCTAATTGAGATTCTTGGAAATTAAAGACCAGTCATAATGCTAATAGATGATGATCATTTGATTGAAGATTCAAAATGCATATAAACAATGTAATATTTGGTTTTCATATAAACAATTATAATATAAAATATAAAAAATGTTATTTTAAAAAATTAAATAAATAGAGTTTGAAGCTGCATTAATATTTTTTCATAAAATATTCATACATATAGGCTTTGATTTAAAAAAAAAAAAAAGTGTGCAATCCGAAACCTGAGTTCTAGGTTTTTAAAAACCGATTTCAATTTGGATTCGGGCCCGGATTTGACCCGGGCTAACCCAGTCCGAGTATACTTAATTCCTAGACCGGAACCTTGATGAACAATACTATTAGAAAGTAACGTCGAAACTCTCTGGTTCTCCCCCTTTCTATCCAGCAGTCCCTCCAAACCTAAAAAGAAGTAGATTCCTCTCTCTATTACCTCTGCCCCCCCTTTAGGTCTTTTCTCCTTAATCTATGTCTTGTCTTCCAACTTTATATGTCATATTCATTTTTTGTCCGAACAAGCCTTGTCATTGTCAAACTCCCTCGTTCCCCATTCCTTCCTATTACAACAAGCTTTCATATTCTATGAGTCTTCGATGGGCTTTTTACACTAGCTCTCATTATTTTTATTTATTCGTATGATTATCTCTAGCCACTAACATTATTTTTCAGTTTGCTAAACTGGTGCAAATTAGACTAGGTATTGGTTTTAGGCAACGTAGTCTTGTGATAGGCAATAGCGGTTTAGCCATGCTCGGCTTAGAATTATTAGCTTATTAATGCCAAGGAAATTATAAACATAAACGAATTCAAGTGTAGAGAATTTAAATTTTGAAACTAACGGCTAGAAAATTCAAAACTTAACCATCGAAAAACAGACGTTGGATTCCTCATTTCATTTCATTTTATTCAGCCGTTGTATTCTCTTCTAATTATACTCTGTAGAGAGAGAAACACAGTGACTCGGAAAAGTAGAATCAATAGAGAGAGAGAGAGAGAGAGAGAGAGAGAGAGAGAGAGAGCTACGAAAATGTCAGAGCGTGAAAGATTTTACACAAGGAGAGATCAGCGGAGAGATGGAAAGAATCGAGATGATGATGCACAACGGGAACAACGACTACGGAAACAGGGTGTTGACGTCGGCATGGATGGTAGCTCCGCAATGAATGAGCAATCTCAGGGGCTAAAGACGTATTTCAAGAACGCAAAGGGACGGTACAAGCTCCAATACAAGAAGATTCACTCCCCTGTTCTCCGCCCTTGCTCCCACGGCAAATCTGTTTGATAGGTTGGGCTCTCTTTTTATTCTCATTTTTTATTTTTCTGCTTTGGTCTTTCTTGTTTCTCTGCAACAGTCCAGAGGTGTTTCTGACTCTCTTTTGAGTTCTAAACCCCTTTATTTGTAGCACTTGCGTTTTGATTTCCTTGATCCAAAAGCAATTTGACCGAATGTCCAAGATCTGCTATTGAATACAAAACCTGTTTAATTAACTGGGAAGTTTCCTTGACTGATTTTAAATAGTTTTGCCATGTACTCATGCATGGCATTGCTTAGCAGTATCTATTTTTTTTTATAGACTCGTAAGCAGTTAGTAAATTTCAAGGTTTCGCACTTGCAAATTTCAATTGCTGGTTTTGCATTCACTTTTTACCTAGGAGTTTCCTTGGTCCCATAAGACACTTCTTGTGTTCCCAATCACCAACAGACATGCAATGCTTAGAAACTACTAGAGGTTAATATTCTTCTGTAGATTCTTGCTATTTTCCTCTTCTGGTAAAACCTTCTTGTATTTTGTGATGGATCAAGTAGTTTTCACATGCTAGACCTTACACGCCGCATACAAGTGTAGGCTATTAAGCTAGATACAATAAAATTAGAAAATAATGAAGTTCTAGAAGAATTGTAGACAATTCCCTCTCTACTGTTATGTAACTGTTTTTGATACCTTTGTACGTGTATAAGTACCTACACTGTGTTAATGGAAATGTATTGATTTCATTCCTCAAATATTCTCTGTTTGTTATGGTATCAGAGCAGCACGACTAGCTGTCTCTCTCTGATCCATGGCTGAACTTCCACCTCCACCTCCACCACCTCCGCCTCCTTCTCAATCATCTCTTCCAGCCACATCCATAATCTCTTCCTTTTCCCATATTGTAACTACAAAGCTTACAAATGATAACTATCCTCTCTGGAAGGTGCAAACACCTATCCAAGAGGTCAAGACCTCTTTTATCTCCTAGATGGCTCACGCCAAATTCCCCCTGAATATCTTCCCCATAAACCTAACACCATCAACCCAGAATACACATTATGGAAACGTACAGATCAGTTGGTTCTCAGCATTCTATTCTCCTCCATTTCAGATTCTATTGTCAGCCATGTCCTTTCTTCAACTACCTCTCAGGCACTTTGGACCTCTCTTGCTGCCATGTTTTCTTCCAAATCGCATGCCCAGGAGTTCCACATCAGGTTTCAACTCACTCATCTCTCACAAGGTAACCAAAATATAACCGAGTATTTTGGGAAGGTACGTACACTGGCTGATACACTTGCCGCCTCAGGGAGTCCTCTTCCTGATAAAGAGTTTGTCTCCTACTTGCTTACTGGGTTAAACTCTTCTTATGATCCACTTGTGACTTCTTATAGGCTACATATTTAGGTGAAGTTGAATCTTTGCCAAAATGTTGAAGTTTCTATAAGTCCGAGCTAAGTCAAGTTTGTCATAATTATAAACATCATTTACCTGCATAATATGAGTATTGTAGATGTACTTATTATGAATAAAAGGAGTATTGTAGATGTTGAGAACCTTCCTAACTTATGAGTTCCTTTCTTCATTCCACTCTTGTTATTAAGTAGTTGCTGTTCAGTTACCCATGTCCTTTTTACAATATAATGTGTGCTTCATATTGGAACAGAGTTGTATTATTTAATTTTTTTTCTGCTTTCTCAGCTCTTTTGAAAATGCAAAGTATTAAGAGATTCCATCCTTAGGCATGTGAGGGTGGGGGTATCAGCTGACAATGGGAATGTGCTCAAGCAATTGAGTCGCAAGATTTGCTCATCAACAATAACCAGCTCATGCCTCTAAGGTATGGATCGATTGCTTGAAGTAGTTAAGAAATTTGATAAAATGGATGCCTCCAAGGTAATTGATAGATGTCTACCAAAGTTATTATAGATTATACTGTATATGCTAGTATCTTTCGTATATTGAACAATCCTGCTTGTTGGATAACGTTCTATCTTGATATACACGTTTCACAAAATCTAGCCCATGATCAAAGAAAATTTATGCTTTTTCACTTAATCACTTCAATAATTTTCAAAAAGACTTTGAGCCTGGACAGCTTGGGCAAGGTAAAGCTTGTTATGTCTTTAGAGCAGGAATTCTCCATTGAGATCCTTGATGAGAAAGCAGATAAGCTTACTTGCTCTACTGATGTTGCAAAGTACATAGTTTCTGGAGCTGAGCAAAAGGTTGTGGAGAATTCCTTATTTGTTTTTCAATTTTGTCGCCCCTTCAAGGTTTTACTCAAGGATTGTCTTCGATGGTTTCTTGACGTTAGTTAGTTGGGTGGAAATTTATGTGGGATCGATCTTTTCTGTTCTTGTGTAATTCTCTTATTGAAAGTGCAATTCAACAATTCCAATTTCTTCTGAGGAAGAAATCTTATATGAACACATACACCATTACTTACATACATACATACTGTGCATGTCATCATTCTCCTTTTTACAAATGCATCTCTCACAACTTATGGATAGAGAGGTTTGGAATCCATAGTTCAATGCTGTGACCATCCAAATTAGCATTTTCGATTCTTGAAGGGAAGGTTCATGCAAGCTCTCTCTCTCGCAAAGTCACCTGCTCGTGATCTAACGATATTCTTGCCTTGCAGGAAACCGGTTTATGCACTCAGCAAGATAAAAGAAGGTGGTGTCTCAAAACTAGTCTCTTCGAACGATTTTGGTTTTGCTTAATTCTTGAGTTGCAGTCTCATCGATTCTGCATGTATATATTGGTTTTCTTTTTCTAATTTGCAGAAAAAACCTAAAATAAAAAGCGTAGACACCATAGTTGTTAACGGGCTGTCCGAAGAAAAAGGCGTTGCTGCAAGCCTGCAACGACATTGGTGGTACCTCCAAAGAGTACTGAAGAGGCCCAACCCCAAGCAGGTAAGGTGATTAACTCTGACGAATAACAGGGTAAATGTGCTGTTGATTTTGTTTTATAGTAACCTTTCTGCTGGTGATTTTTTATGCTATTCCTTTTCTTTGTTTGATTTAAATTAAAACTCACGCTGCTTGTGGATGGAGAGATTGAGGGCAACATAGGGCATATTACGCTTTGGGTTCGTATTATACGTTCTAGTTTCTCTATTTCATATGCCATTTTTGAAAAAAGAAATTTGTTTTTCCTTATATAGTGTTGAAAATGGTTGGTCAGATACTTCCTTTGCCGAAAGGGGACGGTTGAAGATATTTTGTTGGTACAAATTATAATAGAGGTATAGATTTATTTATTCTATTAAACTTTAATAATTATCAAATTAGAAATTACACCAATCAAAACTTAAAATAGAAAAAACACTGACAAAACAAAATCATAAATTAAACAATCATGAACAATATTCAAAATAACAAATCCACCACTATAGACCCATGGCATCACCACCAAAACAAATTTCATAGCTTTCAAAACCAACGCCAACATCATAAGTAATATTTAAAACTAAAAATCTACTTAAAATTCCACAAATAGTACAACAACTCCAACACTATCTGTCTATCATAAGGTACAATTCTACTAAAGCTTTATTTTCTTGATATGTATTTAACGTGACTTAAACACCACATGCCCAACATATGGAATTCACATAATGTTGACTCCTTTTATATATATATATATATATGTATATATATATGAGTGTACAATGAATTAAAGGTTGTAACGTAATACTTATCGAATGAGGTATAGTTTTAGTGGGTTGTAAGAATACTTATAGTGGAGATTGTCAAAAGTGTGAAACTCTCTCGTTGTAATGTAACACTCTTATGGAATGAGCTATAGATATGTTCTGTTTTAATAATATTCTTATAACATTAATGTCATATAAACTATACTAGTTGTTTTAGTGGGTTCTTCACTGTTGAAAAAGAATATTTAGAGTGGAGATTGCCAAAAGTCTAAAACTCTCTCGTTGAACATCTTTTGGTACAATCATGGTATGAAACACTTTATTAAGCTATGTTTTAATAGTCTTTATATATAAACTTTTATATAAATATAGTACATATTTTTAAATAGACATGGCTTAAGAGTTCAAAATGGCTATAGCGTTTTGCTGTTCTGCAAGGGCTGAAAATTTCACATTGCTTTTAAAGGTAACAGGTTGGAGCGTTTAATACTTTTGTTTCACACGATTACCCACCCCAGTTTTTTTTATAGAATATATTTATCGTTGATCTTTTTCTCCACTTTCTTTTTCTCTCATTTTCTTCGCGGCTCACTTCTTCACTTCTTCATTCTTTTTGCCCTTTTCACTCTCTTCATCTTCTTCGAGGGTCTCCCCCTTGTTCTTCTTCTACTTCTTTCTACTTCTACTTCACATTTCTTTCATAAAAGGGTGGAACAAGTCCTATAAAGATTTTATTTTGGTGCAATAGAGGTATGGATTTATTTATTTCATTAAATCATTCCATTATGCTTTTAGTAATATTCTAATGTTAGTATCAAACATGTTCTTCTTTTTAAACAAATCTTCTCATGTTTGAAATTAACAATGTACTTCAGTCAAAATATTTCAGAACATATAAAAAAGAAATATAGACAAAACAAAAATCACAAATCCACAATCAAGAACAATACTCCAAATAAAAGTCCACCACCATGGGGCCATGGAATCACTACCACCTCAAACAATTTCCAATATAAAAGTACACAACTATAGACACGCCACCATTGCAACAAATAATATTAATAGCTGCAAAATCAATGGCAACAGCATAAATAATATTTAAGCTACAAATCTACTTAAAACTCTAGTACTGAAGTACAAATCTAACACCACCGAGCCAATCTATCAAATTCACATAATGTTGACTCATCTTTGAAGATACAATAGAGGATTAGCATGATCTACTAGGCTTAGTTTTTTAGTACAACGAATTAGAGTTTGTATCGTAATATTGATAGAGTGGGCTATGGATTTTCCACCATTGGAGATCACAAAAATTGTGAAACTCTATTCTTAAAGAACTTTTGGTGCAATCAAGATATGATATTGTTTACTATGCTATATTTTAAAAAAACTCTTTTATTGATGTCACATAGACTATTGAAGTTGTTTTAGTGGGTTTCTTGCTGTTGGAAATGAATACCAAGCGTGTAGAGATTGTGAAAAGTCTAAAACCCTTGTGTTGAAGATCTTTTGTTGTAACCAAGGTATGAGATGCTTTATTAAGCAATATTTTAATAATCTTTTGATTGATTTCCTTTTTCTATCTTCTTCTTCTTCTTCTACTTCATCTTCCTCTCTCTTCTTTTTACTTCTACTTCTCATTTTTTAGTTGAAAAGATGAACAACCCCGTTGAAGATTTTCTTTTGGTGCAACAGATGTATGAATTTATTTATTCCATTGCACTTTAATAATGTTCAAATGTTGGTATCAAACATGATCGCTTTTTATAATTAAATCTTCTAATGGTTGAAATTAACAATATACACCATTCAAAATATGTTTCAAAAATAATAATAAAAAAAAAATCCACAAAACGCCACAAACTCAAACTTATGAACAATACTCAAAGCGTCAAAGTTCATCACCACCATGGATCCATGACATCACTAGCACTTCAAACAATTACCAAAATCAAAATATACAACAATGGCCACTCCACCTCAGAAATAAATAATATTCACAGTTGCAAACTCGATACACCAATCTGTTGAATTCACATAATGTTTACTTCTCTTATAAGATGAAGCAACTGCGGATTAGCTTGGTCAATTAGAGTTAGATGTTTAGTAAAATGAATTATAAGTTGTAATGTAATACTGATGGAGCGGGCTATGGATTTTCCAACATCAGAAAAGATTACTTAGAGTGGAGTCAAAAGTATGAAACTATCTTGTTGAAGATCTTTCAGTGCAATCAATGTATGAAATTGTTTATTATGCTATGTTTTTAGTGGGTTATTAGTATCGAAAATGAATGCTTAGAGAGGAAATTGAGGAAAGTCTAAAAGCTCTCGCCCTGAAGATTTTTCGTTCCAATTAAGGTATGATATTCTTTCTTACACAATATTTTAATCATCTTTTGCTTTTTTTTTTTTTTCCTATGCTTTTTCTATCTTCTACTTCTTCTCTCTCTTTTTCTTCTTCTATGTCTTCTTTCTATTTCTACTTCTCATTTATTTGTTGGAAAGATGGAACAACCCCGTCGAAGATTTTCTTTTGTTGCAACAAAAGTATGAATTTATTTATTCCATTATGCTTTAATAATATTATAATGTTGGTATAAATCAAGATCGCCTTTTTCAATTAAATCTTTCTAATGGTTGAAATTAACAATGTAAACCATTCAAAAGAAGTTTTAAAAAAATATATATATCCACAAAACCAAAGCCACAAATTTTACAATCATGAATAATACTCATTGCAACAAAGTCCACCATCATGGATCCATGGCATCACAAGGACCTCAAACAATTACCAAAATCAAAGTATACAAAAATGGCCACTTCACATTTGCAATAAATAATATTCATAACTACAAACGCAATGCTAACAACACATATAATATTTAAATATTTAAATCTTCTTAAAACTCTCCTGCAGAAGTATAATGAATCCAACACCACCTGAACAACCTATCGAATTCACATAATGTTGACTCCTCTTAGATGACATAACTGATGACTAGCTTGGTCTATTAGAGTTAGATAAGTACAATGAATAAGAAGTTGCAGTGTAGTACTGTTGGAGCGGGCTATGGATTTTTAAACATCCAAAAAGAATATTTGAGTGGAGATTGCCAAAAGTGTGAAAATCTATTGTTGAAGAACTTTCAGTGCAATCAAGGTATGAAATTGTTTATTATGTTATGTTTTTAGTGGGTTTTTAACTGTCTAATATGAATGCTTAGAGAGCAAACTGCGGAAAGTCTAAAGCTTTTCGTTCCGATCAAGGTATGAGATTCTTTAATACGCTGTATTTTAATCATCTTTTGCTTATTTTTTTTTCTATATTTTTTGTATCGTCTACTTCATCTTCATCTTTTTCTTCTTCTATGTCTTTTTTCTATTTCTACTTCTCCTTTATATGTTGAAAAAATAGAACAGACCCGTTGAAGATTTTTTTTTTGTTGCAATAGAGGTATGAATTTATTTATTCCATTATACTTTAATAATATTATAATGTTGGTATCAAACATGACTGCTCTTTTTAATTAACAGCGTACACCATTCAAAATAAGTTTCAAAAATTATAAAAAAACAATATCCACAAAACCAAAGCCACAAATTTACAATCAAGAATACTAATACTCAAAGCAACAAAGTCCACCACCATGGATCCATGGCATCCACCTCAAACAATTACCAAAATCAAAGTATACAAAAATGACCACTCCGCCTTTGCAATAAATAATATTCATAACTACAAACGCAATGCCAACAACACAAATAATATTTAAATCTTTAAATCTACTTAAAACTCTCCTGCTGAAGTATAAGGAATCCAACACCACCTGAACAATCTATCGAATTCACATAATGTTGACTCCTCTTAGATGATATAACTGAGGATTAGCTTGGTCTATTAGAATTAGATAAGTACAATGAATAAGAAGTTGTAACGTAATACGGTTGGAGCGGGCTTTGGAGTTTTAACTATCATAAAAGAATACTTGGAGTGGAGATTGCCAAAAGTGTGAAAATCTGTTGTTAAAGATCTTTCAGTGCAATTAAGGTATGAAATTGTTTATTATGTTATGTTTTTAGTGGGTTCTTAACTGTCAAATCTGAATGCTTAGAGAGCAAATTGTGGAAAGTCTAAAGCATTTCGTTGAGATCAAGGTTTGAGATTCTTTAATATGCTATATTTTAATCAACTTCCGCTTCTTCTTTTTTTCTATATTTTTTGTATCTTCTACTTCATCTTCATCTTTTTCTTCTTCTATGTCTTTTTTCTATTTCTACATCTCATTTATTTGTTAAAAAAATAGAACAGCCCCGTTGAAGATTTTCTTTTGTTGCAATAGAGGTATGAATTTATTTATTCCATTATACTTTAATAATATTATAATGTTGGAATCAAACATGACCGCTCTTTTTAATTAAATCTTAATGGTTGTAATTAACAGCGTACACCATTCAAAATAAGTTTCAAAAAATATAAAAAAACAATATCCACAAAACCAAAGCCACAAATTCACAATCGAGAATAGTAATACTCAAAACAACAAAGTCCACCACCATGGATCCATGGCATCCACCTCAAACAATTACCAAAAACAAAGTATACAAAAATGGCCACTCCACCTTTGCAATAAATAATATTCATAACTACAAACGCAATGCTAACAACACAAATAATATTTAAATATTTAAATCTACTTAAAACTCTCCTGCTAAAGTATAATGAATTCAACACCACCTGAACAATCTATCGAATTCACATAATGTTGACTCGTCTTAGATGATATAACTGAGGATTAGCTTGGTCTATTATAGTTAGATAAAGTACAATGAATAAGAAGTTGTAATGTAATACGGTTGGAGTAGGCTATGGATTTTTAAGCATCATAAAAGAATACTTGGAGTGGAGATTACCAAAAGTGCGAAAATCTCTTGTTGAAGAACTTTCAGTGCAATCAAGGTATGAAATTGTTTATTATGTTATGTTTTTTGTGGGTTTTTTAACTGTCGAATATGAATGCTTAGAGCGTAAACTGAGGAAAGTCTAAAGCTTTTCGTTGCGATCAGGGTATGAGATTCTTTAATACACTATATTTTAATCATCTTTTGCTTGTTTGTTTTTTCTATATTTTTTGTATCTTCTACTTCATCTTCATCTTTTCCTTCTTCTATGTCTTTTTTCTATTTCTACTTCTCATTTATTTGTTGAAAAAATAGAATAGCCTCATTGAAGATTTTCTTTTAATAGAGGTATGAATTTATTTATTCCATTATTCTTTAATAATATTATAATGTTGGTATCAAACATGACCGCTCTTTTAAATTAAATCTTAATGGTTGTAATTAACAGCGTACACCATTCAAAATAAATCTCAAAAAATATAAAAAAAACAATATCCACAAAACCAAAACCACAAATTCACAATCGTGAATAGTTATACTCAAAGCAACAAAGTCCACCACCATGGATCCATGGCATCCACCTCAAACAATTACCAAAATCAAAGTATACAAAAATGGCCACTCCACCTTTGCAATAAATAATATTCATAATTACAAACGCAATGCTAACAACACAAATAATATTTAAATATTTAAATCTTCTTAAAACACTCATGCTGTAGTATAATGAATCCAACACCACCTGAATAACCTATTGAATTCACATAATGTTGACTCCTCTTAGATGACATAACTGATGACTAGCTTGGTCTATTAGAGTTAAGATAAGTACAATGAATAAGAAGTTGTAGTGTAATAATGTTGGAGCGGGCTATGGATTTTTAAACATCATAAAAGAATATTTGGAGTGGAGATTGCCAAAAGTGTGAAAATCTCTTGTTGAAGATCTTTCAATGCAATCAAGGTATGAAATTGTTTATTATGTTATGTTTTTAGTGGGTTTTTAACTGTCTAATATAAATGCTTAGAGGGAAAACTGCAAAAAGTCTAAAGCTTTTCGTTGTAGTGTAATACTGTTGGAGCGTGCTATGGATTTTTAAACATCATAAAAGAATATTTGGCGTGGAGATTGCCAAAAATGTGAAAATCTCTTGTTGAAGATCTTTCAGTGCAATCAAGATAAGAAATTGTTTATTATGTTATGTTTTTAGTGGGTTTTTAACTGTCTAATATGAATGCTTAGAGAGCAAACTGCGGAAAGTCTAAAGCTTTTCGTTCTGATCAAGGTATGAGATTCTTTAATACTCTGTATTTTAATCATCTTTTGCTTGTTTTTTTTTTCTAAATTTTTTGTATCGTCTACTTCATCTTCATCTTTTTCTTCTTATATGTCTTTTTTCTATTTCTACTTCTCCTTTATATGTTGAAAAAATAGAACAGACCCGTTGAAGATTTTTTTTTTGTTGCAATAGAGGTATGAATTTATTTATTCCATTATACTTTAATAATATTATAATGTTGGTATCAAACATGACTGCTCTTTTTAATTAACAGCGTACACCATTCAAAATAAGTTTCAAAAATTATAAAAAAACAATATCCACAAAACCAAAGCCACAAATTCACAATCATGAATACTAATACTCAAAGCAACAAAGTCCACCACCATGGATCCATGGCATCCACCTCAAACAATTACCAAAATCAAAGTATACAAAAATGACCACTCCACCTTTGCAATAAATAATATTCATAACTATAAACGCAATGCCAACAACACAAATAATATTTAAATCTACTTAAAACTCTTGCTGAAGTATAAGGAATCCAACACCACCTGAACAATCTATCGAACTCACATAATGTTGACTGCTCTTAGATGATATAACTGAGGATTAGCTTGGTCTATTAGAGTTAGATAAGTACAATGAATAAGAAGTTGTAATGTAATACGGTTGGAGCGGGCTATGGATTTTTAAACATCCAAAAAGAATATTTGAGTGGAGATTGCCAAAAGTGTGAAAATCTATTGTTGAAGAACTTTCTGTGCAATCAAGGTATGAAATTGTTTATTATGTTATGTTTTTAGTGGGTTTTTTAACTGTTGAATATGAATGCTTAGAGAGCAAACTGCGGAAAGTCTAAACTTTTCATTGCGATCAGCGTATTAGAGATTCTGTAATACGCTATATTTTCATCATCTTTTGCCTCTTTTTTTTTCTATATTTTTTGTTTCTTCTACTTCATCGTCATCTTTTTCTTCTTCTATGTCCTTTTTCAATTTCTACTTCTCATTTATTTGTTGAAAAAATAGAACAGCCCCGTTGAAGATTTTCTTTTGCTGCAATAGAGGTATGAATTTATTTATTCTATTATACTTTAATAATATTATAATGTTGGAATCAAACGTGACCACTCTTTTTAATTAAATCTTAATGGTTGTAATTAACATCGTACACCATTCAAAATAAGTTTCAAAAAATATAAAAAAAACAACATCCACAAAACCAAAGGCACAAATTCACAATCGAGAATGGTAATACTCAATGCAACAAAGTCCACCACCATGGATCCATGGCATCCACCTCAAACAATTATCAAAATCAAAGTATACAAAAGTGGCCACTCCACCTTTGCAATAAATAATATTCATGACTACAAACGCAATGCTAACAACACAAATAATATTTAGATATTTAAATCTACTTAAAACTCTCCTGAAGTATAATGAATTCAACACCACATGAACAACCTATCGAATTCACAAAATGTTGACTCCTCTTAGATGATATAACTGAGGATTAGCTTGGTCTATTATAGTTAGATAAGTACAATGAATAAGAAGTTGTAATGTAATACGGTTGGAGCAGGCTATGGATTTTTAAGCATCATAAAATAATACTTGGAGTGGAGATTACCAAAAGTGCGAAAATCTCTTGTTGAAGAACTTTCAGTGCAATCAAGGTATGAAATTGTTTATTATGTTATGTTTTTAGTGGGTTGTTTAACTGTGGAATATGAATGCTTAGAGCGTAAACTGAGGAAACTCTAAAGCTTTTCATTGCGATCAGGGTATGAGATTCTTTAATACACTATATTTTAATCATCTTTTCCTTGTTTGTTTTTTCTATATTTTTTGTATCTTCTACTTCATCTTCATCTTTTCCCTCTTCTATGTCTTTTTTCTATTTCTACTTCTCATTTATTTGTTGAAAAAATAGAACAGCCCCGTTGAAGATTTTCTTTTGTTGCAATAGAGGTATGAATTTATTTATTCCATTATACTTTAATAATATTATAATGTTGGTATAAAACATGACCACTCTTTTTAATTAAATCTTAATAGTTGTAATTAACAGCGTAAACCATTCAAAATAAGTCTCAAAAAATATAAAAAAACAATATCCACAAAACCAAAACCACAAATTCACAATCGTCAATAGTAATACTCAAAGCAACAAAGTCCACCACCATGGATCCATGGCATCCACCTCAAACAATTACCAAAATCAAAGTATACAAAAATGACCACTCCACCTTTGCAATAAATAATATTCATAACTACAAACGCAATGCCAACAACAAAAATAATATTTAAATCTTTAAATCTACTTAAAACTCTCCTACTGAAGTATAAGGAATCCAACACCACCTGAACAATATATCGAATTCACATAATGTTGACTCCTCTAAGATGACATAACTGATGACTAGCTTGGTCTATTAGAGTTAGATAAGTACAATGAATAAGAAGTTGTAGTGTAATAATGTTGGAGCGGGCTATGGATTTTTAAACATCATAAAAGATTATTTGGAGTGGAGATTGCCAAAAGTGTGAAAATCTATTGTTAAAGATCTTTCAATGCAATCAAGATATGAAATTGTTTATTATGTTATGTTTTTAGTGGGTTTTTAACTGTCTAATATGAATGCTTAGAGAGCAAACTACGGAAAGTCTAAAGCTTTTCGTTGCGATCAAGGTATGAGATTCTTTAATACGCTATATTTTAATCATCTTTTGCTCGTTTTTTGTTTTTTCTATATTTTTTGTCTCTTCTACTTCATCTTCATCTTTTTCTACTTCTATGTCTTTTTTCTATTTCTAATTCTCATTTATATGTAGAAAAAATAGAACAGACACGTTGAAGATTTTCTTTTGTTGCAATAGAGGTATGAATTTATTTATTCCATTATACTTTAATAATATTATAGTGTTGGTATCAAACATGACGGCTCTTTTTAATTAACAGCATACACCATTCAAAATAAGTTTCAAAAAATATAAAAAAGCAATATCCACAAAATCAAAGCCAGAAATTCACAATCCTGAATACTAATACTCAAAGCAACAAAGTCCACCACCATGGATCCATGGCATCCACCTCAAACAATTACCAAAGTCGAAGTATAGAAAAATGACCACTCCACCTTTGCAATAAATAATATTCATAACTACAAACGCAATGCCAACAACACAAATAATATTTAAATATTTAAATCTGCTTAAAACTCTCCTGCTGAAGTATAATAAATTCAACACCACCTGAACAACCTATCGAATTCACATAATGTTGACTCCTCTTAGATGATATAACTGAGCACTAGCTTGGTCTATTAGAGTTAGATAAGTACAATGAATAAGAAGTTGTAATGTAATACGGTTGGAGCAGGCTACGGATTTTTAAGCATCATAAAAGAATACTTGGAGTGGAGATTGCCAAAAGTGCGAAAATCTCTTGCTGAAGAACTTTCAGTGCAATCAAGGTATATGAAATTGTTTATTATGTTATGTTTTTTTGTGGGTTTTTTAACTGTCGAATATGAATGCTTAGAGAGTAAACTGAGGAAAGTCTAAGGCTTTTCGTTGCGATCAGGGTATGAGATTCTTTAATACACTATATTTTAATCATCTTTTGCTTGTTTGTTTTTTCTATATTTTTTGTATCTTCTACTTCATCTTCATCTTTTTTTTCATCTATGTCTTTTTTCTATTTCTACTTCTCATTTACTTGTTGAAAAAATAGAACAGCCCCGTTGAAGATTTTCTTTTGTTGCAATAGAGGTATGAATTTATTTATTCCATTATACTTTAATAATATTATAATGTTGGTATCAAACATGAGCGCTCGTTTTAATTAAATATTAATGGTTGTAATTAACAGCGTACACCATTCAAAATAAGTTTCAAAAAATATAAAAAAACAATATCCACAAAACCAAAATCACAAATTCACAATCGTGAATAGTAATACTCAAAGCAACAAAGTCCACCACCATGGATCCATGGCATTCACCTCAAACAATTACCAAAATCAAAGTATACAAAAATGACCACTTCACATTTGCAATAAATAATATTCATAACTACAAAAGCAATGCTAACAACACAAATAATATTTAAATCTTTAAATCTACTTAAAACTCTCCTGCTGAAGTATAATGAATCCAACACCACCTGAACAACCTATCGAATTCACATAATGTTGACTTCTTTTAGATGATATAACTAAGGATTAGCATGGTCTATTAGAGTTAGATAAGTACAATGAAAAAGAAGTTGTAATGTAATACGGTTGGAGCGGGCTATGGATTTTTAAACATCCAAAAAGAATATTTGAGTGGAGATTGCCAAAAGTGTGAAAATCTATTGTTGAAGAACTTTCAGTGCAATCAAGGTATGAAATTGTTTATTATGTTATGTTTTTTGTGGGTTTTTTAACTGTTGAATATGAATGCTTAGAGAGCAAACTGGGTAAAGTCTAAACTTTTCGTTGCGATCAACGTATGAGATTCTTTAATACGCTATATTTTCATCATCTTTCGCCTCTTTTTTTTTTCTTTAGTTTTTGTTTCTTCTACTTCATCTTCATCTTTTTCTTCTTCTATGTCCTTTTTCAATTTCTACTTCTCATTTATTTGTTGAAAAAATAGAACAGACCCGTTGAAGATTTGCTTTTGTTGCAATAGAGGTATGACTTTATTTATTCCATTATACATTAATAATATTATAATGTTGGAATCAAACGTGACCGCTCTTTTTAATTAAATCTTAATGGTTGTAATTAACAGCGTACACCATTCAAAATAAGTTTCAAAAAATATAAAAAAACAAAATCCACAAAAACAAAGCCACAAATTCACAATCGAGAATAGTAATACTCAAAGCAACAAAGTCCACCACCATGGATCCATGGCATCCACCTCAAACAATTACCAAAATCAAAGTATACGAAAATGGCCACTCCACCTTTGCAATAAATAATATTCATAACTACAAACGCAATGCTAACAACACAAATAATATTTAGATATTTAAATCTACTTAAAACTCTCCTGCTGAAGTACAATGAATTCAACACCACCTGAACAACCTATCGAATTCACAAAATGTTGACTCCTCTTAGATGATATAACTGAGGATTAGCTTGGTCTATTATAGTTAGATAAGTACAATGAATAAGAAGTTGTAATGTAATACGGTTGGATTTTTAAGCATCATAAAAGAATACTTGGAGTGGAGATTACCAAAAGTGCGAAAATCTCTTGTTGAAGAACTTTCAGTGCAATCAAGGTATGAAATTGTTTATTGTGTTATGTTTTTTGTGGGTTTTTTAACTGTCAAATATGAATGCTTAGAGCGTAAACTGAGGAAAGTCTTAAAGCTTTTCGTTGCGACCAGGGTATGAGATTCTTTAATACACTATATTTTAATCATCTTTTGCTTGTTAGTTTTTTCTATATTTTTTTTATCTTCTACTTCATCTTCATCTTTTCTTTCTTCTATGTCTTTTTTCTATTTCTACTTCTCATTTATTTGTTGAATAAATACAACAGCCCCGTTGAAGATTTTCTTTTAATAGAGGTATGAATTTCTTTATTCAATTATACTTTAATAATATTATAATGTTGGTATCAAACATGACCGCTCTTTTTAATTAAATCTTAATGGTTGTAATTAACAGCGTACACCATTCAAAATAAGTCTCAAAAAATATACAAAAACAATATCCACAAAACCAAAACCACAAATTCACAATCGTCAATAGTAATACTCAAAGCAACAAAGTCCACCACCATGGATCCATGGCATCAAACTCAAACAATTACCAAAATCAAAGTATACAAAAATGGCCACTCCACCTTTGCAATAAATTATATTCATAACTACAAACGCAATGCTAACAACACAAATAATATTTAAATATTTAAATCTTCTTAAAACACTCATGCTGAATTATAATGAATCCAACACCACCTGAATAACCTATCGAATTCACATAATGTTGACTCCTCTAAGATGACATAACTGATGACTAGCTTGGTCTATTAGAGTTAGATAAGTACAATGAATAAGAAGTTGTAGTGTAATAATGTTGGAGCGGGCTATGGATTTTTAAACATCATAAAAGAATATTTGGAGTGGAGATTGCCAAAAGTGTGAAAATCTCTTGTTGAAGATCTTTCAATGCAATCAAGGTATGAAATTATTTATTATGTTATGTTTTTAGTGGGTTTTTAACTATCTAATATGAATGCTTAGAGAGCAAACTGCGGAAAGTCTAAAGCTTTTCGTTGCGATCAAGATATGAGATTCTTTAATAGGCTATATTTTAATCATCTTTTGCTTGTATCTTTTTTTCTATATTTTTTGTCGCTTCTACTTCATCTTCATCTTTTTCTACTTCTGTCTTTTTTCTATTTCTAATTCTCATTTATATGTTGAAAAAATAGAATAGACACACGTTGAAGATTTTCTTTTGTTGCAATAGAGGTAAGAATTTATTTATTCCATTATACTTTAATAATATTATAGTGTTGGTATCAAACATGACGGCTCTTTTTAATTAACAGCATACACCATTCAAAATAAGTTTAAAAAAATATAAAAAAGCAATATCCACAAAAGCAAAGCCAGAAATTCACAATCCTGAATACTAATACTCAAAGCAACAAAGTCCACCACCATGGATCCATGGCATCCACCTCAAACAATTACCAAAGTCGAAGTTTACAAAAATGACCACTCAAGCTTTGCAATAAATAATATTCATAACTAAAAACGCAATGCCAACAACACAAATAAAATTTAAATATTTAAATCTGCAACTCTCCTGCTGAAGTATAATGAATTCAACACCACCTGAACAATCTATCGAATTCACATAATGTTGACTCCTCTTAGATGATATAACAGAGGATTAGCTTGGTCTATTAGAGTTAGATACGTACAATGAATAAGAAGTTGTAATGTAATACGGTTGGAGCAGGCTATGGATTTTTAAGCATCATAAAAGAATACTTGGAGTGGAGATTACCAAAAGTGCGAAAATCTCTTGTTGAAGAACTTTCAGTGAAATCAAGGTATGAAATTGTTTATTATGTTATGTTTTTTGTGGGTTTTTTAACTGTCGAATATGAATGCTTCGAGCGTAAACTGAGGAAAGTCTAAAGCTTTTCGTTACGACCAGGGTATGAGATTCTTTAATACACTATATTTTAATCATCTTTTGCTTGTTTGTTTTTTCTATATTTTTTGTATCTTCCACTTCATCTTCATCTTTTCCTTCTTCTATGTCTTTTTTCTATTTCTACTTCTCATTTATTTGTTGAATAAATAGAACAGCCCCGTTGGAGATTTTCTTTTAATAGAGGTATGAATTTCTTTATTCAATTATATTTTAGTAATATTATAATGTTGGTATCAAACATGACCGCTCTTTTTAATTAAATCTTAATGGTTGTAATTAACAGCGTACACCATTCAAAATAAGTCTAAAAAAATATACAAAAACAATATTCACAAAACCAAAACCACAAATTCACAATCGTGAATAGTAATACTCAAAGCAACAAAGTCCACCACCATGGATCCATGGCATCAACCTCAAACAATTACCAAAATCAAAGTATACAAAAATGGCCACTCCACCTTTGCAATAAATAATATTCATAACTACAAACGCAATGCTAACAATACAAATAATATTTAAATATTTAAATCTTCTTAAAACACTCATGCTGAAGTATAATGAATCCAACACCACCTGAATAACCTATCGAATTCACATAATGTTGACTCCTCTAAGATGACATAACTGATGACTAGCTTGGTCTATTAGAGTTAGATAAGTACAATGAATAAGAAGTTGTAGTGTAATAATGTTGGAGCGGGCTATGGATTTTTAAACATCATAAAAGAATATTTGGAGTGGAGATTGCCAAAAGTGTGAAAATCTCTTGTTGAAGATCTTTCAATGCAATCAAGGTATGAAATTGTTTATTATGTTATGTTTTTA
>QEOT01124206.1:89927-103274 GCA_003123785.1 Pterocarya stenoptera | reverse complement strand
TTTTTTTTTCTATTTTTGTCTTCTTCTACTTCCTCTTCCTCTTTTGTCTTCTTCTACTCCTTTCTATTTCTACTTCTCTTTTTGTTTTGTTGAAAGGATGTAACAGCATGTTTTGAAGATTTTCTTTTAGCCCAATCGCAGTATGAATTTATTTATTTCATTATACTTTAATAATATTCTAATGTTGGTATCAAATCTGTTCTTTTTTAATTAAATCTTCTCATGCATGGCTGAAAGTAATAAATGTACCAATAAAAATATGATTCGAAAAACATTAAAAAATATCTACAAAACCAAAGCCACAATTCCACAATCATGAACAATACTCAAAGCTACAAAGTCCACCATAGGTCCGTGACATCACTACCACCTTAAACAATTATCAAAATCAATGTACACAACAATGGTCATGAATCCATCGTAGTAAATAGTATTCATAGATGCAAAATCAATGCCAATAGCAGAAATAAAATTTAAAGCTATAAATCTACTAAAAACTCAATTACTGAAGTACAACGAATCCAAGACCACCTGGTCAACCTATCGAACTCACATAGTGTTGACTTTTTTTAGATGATAGAACTAAGGATTAGCATGGTCTATTAGAGTTAGATGTTTAGTACAATGAATTAGAGATTGTAACGTAACACTGATGGAGTGGGCTATGGATTTTCCAACATTAGAAAAGAATACTTAGAGACGATATTGCAAGTGTGAAACGTACTCTCTTACTGAAGATCTTTCAGTGCAATCAAGGTATGAAATTGTTTATTATGCTATGTTTTAATAATACTCTTATATTGATGTCATATAGACTATATTAGTTGTATTAGTAGGTTTTTTGCTATCAGAAATGAAAGCTTAAAGAGAAGATTTTGAAAAGTCTAAAACTCTCTTGTTGAAAATCTTTTGTTGCAATCAAGGTATGAGAGAGATTCTTTATTACGCAATGTTTTAATATTCTTATGATAGGTTTTTTTTTTCTATATTTTTTTCTATCTTATTATTATTATTCTACTTCCTCTTCCTCTTTTTTACTTTGTCTTCCTCTTTCTCATCTTCTACTTCTTCTCTCTACTTTTTACTTCTCATTTCTTGGTTGAAAAGATAAAACAACCCCATGGAACATTTTCTTTTGGTGAATAGTGGTATGGATTTATTTATTCCATTATACTTTAATAATATTCTAATGTTGGTATCAAACATGTTCTCTTTTTTAACCAAATCTTCTAATGACTTAAATTAAATATACACCAGTCAAAATATGATTTGAAAGAATACAAAAAAGAATATCGACAAAACCAAAACTATAAATCAACAATCATGAACAATACTCAAAGCAACAAAGTCCACCACCATGGGTCCATAGTATCACTTCCACCTCAAACAATTCGATCTCAATATTAAAGTGGACAACAGTGGCCACGCCACCTTCGTAATAAATAATACTCAGATGAAAAATCAATGCCAACAACACAAATAATATTTAAACCTACAAATCTACTTAAAACTCTGCTATTGAAGTACAATGATTCCAACACTACCTGACCAACATATCGAATTTACAACTGAGGATTAGCATGGTCTATTAGAGTTAGTTTTTTAGTACAACAAATTAGAGCTTGTAACGTAATACTTATGGAGCGGGCTACCGATTTTTCACCATCGTAAAAGAATACTTAGTATAGAGATCACCATAAGTGTGAAAAACTCTCTTGTTGAAGATCTTTCATTGCAATGAAGGTATGAGATTGCTTATTATGCTAGGTTTCAATAAGACTCTTATATTGATGTCATATAGACTATACTTGTTGTTTTATTTGGTTTTTTGTTGTTCAAAAATAACTACTTAGAGTGGAGATTGTGGAAAGTCTAAAACTCTCTGGTTGAACATCTTTCTTGCAATCAAAGTATGAGATTCTTTACTATGTAAGGAATATTCTTTTGATAGGTATTTTTTCTATATTTGTTTCTATCTTTTTCTTCTAATGTTGGTATCAAACGTGTTCTCTTTTTCTTATCAAATCCTCTCATGACTAAAATTAACAATGTGCACCAATCAAAATATGATTTGAAAAATAAAAAGGAAATGTAGGCAAAGGCAAAATCACAAATCCACATTCATGAACAATACTCAAAATAACAAAGTCCACCACCATGGGTCCATGGCATCCCTACAACTTCAAAGAATTCTCAATATCAAATTACACAACCCTTCGTAATAAATAATATTTATATTTGCAAAGAGTCAATGCCAACAACACAAATAACATTTAAAGCAACAAATCTACTTAAATCAAATCTACTTAAAATAACAAACACTGTGAGACTTAGGACCAAGATGGAACTGGAGATGAGGCGGTCAATGAAGCAACTCTTGACTGAGCACTGGGGTGTATTTGCTTGGAACCATGAAGACATGCTCGGGATAGATAATGTAGTAATTAAAAACCACCTCTGTGTGAACCTTGAGGCTAAAAAAGTTCGGCAAAAGCATAGAAGTTTCAACTCGAAGAAGTATGCTGCCATAATCGACAAAGTTGACCACCTTCTGATAAAAGGGTTCATTCGAGAAACACATTACCTGAGTGGTTGTCCAACATGGTTTTGGTGAACAATTCAAATAGAAAGTGGAGGATATGCGTTGACTTCATTGACATGAACAAAGAATGCCCGAAGGACAATTTCCCGCTACCGTGCATCGACCTAATAGTGGACTCTATAGAAGGCCATCGCATGTTGAGTTTCATGAACACCTACTCGAGATACAACTAGATCCGCATGAACCCTGATGACGAAGAGAAGATGACGTTCATCATCAAACGAGGGCTCTACTGTTATAGAGCCATGCCCTTCAAGCTTAAGAATGTAGGAGTGACTTACCAATTGTTGGTCAACAGCATGTTCAAAGACTAGATAGGCCACAACATGGAGGTCTATGTGAATGACTTGCTCTTCAAAAGCAAGGAGCCCGAACACCACTTGGACGACCTACGAGAAGCCTTTAGAATAGATGCAAGTTTCTGAACTTCATAGTCTCAAAAAGATGGATAGAGGCCAACCCGGAGAAGATCGGAGCCATAATGAACATGTCGCCGCCTCAAAGCATAAATGATGTATAGAAGCTGACTGGACAAGTAGCTGCTCTTAATCGGTTCATTACTCGGTCAATAGAAAAGTACTTATCATTCTTCAAAGTATTGCAAAAAGCATAGACCTAGAACGATGAGTGCGATCACGCATTCAGGAAGCTCAATGAGTATCTGGCTAACCAACTGAACCTCAGCCAAGTAGAGCTTGGAGAGGCCATGAATGTGTACCTGTTAGCCTCCTCACACGCTGTCTTGGTGACTTTGGTTAGGGGGACAAAGGGCTTTTAGAAGTTGGTGTATTACACCAGCCGGGCTTTCCGAGGAGTTGAGGCAAGATACCCCCTGATAGCTATGCTAGCCTTCGCATTGGTAATGACAAAAGCTGTAACGCCTCGTACTCGGATGGATCAGATGATTACCACCTGTTAACTATAATCATGTCTCCCAATACAAATATAATCTCCCAAAAGTGCCAATAACAAACAAACTTAATACATAAATCAAATACCCTAAATTAACGTTTCCACAATCTCACAATAACCTTTACATAATAAATTGAAAGTTTTATAAGTCTCACTAAGCCAAATAACATAATGAAATCCAAATAATCAAACGAAACTCTTCTATTAGCAATGGTACCCTTAGGTACTCAAGTCCCTATCCTCAGCTAGCCTTGCTCACATTTTCTATTCTAAATCCACAGCTAAATTATCAACATCATCTGAAAAATATTGTGGAGACAAATGGTGAGTTATCAACAACTTAGTAAGCAAAGCCCATATACTATAGCATGTAAACATGAGCCTTTTCAGTGAATTTAGAATGCAGAAAACAAAATATTTCAGTTTCAACATGGAGATCTCAAAACATTTTATTAGGATATTAGGGCGACCTTTCAAACTATTCGTATTTCAAAAAAAAAAAAAAAAAAACCAACTGCGCATATTCAAAGACCCTTTGGCATAACATGACTGAACATTTTCATATTATCATATCATGTCGTATCGTATCATATCATATACCATGTTTAACCATCATGGTAGGGTTGTGCTATCCTTAGTGGCCAAACCAGATAGTATCAGAATGTAAAACTTTCCCTTATTCATTTTCGAAACCCTGAGTATGCACACAGAAAAGAACACACAGAAAAATCACTTTATTTTCAAAGTGGGTACACTCATACCAAAGATGTTGGTACTAACCAAATAACAGAATCAGAGACATCTTATTAGAACCAGAAACAAAATTAGAATAGAATCAAAAAGTCATGCCAAAGGTTTTTCAGATGCCATATCATATTAAATATAGTACTGAATATTTTCATATCATTTTCACATAATCGAAATGGATTTAGAGCACATTCATATAACATGTACGAAATTCACAAATTTCATATTCACTCTTTTGCACATTTTAGAAATAGTAGGTCAAATATTGCTTATGTCTACACTAGTCATCTCAGAAAACACTTTCTCTTTTATATAGATTTCATGAGTAATGCAAAACACATAACTGAGATTATTTTCACATTTCTTTTAAAACATATCGTGCATATTTTTCATGAAATTAACCTCAGTTCATTTTCTTTTTATGCAAAGTTTGCATAGGAGCCCCGAAAATATTTGTTCACACGTTAATACTCACACTAGTACATAACTTAGCTAACAAAATTCCACCTTCATAAGAATAGAATATAACAAGCTCTTATCTCAAGAACATAGAATAGCTCACGAAACTATATTAGCCACTCTCCACATTTTACTTGTAAGCCAACGACAACCTACTAAATGCCAAACAGTTTATCATCAACTAATAGTCAACAAATAACCCAACAGCAAAACAAAGTAGTCACTCTTCAAAACCCAAGCATCCATTTAATGTAATATTGCACGTCCAATACCATTAGTCCAACATCACAACCAATCCAACACAATAAGCCTGCCTGCAACATTCCATGCAAACACCACATACCATCATAACCAACTCCATATTTAACTCAACCCACAACAACCACCGTTAATCTAATGGTTAACATTCGAACCCAAAAATAGCCAAGTAAAAATAAGTCCAAACAGTCACATTAACAGTTTAAACAATCATACCCATCAATCCAATCTGCCACCTATTAATCCACGATGCAACATCTCAACAAACCAGTCACTTAATGACTCAAACAACCAACAATTTCACTTGGCCAATGTTAATGCAAATTATTGAGCAACAGAAAGGGAAGTGGGGGAAAATGGGATTTCATGGGAGAGAAAATGTGAAAGAAGGGTTAATGGGGAGGAGGGGATTTCGGGATGAAAGAAAATGAAAAGAGGGAGAGAGAGAGAACTTGTTGGGGGTGGGGAGAAATAGAAGGCAAAAAGAGCATACCTAACCATACGGCTTCGTCTTCTGGGGTCTTCAAAGGCACGGCGTCGTTTGGATCATCAAATGGAGCTCGTTTGGTTCTAGGCCTTACAGAAGTACCTTTAAAGAAGTCTTACAGTGGCCAGATACCTCAAGCCATTTGATGACTTAGGCGATCGAATTGAGCGAATTCAACATTGACTACCTCTTTTGGAACGCTGTAAAGGGAAAAATACTGGCTGACTTAGTTGAATTCATTGAATATCCTGAGGAAGTCCAAGATGCACCCACAGAAAAGCCCTGGTAGGTCTTCATCAATGGCTCATTTTGCCGAGCTGGAAGGGGAGTAGGAGTGCATATCACCACGAACTCCGAGGTGGAACACAATTATGCGATTAAGCTTGCTTTCAGAACTATCAACAACGAGGTAAAGTATGAAGCACTGTTGGCCAGACTACCAGTCACCGAGTCACTAAGGGCCATTGAAGTGGAAGTAAGAGCCGACCTCCAAGTAATTCTCAACCAAGTCCTAGGGGCATTTGCCACAAATGGTGAAATGCTGAAGAAGTATATGCAGCTGCTATCGACATGCCGCAATCATTTCCAGTATTCCTGTATCCAATAGGTACTGAGGGCAGAGAATTAGATGGCCAACAAGTTACTGCGAGCCACCTAAGGACAAGAGCATTCCTCTACCAAAGCAGACGGGCATCAGACTAATTGATGTACGTACCATGGGGACTGAAGTCTCAAAATAAGGCCAGGAGCACCAGAATGGGCGCAAGAAGTGATAAAATACCTAGATATCGAAAATCTTCCCGATGAAAAGTGGGAGGCATAGAAGGTCAAAAATTGGGTGGCACGGTTCACACTGATAGATGGGGTCTTGTACAGGCGAGGTTTCTTGACACCCTTTCTGAGACACGTCTCGCTAGAAAAGCGCATTGTATATTGGCCGAAATACATGATGGGGTATGTGGGAATAATTCTGGCGAAAAAGCATCAGCCGGAAATGTGGTAAAAGTGTGGTACTGTTGGCCACACGCCTTCAAAGAGGTGGAAGAATTTGTCTGAAGATGCCTGAAGTGCCAATTGTAAGCCTCTATACCGCATTGCCCACAAAAGGAATTGATGTCGATCATGTTGCCTTGGCATTCGCACAGTGGGGAATCGACCAAGTCTGACCCTTACCCCTGAGTAACAAGCATAAGGTTTGGGATCGCTATTGTAGATTACTTCACGAAATGAGTGGAAGTGGAAGCCCTTGCAACCATCACGACAAACAATATCACCTGATTCGGGTGGAAGGCTATGGTTTGTAAGTTCGGCATCCCCTGCAACATAATCTCAGACAACGAGCAACAGTTCGTAAGGGTGTAAAAAAAATCAAAAAATTGGTTGAACCGGACCGGACCAAACCGGTATTCGATCCAATTGTAAGCAATCTAGTGCAGTAATTATTCTTAAAAATCAAACTCAGTCCTAATCCAGTCCTACATCGGTTTTCATATTTTGAAAATTGGTTTCAACCGAACCGGACCGATATATATATTTATAGTTTTTTTTATATTATATTATATATATTATATGCTAAATTTTTAATTAATATAACATAAAGTTTTAATCTTAAAGATAAACATTAACATTAATCTATTAATATAAACTTACTTTTGATATTATATATATATCAATGAAAATACATTTTTGGCAAATAAATTATAACATATATTCTTTTTGTAAATACATTTTTATACATTTGATTATATATACTCATAAAAAAAGGTCTAGAACTTATATAGACTATAGTTAGATTCAACACTATACTAGTATGTGTTAATTATTATAAAATAATATACTTATACTATAATATATATAGACTAAAAGTTTAGTATATGTAAACATCATATTATTACTAATATAGATTATCCGTAAAATAAAATAAAATAAAACGAGATCGGACTGGATCGAAAGCGAAAAAATTGGAAGTTTCAGTTTCGATAGTGAATCATTCAGATATTGGTTCTTAAATTTTTAAAATCGGTGTATATTGGTTCGATTCTACAAAATATACAAAATCGGACTGAACCGGATTGGTTACACCCCTAACAATTCAACTCGAGTCACTATTGCGATTGGTGTATGAAGTTAAAAATCAAGTTCAAATACTCTACCCCAGGTCACCAATAGGCTAAAAGACAGGTCAAAGCAAGCAACAAGATGTTGCTCATAATACTAAAGAAGAAGTTGATTGATAGAAAAGGAAATTGGGCAGAGGAACTCCTTAGATTCCTATGGACATACCAAACTACCGTTAGAATGCCGATGGGAGAAATCCCTTTCGCCCTCAGTTATGGAAGTGAATCAGTGGTATTGGTGGAAGTAGAGATGCCAACCTACAAGATCCAACACTTCAACCAAAACTCCAACAATGAGAAATTGGAAAAGCAGCTGGACCTGTTAGAAGAAAAGAGATAGGAGGTTGAGATTTGGATGACAATCAATAAAAGAAAGGTCGAGCACTATTTCAACAGAAGGGTCAAACCCAAGTCCTTTGAAGTGGGCATTTTGGTCTTGAGACAGATGGGAACAACCACGTAAGCAGAGAAGAGAAGTTGGGGCTACGATGGGAGGACCGTATGCCATCATCGCCAACAATAGGTCGGGCTCTTATAGGCTTAAGGACGCCTAGGGTAATGAACAACCACACCTGTGGAATGCAGAAAACTTGCGAAAGTATTTTGCTTGATTGAAATATGAAATTATAAACACTGGAGGCCATGAATAAGATTACTCTTTCCTCCCAACTTTGTGTTTCCTCTTACAGGGTGCCAACAATGGGCAGGTAGGTCCCTTGACTGCCCGACCCTCGCGTATCAAGCCAAGTCCTTACACTCGCAGTTGGAAACCATGGGCGAAGACGTTGCCTTGACTGCCCAACCCTCGTGTACCAAGCCGGGCCCTTAGACTCATCACGAACCATGGGCGGTGACAATCCTTGACTACCTGACCCTCGAGTACCAACCTGGGTCCCTTGACTCACCACGAACTAAGGGCAGTTACAGTCCCTCAACTGCGCAGCCCTTGCATACCAAGTCAGGGACTCACCCCTAANCCCCCCCCCCCCCCCCCCCCGGCAAATAAGAGTGTAAAAAAGGAACACAACAGAATGGCAAAAAAGAGATAAAACAACGAAAACAAAATAAACAAACAAGTTGAGTAAGAATGTCTCTGTACATTAAGAAAGCACGTCTTCATTGCAATAAAAAAAAAAAAAAACATAGGCAAACAAATATACATTTACGAGCCTAGAGATGTGTTCAGGAATGTGTCGAGCACCAAGTCCTTGCCCAGGGAGTTCACAAATTAGAGAGCCTGACGGTTGGGCTGGAGGGAGACCAGGTTCAAAGTCCTCAAGTTGGTCTCCGGGTTCTCCAACAGGCGATCCATCAACCTGTCCAAGCCTTTTTTATAACCGTAGCCCTAAGGCTGGTTACGAATGGTCTTCATCGACTATAATTGTGTAGAGAAACAGTCCAAGGCCCCATTGAAATCCCCTAGGATGGACCTCAAGGCTTCGATGATGAAATCCCGAGAGAAAGCCACAACTCTTCTTTATGTAGAGAATTTCTATATGCATGCACTTCATAATGCATCTACTTTATCCCGTCTCGATCACGTCGAAGAAATGAAAGCTATGCTCCTATCTTTACTAACTACTGATTCTAGTGCAGGTCCGTGCGATTTGCTTCTAGCATGCATTTAGTGCTTATATCTTCAAAGTGACTCAAAATTGTAACATACTCATGTCCAATGAAACTTCTTGACAATTCTAAAATCATATAACCACATAAATCCAAGATACACCTTGAAAGAGAAAAATACACAAAAGCTATAGTCTAGTCGAGACATGCATCTTATACTTTGCTTTTTGGGTGAAACAATTTTCGTTTGAACTGAAAAAACCAACCTGACCAGACCAAAATTTGGTGTGGGCAGTTTCGATCCACAATGTTGGGACCGAAGGGGTTCGGTCCTATCCTGGGGTCTGTAAGTTTTGGACTGGACTAGACAGAAACCGATGGATTGAAATATTTATTTTTTAAAAATATTTTTTAATAATATAATATATTATTTTTATATAGTAATTATATAATTTAATTATGTAGTTTTTATCTAATCTATTATCATTGACCATATAAAATGTTAAATAATATATGCTATCAATTAATAATATTATATCATAAATCATATGATAATATATGTAGATACATATTATATTCATATACACTCTACTATTTACACTTAATTAAAGACATAAGGTAAATTTGTTTTGGATACCTAAGTTGCAAGCAAGCATGCATGAATAATCTATATCCAATGAAATTATTTGATATTCATTAACTATATATAAAATGTAAGACATTATTAATAATTATGCATACTAAAGAGTAAAGTCTAAGTTAATAAATAGTAGCTATCAACATCATAAATATAATTATAGTTAAATATTTCTTTTAATGAGTTAGTTATATAATCTATATTAATAGTTCACATAATTTTTATTTTAGTAATTTAAATAACTTTTTAATTAATTTATTTGAAAAACAAATATGAAACAAAATAAATAAAATAACTAGGTCAGACCAGACCGATAGCTAATGGTCCATTATTTTTTTGGACCGGACAGGACCGATTTACACCTCTACTTTGTTGCATAGCTTCCATTATCTTGAATTTTGAGGATTAGTCACATAATTGAACGATATACTCAACTTATAAGCCTAAACAGATTAAATACACCAAAAAGGTCAGGAAAAACTCCCAATTTGAGCCATCATCACTTACATCAATGCTGCTAACCGAAACTCTTAAGAAGATCATCACCAACAACATTTTTCTTCCAGAAAATGTATACAATAACCTACTAACATTTCCAGCACTAAGATACCAAGAAATGAAGTAGAAGAAAGTGAGGAAATCGGGCACACCAAGTGCTGAAACTTGCAGCTAAAAGGCTAGTTTTCTCACTTCACTTTGTTACTCACTCTCTCTTGTGCTTTGATCTTGGTGTGTGCGTGAATGAGAGAAGTAGAGGAATGGAGGAAGATGACTCTCGGTTTGCATAATAGAAATGAGAAGTTAAGAGAAGAAGATGTTCGACTAAAGTGCATAGCGCCCATTAACTCTCTCTCATGTTCAACTTTATTGCCAAGTGTATGGCATAAGATCAAGTGGCATTTACAAGAGCCACACGTGTGTTTTGCTGCAACAAATGGTGTTCCAACTGGAGACGGGTGGAGAACACAAAGTAAAGTTTAGTTGCTAATGTGGCATGTCCAAATGCCATGTGTCACTCGCAGTGTGGGACGGTCCGAGTGTGGAGAAGGGGCATCCCCATTGCCATCTGGGGACGTTGGCATCTCGATATTGATCGTTGTCTAAGGAGCAACAATGCGCACCTCATCACCAGTGCTTAGGGAAGGAACCTTCTCCGAGACATCCTTGAACGACATGACAGATGTTGAGTTTTGAATGATTGCAAGAATTAAGATTGAAAATGGAACTCGAGATGGAGCTGAGAGAGAAACTTGGAAACCGAGAAATGGCTTTTGTTGTATATAGACTGAATCAATTAATTACAAAAGAGTGATCTGTATTTATATACAAGTAAAGGAAGAAAATAAACTGAGTAACTGACTAACTAACTTTCTTCCTCTTTCATCTTAACACGTGCTGCTTTAGACTTCAATTCCATTTGTTCAATCTTGGATGCTATGCTCCAACACCCCCCTAAGATGAACATGTATATTAATGATGTTCATCTTGCGTAAAATATGGTGAAATGGAAGAGAACCAAGGGGTTTTGTCAGTATATCTGCCAGCTGCAATCTTGAAGGAATGGAAATAACTTGATGACTTTTTGCTGTAGTTTTTCTTTGATGAGATGACAGTTATTTCTATGTGTTTTGTTCTCTCATGCTGAACAGGATTTGTTGCTATTGATAAGGCTGCTTTGCTGTCTGTATAAAGCATAGTTGGCTGTTGGTGATTAATGCCTAAGTCTTGCAAGGCATAGAGCAGCCATTGAATTTCACATGCTGTTGATGCAATAGCCCTGTACTCTGCTTTTGCAGATGATCTACTTATTGTGGCCTGCTTCTTACTTTTCCATGAAATCAGTGAGTTGCCTAGGAAAATAGCAAACCCTGTTATACTTTTTCGAGTGTCAATGCACCCTGCCCAATCACTATCTGAAAAAGCCTTCAATTGCAATTCTGATGATTAGGGAAAAAACAATCCCTGTCCTGGTGTTGCCTTCAGATATCTAAGAATACGAGTGGCTGCTTGATAATGACTAACTGCTGGCTTGGCAAGATATTGACTTAAAACTTGAACTGAATAGGCAAGGTCAGGTCTGGTGATGGTTAGGTATAGCAACCTCCCAATCATTCTTCTGTAAGCTGATGGATCATCATACAAGGCAGAATCTGTTCCTGTGAGCTTGAGGGTCGATTCCATTGGAAATGCAGCAGGCTTGGCAGCAAGTAACCCAGTATCTTGAAGGATATCGAGAGCATATTTCCTTTGACATATTGAGATTCCATCCTTGGACCTTGCCACTTCCAACCCTAGGAAGTATTTGAGTTCTCCCAAGTCTTTAATTGTGAACTTGTCATGTAAAAAATCCTTGAGCAACTAGATTTCTATCAAACTGTCACTAGCCAATAGAACATCATCTACATAAACCAGTATAGCTATGAAAGATGATCCAGATCTTTTGGTGAATAAAGAAGAATCTGAATTGCCTTGATCAAAACCATATTGAAGCAAGGCCTTTGACAGTTTTTCAAACCATTGTCGACTTGCTTGTTTTAAGCCATAAAGTCTCTTAAGAAGCTTGCAAACTCGGTTGTCTCCCTTTTTAGCCATACCAGGAGGTAATTCCATATAAACTTCCTCATATAAATCACCATGTAAAAAGGCATTATTTACATCTAATTGGTGAATGTGCCAATTTCTAATGGCAGCTATGGCTTAGATCAATCGTATGGAAGTAACTTTTGCTAAGGGAGAAAAGGTGTCAAAGAAATCCAATCCTTCTTGTTGGGTGTAGCCTTTTGCTACCAACCTAGCCTTGTGTCTCTCTATAGTTCCATCTGCTCTATATTTAATCCGAAAGACCCACTTACAGCCTATGGTCTGTTTTTGTTTGGGGAGAGTAATGAGTTCCCAAGTTTTATTTAACTCCAAGGCCTTTATTTCATTTTGCATAGCAACTTGCCATTAAGGTATTTGGACAACTTATTTAAAGGTTTTGGGTTCTTGAGAGGCTGAAATGGATGCTAAAAAGGCTCTATGAGATGAAGACAGTCTATTTGCAGATATGAAATCAGAGATGGGATAGAAAGTACCTTTGTTATGAGGACAATCAGCAGGAGGAGATGAAGAGATTGCATTTGGAATATTTGGGACAGAACCACAAAAATAATCCTGCAAGTATATAGGTGTTTGTTTAATTCTTGATGATCTTCTGGGCTGCTGAGAATGATCAACATTTGGAGGATGTTGATCATCAAATGATTCAGTGTTTAAAATTGAATCAGTGGAAGAAGAGTTTGATTCTTGCATAACATTTTGATCATCTGGTTCAATCTGTGTTTCAATGTTGGCCATTTGTTCAATCTGTGGGTTCGATCCACTGGAAGGTGGACTTGAGAGATTTTCAGAAAATTGAAAAGAAGAATCTGAAGCAGAAGTATATGGTGGAAATAAAAAGAGATTAGCCTCAGAATTAGGTGGGAGAGCTTTAAAAGGAAAATTGCTTTCATAGAATATTACATTTCTTGAAAGGAAGATTCTGTTTGTATTGAGATCTAGCAATTTATATCCTTTGACGTCA
>QEOT01124206.1:52431-82732 GCA_003123785.1 Pterocarya stenoptera | reverse complement strand
ATATAAACTTCCTCATATAAATCACCATGTAAAAAGGCATTATTTACATCTAATTGGTGAATGTGCCAATTTCTAATGGCAGCTATGGCTTAGATCAATCGTATGGAAGTAACTTTTACTACGGGAGAAAAGGTGTCAAAGAAATCCAATCCTTCTTGTTGGGTGTAGCCTTTTGCTACCAACCTAGCCTTGTGTCTCTCTATAGTTCCATCTGCTCTATATTTAATCCGAAAGACCCACTTGCAGCCTATGGTCTGTTTTTGTTTGGGGAGAGTAATGAGTTCCCAAGTTTTATTTAACTCCAAGGCCTTTATTTCATTTTGCATAGCAACTTGCCATTAAGGTATTTGGACAACTTATTTAAAGGTTTTGGGTTCTTGAGAGGCTAAAATGGATGCTAAAAAGGCTCTATGAGATGAAGACAGTCTATTTGCAGATATGAAATCAGAGATGGGATAGAAAGTACCTTTGTTATGAGGACAATCAGCAGGAGGAGATGAAGAGATTGCATTTGGAATATTTGGGACAGAACCACAAAAATAATCCTGCAAGTATATAGGTGTTTGTTTAATTCTTGATGATCTTCTGGGCTGCTGAGAATGATCAACATTTGGAGGATGTTGATCATCAAATGATTCAGTGTTTAAAATTGAATCAGTGGAAGAAGAGTTTGATTCTTGCATAACATTTTGATCATCTGGTTCAATCTGTGTTTCAATGTTGGCCATTTGTTCAATCTGTGGGTTCGATCCACTGGAAGGTGGACTTGAGAGATTTTCAGAAAATTGAAAAGAAGAATCTGAAGCAGAAGTATATGGTGGAAATAAAAAGAGATTAGCCTCAGAATTAGGTGGGAGAGCTTTAAAAGGAAAATTGCTTTCATAGAATATTACATTTCTTGAAAGGAAGATTCTGTTTGTATTGAGATCTAGCAATTTATATCCTTTGACGTCAGGGAGATAACCTAAAAACAAGCACTTTGAAGCTCTTGAATCAAATTTATGTCTGTGATTTAAAATTGTTGATGCAAAGCAAAGACACCCGAATACTTTGAGATGAGAAAGATTGGGAGTTTTATGAAAGAGCATTTCGAAAGGTGTTTTATTTTGAAGGAGAGGGGTAGGTATTCTATTTATGATGTGTGCTGCTGCCAACACACAATCACTCCAAAATGTCAGAGGAATATTTGCTTGAAACATGAGGGCTCTAGCAGTGTTTAGTAGGTGTTGATGTTTCCTCTCCACAACTCCATTTTGTTGTGGAGTTTCGACACAACTCTTTTGGTGTATTATGCCATTATCATGATAGAATTGAGTAAGAGAAAATTCAGACCCATTGCCTGACCTTATGATTTTGACAGAAACACTCAATTGTGTTTCCACCATTTTACAGAACAATTTTAAGATGGAGGAAACTTCAGACTTTGCTTTGAGCATATATACCCAAACATAACGTGTGAAATCATCAACTATTGTAAGAAAGAATCTGAATCTAGAATAAGAGACAATACAAAAAGGACCCCATATATCACAATGTATCAAATCAAACATATTATTTGAATTCTTATGGGAAACAGGAAAAGAGAGCCTTCTTTGCTTCGCAAAATGACATGTATCACAAACATTATTTGAATCAAGAGATATAGAAGGTTCTAATTGTCTAAGAAAAGGTAATCTTGAAGCAAAAACCTGGCTCTGATACCATGTTGAGTTTTGAATGATTGCAAGAATTAAGATTGAAAATGGAACTCGAGATGGAGCTGAGAGAGAAACTTGGAAACCGAGAAATGGCTTTTGTTGTATATAGACTGAATCAATTAATTACAAAAGAGTGATCTGTATTTATATACAAGTAAAGGAAGAAAATAAACTGAGTAACTGACTAACTAACTTTCTTCCTCTTTCATCTTAACACGTGCTGCTTTAAACTTCAATTCCATTTGTTCAATCTTGGATGCTATGCTCCAACAACAGGAACACAAGATTCCCTCGGAGCTAAGGTGAGGAAGGCCAAGAACAAGGTCATCTCGTTCTCTTCATCTTCCCAGCTAAGGACCCCCAATGGGAACACAAGCCGTGATAAAGTGGGATGGTCGGACTGGGGAATGTACGAACGACCCAAGGTAGGTCGATGACCCTAGATGTCTATGCGGTCCTTGATGAGGACAGTGCCTGTGAAGAGGAGCCCGGAGGAGGCATTCCATCAGATCTGGAGCTGCCACTGCTAGATCCCGATGGCTCACAAACCATGTCACCTCGATGCGAGGCCTTTTCCCTTTCCCCTCCAATGGAGGATTGGGGGCCTCTTCCGATCCTGAGGAGTGGGCGACCTTTTTAGCATGCATTGGCCATTGAAACGAGACCAATCTGGAAATCGATTGATGTTGGCTCTAGTTTGTAGGGCAGCGGTATTTCCTCCTGATGTGTCTCCACCCAAGCATAGATTGCCGCCAATCGAGCTTGCTCCTGCTCAATCAAAGCCATGCAAGTCTCTGATGCTCGATCAAAGCCATACAAATCTCTAATCCCTCACCTTTTGGTGTCCTCTTGGAGATAATTAGATGATTTATGGAGGAGTGGGGTGAAGAAGAGGAAGCACATTAGAGGGCAAGGGCCCTGATCAATGAAATGTTGTCACTACAACGACATTCTGAGACCATGTAGAGTATGACGTCCGGTTAGAGACCATGAGCCCTAGAAGGAGGATGAAGGTGCAATCTGATTAAGATTAGGCATCATTGAACCCAACAGGGAGGCAAGTGCACAAGAGAGAAGTAGAGACAGATGCTATAGAAGCAGCCGATGTACAATACAAGAGGAGGAAACTCTTGATCCAATGATGGGAGAAGAGGATCTAGGGGTGAATGAAAGATTGAGTGTACCCTCACCGTTAACTGTCAAACCATCCACGTCGGTGGCAAGGACTGCTAATGTTCTGCCTCAAGCACATTCCTTGAAATTCCATAGTGAGAGATAGTCTTTGTGATGCCCTCAGCCCCCTTTTGGGACTTGGTGGAGTTCAAGTTGTCAGGATATGAAACATTGGATTACATACCCCCTTCATTCAAGGCGACCAATTGTATTCAGTATGCCACCTATTAGGTGATGAACATACCATAATGGGATGTATGTAACTCTATGTTAATGTTTATGAGGAATGACAATAATTATTTCTAATGTGTTTTAGACTCTAGGTCTAGTTTATCGATTAAACCTCTATATTTTCTGTTGTGATCTTATACCTATATCCCACATGTACACTTCCATCCAGATGAGGCACGCCTAACCCAATCAAATCCTGGGTATTGACCGCCTGGCTAGCATCCTTGACACCACAAAATCTCGCCAAAACCTTTCAAGACCAAACTTCTAGTGGAGGAGCCAGACCGATCAGCCCACCAGGAGGTGGAGTTGGAGGAGTTCAGCAAGTCAAGCCACAACCTCCAGGGCAAGAAGGACAAAGCTGGTCAAGTACCATAACTTGGATGTGAGGTCCCACAACTGGTTGAATAGGATGTACCAAGACCTCACCAAGTCTTGGAAGTGCAATAAAGAGCTTGTCAAATCTCGAGACAAGCAGATCAAAGCATTGGAGTCTAAACTAGCATCCACTCGAGTCGAGCTGCTATCTCGAAACTAGTAGATTGAAGCTCTAGAGTCTAAGCTAGCTTTCACTTAGGATGAGTTGGCCAAGAGTGAAACTATAGGTCGGTTAGGCAGCCATGACAAAAAATTCTAACGAGATATAATGCTCTTGAAGATGTAATGAGCAATTCATGTAAATAGCGAAATGACACATATATGTATACTTTGGCAAGGAATCACCCTCTAAGGCACAGACACATGGGTCCGTAAAACATAGCGAGGAGTCACTCTCATTGTAAAACACATATTTATATAAGTATGGTAAGAAATCACCCTCTGAGGAGTTATCCTCGCATGCATTGTACTTTAAAGCATGAGTATATTTTAGGCAAATAATCACTCATTGCTCAGTAGGTCAAATCCATAAAACAATTGCCAACACATAGAAATTCATCAAATAGATATTCGTCACACAGACATTTTGTGGCCTGGTAGACAAACAGGGGATGAGTTACATCGCGAAAATCTCTTCTACCTGAATGACATCGTGCAAGCTAACTAGCCTGTACCCAACGCAGGTCGACTTACACATAAAGATAACATGTTGCACTGGGGAATGTCTACTCAGTCAACCAACTCAAAAACACTAAAGCTACGTTTGAATGTTAAATTGAGTTGAGTTGAGTTGAATTTTTTATGAATAGTAGTGAGTTGAAATGGTTGAGTGAGTTTTGTGGGATCCACTTGAGATGAGTTTAAATGTGTTTAGGTGTTAAAATGAGTTTAGATAATTATATATATAATTATAAAAATAAATAAATTTAATGACTAAAAACTACTGTTCACACACATTCCTACTTCTATCGGCATAAAAAGTCAATTTTTTTTTTTTACAAACTCACTGTAGCCGCGGCACATCCCAAGCAAAAGTAATAAAATACAACATGAACCAATAGAAACAATGCAAGTGGTCTGGCAGTATGTGCCAGCCATGTGGGTCCCATGAGAAAACTAGAGTTGAAAGAGAGGCATTAAAGTTTGCCTAGTTATGGGCCCCACTGATTTGAATCCAATTTCAATTGAGCTGGACTTGGTATAAACTCTGTGTTTGGACAATGAAGGCAGTTCAAACATGAACTGCTCTGAGGGCAGTTAAGGTTCCAAACGAAGCCTACCACATGATATACCGGAGGATTCTACATCCCGACTATAAGGTGAGGCCAACACGATACTGCCTTACCCCAATCATTTATGGGGAATCCTTCCACTTGTTTGAAGCTTCAAGCAAAGTCTAGCAAGAATGGGCACGGGGAACTCCATCCTAACACGGGAAGATTGATGAATGGTACAAAAACTCATATAGAGATATAAATACACTATGAGATTACAAATCAGCGAAAAACAACAAACACATTCAAAGTCTAGAAAAATAAGAAATAAACATAAAATACACATAATGATCCAAAACGGATTTATTTATGTTAGAATTGGGGAGGTTATAGAAAATACAACTACCTATCACACACAACATTCACCCCATATTTCATAGTCTTGACTTAGAAGCTAACCTACTTCACACCGTCAAGCTCGCTACTCAATCGCATGGTTCCTTCCCTGCTTCCTCTAAAGGTTTCAGTTCCATGAGGTCTCAGGTGCCTAAGATCATAAAATTGAGATTTTTTCCCATGTTCAAATCCCTTTTATAAGGTGGGACTGTCAAACGTCCTTCTGACACTTCTCTGACTCTAGGTATGCTTGAATATGAGTGTTTTGGCCTTGATTGTCGCACTGCATGATGACATATATAGACGACCAAGACATGGTCCACACTTCCTTACGACCTGCCAACTTTTCAGTCTGTCCTTGAATGAGGGCCTTCCACGTGGCATCAAACTATTCCTCTAGGTTCAGATGATATGACTTCTCGAGTTGTAATCCTTCCAGCAAACCCACTCCGGATGTGACCCTTCAGGTGGAGAGTTGGCTTCTATGTACGACATTGCCATTCTTCTGAGCATCCTCCTTGCTATTTCGAAAAGCTCCCATAACTGATACAGTCTATCCTTGATCGTTGCTCTCCCCAGGCAAGTAACCCTTGCTTGCCTTAGGCAAGTAGCTCTTATCTAATCAAAGTCATTGTCCTCTTCAGCTCCTTGTCTCGCCTACATGGCAGGCAACTTTTCTAGCTCACCTACTATAGGGAGAGACTCATCTCCACCTCGCTCTGGGACATATCTTCCAAGACGTCTATAAGGTGTTTGTTCACCCACATGTTGGACTAACTGCACTTTGCAGCACTCGCATTGGTAGTTTGTCCTCTTAGAATGGTGGGGTCACCAACCAATGGAGTGTTCCTCTTATTTCTTTCTACTTGACCACATTGGTAGTTTGTCCCCTTACACTGGCGGGGTCCTCACATGCTCTGTACTCCCCACACCATTCCTAAGCGATATGTTACCATGACTTTAATACAGATTGAGGGATTCTCCGTGATGATTGGGGTGGGGCATTTCTGTATTAGCTTCACATGATATCGCGAGTAGAGATAGTCCCCATGTTTATCAAGTGGAGTGTCCTTTGTAATGATTTGGTGGAGGTTGGTAACTAGGTAAAGAGATTTCTCATACCGAATGGGTGGAGTGATTCCTGTACTTGGTGATTTTTATGAATGTACATGTATTTTGCTCAGAAGGTGATTCCTCGCCATGCTTATGAATGTGTTTTGCTCAACATGGTAATTCCGCTCCATACTTAGGATTACATGTGTTTGGGCTCAAAGGGTAATTCTTCGCCATGCTTAAAATATGTGTGCTCTTAAATTCATTTACATGAATTGGTGCATGCACATTCATTAACATTGTCTTTCACTTTTAGTACTGTCATGGGTTTTAACTTATTGAGATTTCATAGAAATGTGGTGATCCCACCTATAGTTTCCTTTCTTAAAATCATAGACCTTGATGTGGATGTAACCTAGGAGAATTATCCCGAGGAAGAAATGTTGAGTTTGTGAAGCTTGGTTTTGTTGGTGTGTCGGCCCGATTGGATGACCCAACCTGACAATGGTGTGCTGTGAGTTTTTGGCAGATTTTCAATGAGGCTTGGCCATGAAATGTAGGCTTGGGCTGTCAGAAAAAATGGTAGATAGAAAGTTTGCTCGACTTTCGTGTGACAAGTAGCTGGAGTGAAGCTCGAACAAAGAGTTCACTAAAGTGAACATCGAACAAAGAGTTCGCTAGAGAGAACATCGGACAAAGAGTTCGCTCTAGGCGTGCTTGACACTTCGCTCAAGCGAATGAAAATTAAGGTTTCCATCGTGTGACACTATAAATATATACATAATAAACAATTTAGCAGATTCTGAGTGTTCTGAATAGTGAGATTTCGTCCCAAAGTGTATTTTGTGATTCATCAATATAATAAAATCCTATGTAGCTTTGTGGACGTAGGCACGTTGCCAAATCACGTTAATTTTGTGTCATGTAATTGATTTGCTTGTGTTTGTTTTACTTTGTCTGTCATTGTTTTCTCATAACAACTGGTATCAAGAGTCAAGGTTCGGGTTTGAAGGGATAATGATAACTGGAAACAAAGTGAAAGTATTTGGGATCAAGAAGCTTGACGGTACTGACTTCGGCTACTTAAGGATGCAGATAGAGGATTGCCTCTATGGGAAGAAACTTAATCTTCCATTGTTAGGGAAGAAGCCGAAGAGCATGGACAATACTGATTCGAGTCTGATAAATCGACAGGTTCTAGAGGTTATTCGGCTGATACTATCAAGGAGAAGATTACAACGGATCTCACGATGACTTTGTCTCGTATGTATAAAAGGTAGTAAGCAAATAACAAGGTGCACCTAATGAAGAAGCTATTCAACCTGAAGATGGCATAAGGTACATCTGTTACCCAACACCTGAATGAGGTTAACACTATAAAAATTACAATGAAATTAAATTTGAAATTACACTAAAATTAACATTCAAACGAAACCAGTTTGGACTGAGGCACAAAAATATCGTTCTTTTTAAGGAGATTCAAGCCCTCAGCGATGTACTATATCTCAAATTAACCGGTGTAGCAAAACTCTTCTTGACTTTACTCCTTCAGGATATAACAGCCTAACTAATCATCGTATAGTCCAAACCAACTCTATACAAGTAGTTGAGCTCAAAGCTCCACCAAAAGACCACCTTTCTTTTATATGGAAATACTCTCAAAAAAATATATACTCTACAAGCTTAATTTTTTATCTCACTTTTTCTCAAGTATATGAAACCTCCCATACCGAAAGACCAAGCAAAATTTATAAAACGGGACAAAGAATGATAACGGGAAAAGGCATTAACGATGCCAACATCCGAATGTATAAGTGCGTATAAGTGCTTAACGATTAAAAAAAAATAAAGTAGACTAAAGGCCATTAATAAGTCAAGCCCGTTAACCAACGGCTCCTAAAACCAACGGAAAAGAAAATAAATTATTAAAACTACTAACATTTCTCTCCTATTTTTAATAATAAAAAAATATATATAAGAGAAATACTTCCAGATAAAAAATGATTATTACGCATCATGAAGGTATACTCTGTATTGAACCCTCACTTAGTGAAATAACAACCTTTTCTCTAGAATCCGTAGTGGTCTTAGACTTGAACTATGACTACTTGAGAGAAATAAAGAATTATTACTCACATATAGTAACCCAGGTGTTGACATGAGCTTTATTAGCCAGTACATTACGGCCTTGTGCTCATCCCGGTTTTATGAGTGTATTTGAGAATAAACCCAAATCTCATAGAGAGCGGCCTCACTCTTACACTCACATAGGGAAATCTGTCAAGGGTATCCTTGTAATTCTTACACCCTATTCATAAGAGTTACAGATTTCATTAAGAGTTTCTCCATAGACTCATCCTCTACAACGTTACAGGATAAATGCACCCACATCATATGAATAAGAAATAAAATAAATAATGCATTCCTTACGACCATCATATGATTCGTTTTTTCCATTAAACCCAGTTCTTAGGATCTCTGGTCCCCAAGTTGGATATCCTCATACATGGTTCATGAATTTATGGGTTTTAATCCCATTCCCCTCGATGTATTCTAGATCCTTTCTCTTGTCAAGGTCTTTGTAAGTGGATCTGCAAGATTATCACAAGACTTGACAAAATCCACGTTAGTAGCACCATCAGTCAAATAAGATTTCACAGTACTGTGTTTTCTTCTTATGGATTTGGATTTACCATTATAGTAACGATTTTGTACTCTACCAATAGTAGCAGTACTATCACAATGAATTAAAATACGTGGAACTGGTTTTTCCCATAAGGGAATCTCATGTAATAAATCTCTCAACCAGTTTGCTTCCTCACTTGCTGAAGCTAAAAATATAAGCTCAGCTTCCATGGTTGAGTTAGCAAGAATCGTTTGTTTTTTAGACTTCTAATATACAGCACCACCACCCAAGGTAAAAATATAACCAGTAATTAAAAGAGAATCACCTGACAAGGTATTCCAATTAGCATCACTAAAACCTTCAAGTATAGTAAGATACCTTTTATAAAACAAGCAATAATGTTTTGTACCGGATAAATATTTTATTATCCGATCCATTATACACCAATGGTCTCTTTCAGGTTTGGTAGTAAATCTACTAAGTACTCCTACCACATAACCAATGTCAGGTCTAGTACAATCAGTCGCATAACATAAACTCCCAATCATGCTAGCATATTTCTCTTGATTAGTCACATCATCATCACTTTCAATAGAAAATAAATGAACACTAGAATCAAAAGAAGTAACAACATGCTTGCATCTAACACAATTATATTTCTTCAATAATTTTTCTACGTAATGCGATTGATCAAGAAAAATATCATCACATGTTTAGGTAATTTTTATATCCAAAATAAAATTAGCCTCACAAAGATCTTTCATATCAAAATGGTTACAAAGTACGCTTTTTGTTTCATCTATAACATGCAAATTAGAACCAAATATCAAGTAATCATCAACATATAGGCTAATAATAACATGTGAATTTTTTTAAGATTTATGATAAATATATTTATCACTTTTATTTAACTTATAGCCATTTTCAATCATGCAAAAGTCAAATTTCTCATGCCATTGTTTAGCGGCCTGTTTTAAGCCATATAGAGATTTTGTCAACTTACACACTTTACTTTCTTGGCCAGGCTCTACAAAGCCGTTGGATTGATCCATATAAATTTCTTCATCTAGGTCCCCATTTAGAAAAGTTGTTTTAATATCCATTTGATGAATTTTTAAATTATAAATTGCTGCAACGGCAATCAATAATCTAATGGATGTTATTCTTGTAACTGGAGAAAAAGTGTGAAAAAAATCAAGGTCGGCTTTCTGTTTAAAACATTTTACAACTAGCATTGCCTTTAATTTTTCAACTGTTCCATCTGATTTAAATTTTTTTCTAATAAACCATTTACACCCTATGGATTTGTAACCCGGTGGTAATTCAACTAATTTTCAACTTTTATTTGAAATTAGTGAATCAATTTCATCATTCACAGCCTCTTTCCAAAATCAGGTGATGCTAAAACTTCTTGTAAATTCTTTGAATTTTCCTCAATACTGTAAATATAATAGTCGAGACCAAAATCTTTTTCAATTCTAACTCTTTTACTCCTTAATTCAAAAATTTCTTCACTTTCTAAAGGAGTAGAAGAACTAGCTTTAGAAAAATTATTTTTTCTAAATATTTGACCCCACTATTTTTTGATTTAAAAGGAAATTTTTCTTCATGAAAAATTACATCACTTGATTTAAAAATAACTTTATTTTCAATATCAAAAAATCTATAAACTGTACTATTTTTTGTATATCTAAGAATAACACAAGTGGTAATTCTAGTACCCAATTTGGGCCTTTTAGGGGACGTTAGTCTTACAAAAGTTAAACAACCCCAAACTTTAAAATATTTCAAATTTGGCTTATACCCTCTCCATAATTCAAAATGTGTAGTTTTTAAATTTTTGTAAGGCACCCTATTTAAAACATGACAAACAGTCAAAACTGCTCCACCCCAAAAACTTGAGGGAGCACTTGAATCAATAAGTATAGAACTCAGCAACTCAATCAACGTTCTATTTTTCCTCTCAGCCACACCGTTAGATGCAGGTGAGTATGGTGCAGTAGTTTCATGAATAATTCCCAAAGACTGAACAAAAATATTAAACTCATTTGAATCATACTCTCAGCCTCTATCGCTTCTAAATCTTTTAATCTTTCTACCAAATTGATTTTCAACTTCATGGAGGAATTCTTTGAATTTTTCAAAAGCATCACTTTTATTTTTTAATAAATAAACATACGTATATTTTAAAAAATCATCAATAAAAGTGATAAATATCTATTTCCTCCACGAGTCAAAATTCCTTCAAATTCACAAAGATTAATATGAATTAACTCTAACAATTTGGTATTTTTTTCAACACTTCTATGAGGCCGTTTTGTAATTTTTGCTTAACTACAAATTTCACATTTTTTAAAATCCTTTGTCAGTTTGAGAATTAATCCTAAACTACTCATGATAGCAACATATCTACTATTGATATGACATAAACGTGCATGTAAAAAATCTAAAGAAAAAAGCATGTAAATAGAAACGTTCGATGTTTTATACTCAACATTCAATTTAAACATATCATTACAAACATAGCCATTGTCCACAAAGACTCTATTTTTCATTATAACAAAATTATCGGATTCAATAGTTTGTTTGGAACCCGCTTTTTTGAGTAAAAAACTTGACATCAAATTCTTCCTCATATACGATGTATAAAGCACATCTTTAAGCTTCAATATATACCCACAAGTAAATTTCAGTTCAACCTCACCACTCCCAACAACCTTGATTTTACTAGAATCAATAAGTGTAATATCTTTCTCTACTTTAAAATGGGTATAATTTTTAAACAAACCTTTGTCATAAGAGATATACTTATTAGCACCAGAATCTGCCCACCACCCTTCAACAAATTAAAAAGGCTTATTGAGACGTCCACCGCTTTCTATGTACTTTTCAATTGTAGGCTTCATCTGAATTCTCCTTAAAATTATTAGTGAAATACACAATAATATAATAAAAATTACAATGAAATTAATATTCAAACGAAACCAGTTTGGACTAAGGCACTGAAATATCACTCTCTTTAAGGAATTCAAGCCCTCTGCGGTGTACAATATCTCAAATTAATCGGTGCAGCAGAACTCTTCTTGACTTGACTCCTCCAAAATACAACAACCCAATTGATATAGCCCGAACTAACTCTGCACAAGTGGTTGAGCTCAAATCTCCACTAAAAGAAAATCTTTCTTTTATCTGTAAATACTTTCAAAAAAATATACTCTCCAAACTTATTTTTTTATCTCATTTTTTTCTCAAGTATATGAAACCTCCCGTACCGAAAGATCAAGCAAAATTTATAAAACCGGACAAAGAATGATAACGGAAAAATGCATTAATGATGCCAACTTCCAGAATGTATAAGTGCTTAACTATTAAAAATAAATAAAACAAACTAAAAAAAAATCAAGCCCGTTAACCAACGGCTCCTAAAATCAACGGAAAAGAAAATAAATTATTAAAAATACTAACAACTTTTACTATTTAACGGGTGCCAGCCGACGACCCACTGCTCATTTCAGAAATCGGACACAATGAGAGTGGAAATCAAAGCAGCCAAACGACCCACTGCTCATTTCGTCATTACTGCGCTTCACGGTCACTGTCCCATACAATGCCTCATCCAAGTTTGCCGCTGCAGCACTACGAGATGTTGTCTCTAGGCACTTGCTATGAGAATGCAACATATTGAAGCGATAAAAGCAAATATATTATGGATTGCCAATGATCGATGAACAATAAAGCAGTGCAAATATCAAAGTACCAATAGTAGCAGCAGCATCAGCGTCAATATAAAAGCTACAAAATTCACAATGGCAATAGGCGTAGCATAATGGATATTTGTATTCAAGGGTAATGATACCCTTATATCTCATTTATTATTGTTTTATTATCCGGTTCTTTTTTTTTTTTTGTTTTTGCTTTTTGAATTTGGAGTAAAAGTCTCAGAATATGACATTCTTGTATAATTTAAAAAAAATAAATTCAATTTTATAAATCTTGTACGCTATGTAAATTAATTCAAAATAAATTCAACTTTTCTAATTTGTACAAGAGTCCATGAGATTGAGAATTCATGGAATTGATAAGTTGTGGTGGATACCCACTAGAAAAGGTACATTCTCTATTCGTTCCTTTTAAGACCCTCACAAATATGCAGCCCAATCACTTTCCATGAAAAAGTATTTGGAGAAATAAGACGCCTCTCAAAGAGATTTTTTTTGCTTGGACAATATTTTGGGCAAGACTTGACTATGGATAACTTATGGAAACGCCGGGTGATTGTTGTGAACTGGTGATTTATGTACAGGAAGAATGGTGAGACTGTGGATCATATTCTATTGCATTGTGAGGTCGCCAAAATGTTATGAGATGATATGTTCAGGAGATTGGAGTTAGCCTGGATTATGCCTGTTACTGTGGTGAGCTCTTGGCCAGCTGGAAGAATCCGAGCAAAGTTCCACAAATCATAGCTTGATGGTTCTTATATGTCTTCTATGGTGGCTATAGAAGGAACGAAATAATTGGACTAAAGAGCGCTCATTGGAGGCGATTAGAGTGTTCTTTGTGAAAACTTTATTCCTTTGGGCAGATGCTGTAGATTTCAATGGCATAAATTTTCATGATTTTCTTGTTTCTTTTCATTTCTCCTAACTAGGTGTAAACTCTTGTATACCCTGCTATGCTTATTCTTATTAATATAATCTATTACTTATAAAAATAAAAATAAAAACAGAGAAATGATTCTAACTAAAGATGAGACTTCTCATGTCAAGAAATCTGTCACCACTCTTAATGTGTAATGTAAATATGTGGTATATATAAATTTAGAGAGTTCAATAGAATTGTATTGGTAATGCATTTGTTGAGGAGCTATTGTGCTAATATTTCGTAACTAGGATGCTCGATAAAGTCACATCAGTAGACAATTTGGCTCGACTGGTGAATTACCTTTATGCTAACTGCATTGCCATGAGGATTTACCTTGATGCTAACAGTAGTACTTTAATCTCTGTGTCATGTACACGATTGAAATAGCAAGTTTAGAGAAAATGCAGATTTTTATTCTGGAGGATTTTATCATTCCAGTCACGCTATTGATCTGTCCTCTTTTTAGTAGATTTTTATTTAAATGGTCAATTTATAGAACCATTTAAGACGCATTACATGATCAATCGATATAAATAGCAAAATGCCTACAACCAAATAAATAAAGCACCATAAACTACAACCATAAGAACACTACAAATCCATCAGAAATGACCTCGTGCTATTAAAACTACGTCCCAAATAGAGAAAATCAGATACTACTTGTTTCATGCATAAAAGAAATCCCTCATTTTTCTGCTGCATGGTCTCATTTCAGGGAGTTTTCAATATCAATCACGAACCGGTACTTGACATCGCTCTTGATCATCCTCTCAATAGCTTCATATGCATACTGAATCGGAATTACTTCTATCTCAGGATAAATCTTGTGAGCAGCACAGAAGTTTACCATTTCTTGTGTATCTTTCGTGCCTCCAACTCCACTACCAGTAATGGTTTTCATTCCTGCATGCATGTAGTACATTAGGCTGGCATATTCTGAAACCTAGATTGGTAAATTATATGAACTTCAAGAAATTATCAAGTTCTGAAATTGAGAAAGTTACCTAGCAGAAGGCTAGCAGGGTTGACTTTGACTTCAGTGGGGAAACCCACAAGAACCAGAGCACCGGCTGTCTTTTAAGAGTGACATGTATGGATCAAATGGATGATCCCAGATGCTGCGTCTATTATAAAGTCCAATGTCCCAGCCAGGGCCTGTAATAAAAAATATGATAGTAACCATCAGTTAGAACAAAAATCATCGATTAAGGCATCGACTTCGGAAAAACATTTTCATAAGTTTGGAAAAAAATTCAAGAATCATAAGCAGAAGAAAAATAGACACATAAAATGAGACATAACTAAGAACTCAAGGAGATCACCCTAATTTAACTAAGAAGAAGCCTTGAGTTGTACGTTATACCTCCATCTGCTGTTGGTCAGATGAAATCACAAACTTGTCTGCATTAAGAAGACTTAGGGCCTCCTCTCTCTTAGATATGCTTGTGCTGAAAACTGTAACGTTCAACCCAAAAGCCTTGCCAAACTTGACAGCCATATGACCCAGACCACCGAGGCCAATCACTCCTAGATTTACCAGGTTGATTCATCTTGTACCTCATCATGGGAGAATAAACTGTAATTCCAGCACAAAACAGAGGTGCTGCCGAAGCCAGTGGATAGTTGTCTGGAATCTTATAGCAATATCTGTAGATCCAATAATTTCCCAAAACAAAAATAGAATTCAGATTTAATTACTTAAAAAGTATTGATGCATATGGCACAACTCGGTGATCATTTTTCACGTCAAAAACCAGCTGCTTACAACATGATCTTAAAAATACTTGCCTTTCATGGACAACGGTGTAGTTGGAGTATCCTCCTTTGGTGATTGTACCATCATTATCGATGCCGTTAAAAGTGTAAACAGCTCCCTTTGCACAATAAACTTCTAATGCTTCATTACAAAAATGGCAATCCCTGCAAGAGTTAACATAAATTCCCACCCCAACATGGTCCCCAACTTTGAAATGGCGGACATTTGAACCAATCTCCTTCACAATTCCGGCAATCTCGTGTCTGCAGCCATGCAAATAATCCAATGACCATCAGTTTATAAAAATAGCAAAAGAAGAAAAAAAAATATATATATATTTTCAAGATTGTTTATTAATATTACACTCAGCACACTGGTGGCATGGAAGCTTTGTATCTGAGTTAAGTAGATAAAAATTATTAGTTACTTATTATTTAAATCTATAAATAAGAGGTCGCAATGATGATGTGATTTGACTATCTTTATCATGAATTAGTGCACATTATATTAATTAATACCCAGGCACCACAGGATACTTGGCGTCTCCATGTTTGTTCCTGGTCCAAACTACGTCGCCATAACAAACTCCACAGTGCGTGATCTTTATAGAAACATCATCTTCTCCAACAGCCCTGCATGAATTTAATTCCAACAGCTCAGTTTCTTCCAATTTCAACATTTTAATTATTAGCAGAACTAGTCTGGAAATCATAAGTCAAATCAGGAAAGTCATCAAGCTTAATTAAACATATATAGATCAAATTAACTGCGATCGACAACAAACAAATTAGTGATGCTATATATATATATATATGATATTAAATAGGCTTTGATCTCTCTAATTTGTTTCTTTAATCTGGAGAAGAAAACCAACGTCTTGCAACCAATTATATCTTGTTTCATACCTACGGCTGAATTTGTAAGGTGAGAGAACTCCAGACTCATCTCTTGCCGCCCATCTAAGGCAGTCTTGGTTTGCGCGTGCAGAACCCATTGTATGTGCTTATAACTCCTCTATCTCCTATTTATAGTACCAGATATGTTAATGCAAGTACTGCCGACTCACGTATGCAATGACCTCGATCGACTTTTTTGAGAAATTTTTCCATGAAAACTAGAAGGATTTGTTGAATTGCCAGGCCAATGTTAAATATAGATGTGACATACGCTGTGAGCTCATCGTTCGAAGACTTGGAATGTTTCCTCCTGCATGTGATTGGTTCTCTTCCCAACACGGTGCAAAGCTGGTTGCTCCTCTAAATATAAATATATATATATATATATATTTATATATTAGGGCACGGCCCGGGGTGTGCTGGTCCCGGAATAAACATGATATAATAATTTAAATAAAAAATAAAATAAAAAAGGCAGTAATTTATTTGTCTGAAAAAATAAAATAAAGGTTATAGAAAGATTAAAAATTAAGATTAAAAAAAATCTAAACTTTAACAAAGTATAAATATTGGTCTGCATCCATATTGGATTATCTATTTACTCTCTATATAATAATAAAATATTATTAATTTTTTATTTAAAAAATTTGAAACAAAAAGAAAGAAAAATTAGTACACTGTTAGAATAAAAAGGACGTGAAAAAGAGACATCAATTCATATGAGCCGCTAGGCTATTAACGGCCTTTTTGTAAAAAATAATCCTTCATTAAATTCTACAATGGAGTTACACATCAAATGGTCAAGAGTCTTGAGGACATTTTGGTAAAACAAGATCCTTCATTAAATTCTATAAGGGAGCTACACATCAAATGGTCAAGGATTAAAGACTTTTTGTTAAAACAAGACTTAACGGAAAAATAACAAAAATTACTATTCATAATAGATAATCACTTATTGTAATAGAGTAGAAGTAGATATATATAAATATATATAATAAGATAAATATTTTAATTATAAAAGAATTACAAAAAATTAAATTTATAAATTAATGTGATTTGATACAGTATGTCAAATTATAAAATTATTTTTATTATCAAATCATATTATTTATTTATAATAAAATTATATAAAATTATATGATTAATTTATAAATTTATTTTTATATATCTTTGGATATCTCTAACATTTGTCTAGTAATAAATATCCCACTTGGCCCTTTGTTTTATACCTATGTCTGGATGGCTGATAAATCAGCTGCGGTAAATGTCTCTTTTTCTTCTTATTCGTTCGTACGGGCTGCTACTACAATCGACAATCATTTTCGTTTTGACTAAGATCCTTTCTTGACTGGCTTCAAAGCTGGGATGCGATGTATCTGAGCTTTTATACGAATTCAAGCCTCCATACCACCAATTCTTACCATTAGTCATATGGGATATATATATATATATATATATATATATTTATATATATAAGGAAATCTGAACCTTACCTGTTGACTGAATTTATTGTGTTAAGGATATATAGTTTAGAATCGATACTCCCATTATTGATATAATATATTTTATCATTTATATAATAAATAATATAATGTACGTGATTTACAAATTTGCACACTTTCTTTATTAAAAAAAAATGGAACATACCATCAAAAAATTGATTTAGGTCCCAAATTTGTCCCATTTCTTTTTCGATAGGAGTACATAACTGTATAAATCGTTTTTCAATAATATAATAGTATTATTTCATAAAAAATATATTAATTTTGATGCTTAAATTTAAATTTTATTTAACTACTTTCATCTAAAATAGAACAAAAATTTTATTATCAAACCAATGTTTAGAGAATATCTAGTAAAATATTAGAAATTAATTTTAAAATTTAAATCTTATCATTTAAGTAATATAAATGATTTGATAAACATATTGGCTCGAGAATAAAATTACTCTAAATAAAATTATAAAAATTAAAAAATATTTTAATCATAAAGAGATTTTATAAAAAAATTTATAAATTGATATAATTTGATGTAATATATTAAATTATAAAATTATTTTTATTATAAAATAAATCTAAACTATGCATTAAATTATATTAATTTAAAAAAATAATAATTACAGATATAGAATAGTCAAATATCATACAATTTTTTTTAAATAAATAAATATGAAATATGTATTAAAAAATAAAATTAATATTTTAATAATAAATTCATTCTAAATAGATGTGCCGTAACTTTATCTCTTTAAAATTTCCCGTCTTCCTAATAACGAGCCTTCCAAGTTCCAGGTGTCATTTCAAAACCGAACATAAATCATCACCCCTTTCCTACGAAAGCCTACTGCGTTAACTGCGAGGCAACAGAGACAGAATCCCCACTCTCTGCTCGCCATGGCTACAATGGCGAAACCAGGGGCGCTTGGTCCCCTCCATTCCCACCTCAAGGAACTCCCACTCACGGACTTTTCCTCCTCGGTACTACTCCCCAAGTTCAGAGACTCCCGCCTCCTTCCTCAGCTCAATGTCACTCTCAAGCACTCGAGGAATGCCTCGATTTTGCCCCTAATCAGAGCCCAGGGCTCTCCTGGTTTGTCTTTCTCTCTCAATCAGTCTTCGGGGAAGACATGTTCATGGCTTTGGAATAAATGTTGTAGATTTTCTTAGATCATTACTTGGTTATCCAAGTTGATATTTACTTTTGCTTTGCTTTTAGATTATGTCCCGGACTCGAAGTTTTACAAAGTTGAAGCTATTTTGAGGTTCTTTCTGTCTCAAAAACCTGCTTTGTCTACTTTGTTTTCCGTTTCGTGCATGTAATTTCTTTTTGGGGTGTTTGATTTATAAACGATTGTATTTTACTTATAAAAAAAATTTCTTTTTGGGGTGTGTGTGTGTCTTATTAAGCGTGCATGAATGTTATAGAAAATTTCCCCTAAATTTGTAGTTATGGTTAATGGTTTTTCTTTTCGTTCTGAAAGGAGCTTATTGACTTTTCCATATCTAACTGTGTTTTCATTCTCTTTGTTTTGCTGCTGAATTTGGGATGAAATAGGTCCTGGAGAGTCCCTCTGGTTTCTTCGGTAAGTGTTAATGAGACTTGATCATAACTGTGTGATTAGGAATAGATTTTTCTTTACTTTTTTTTTGTTGGGTTTGTGCGGGAAGATTTAGAAAATGATTCGATTATGGTATCCTAGTCACTGCGATATGTTTAACCTATAAGCACTAATTACAAGCACTATTGCTCAAATTGCTTCAAATTATTATATACTCAATGGCATTTGCAAGTTTGAAATTTTTTTATCGTAATGATCAAGTTCAGAGGAGATCCCTTAATGGTACTTTCTTTAAGCCTTGTTTCATCTCAAGCCATGACTTGTCACAGCATGTCAAATATAGGCTTTTAATTTAGGTCCCATATGAAATTACAGATCAAGTTATGTCCTTTCTCCATTGGCACTGCCTTAGACTCAAAGCAGAATCCGGTTATATCAAGGATCAGCACTGCTGCTCTTCAAGCCCTCATGCTTTTCTCGGTTGTTTTTTGTTATTATTTTATATTTAATGCTTTGTACTCTATAGCTACAAGAAGCTAACCCTAAGGGTGCCATGCAAATTGGATCAGTTTGCTTGTAGTAATTACCACCACCTGGCCTTCCAAAAATGATCCAATGACAAAGCCATTTCAAATTAAGGCTACAGATTATACCCCTCAGATGCTACTTTACTGAGAAGAAATATTCATTTTGCATAATGATCTATGTCAGCTGAACAGACTAGAATGTCGGTATATGTCACGACAAACTCCATCTGATCCATTTCTTTCTTAGCACCTAATCGGCTTTTTTGTAACAGAATTGGTTGTCAATTTTGCAAGCTGTATAAAAGTTCCATAAAGGTGATCACATAACGCTTCAGAAAATTTTGTCCTCTGTTATTGTAACACGTAACGTCTACTTCTACATGGTTAAATGAGCACAGGTTACTATTTGACAAGACTGATTTGGTAATCAAATATAACATCCACGTGTGGTAATTATTTCAATTAAAGGAAACTATTGGTGGCCTTCCTCCATATGGCTGTATAGATCTAATCTTCATCAACCAGGCATTGGCTTAACCCTACTGCTATAGGATGATGCCTTTGGCCACCACTTGGCTGCATACATTTTCATTGATTTATGAACTTCTTCAAACTTCCATCCAGGCACTAATACTCAAGTCATATATAACAAACGGATTTGCTCTGGTACAATCACAGCTTTAGGCAAACAGTCAGCTTCGCATTTTTTTTTCAATTATTGAATTACTCTAGACCATGATTTTGACTAAGCTAATGAATTAGAAGATATGGAAGTAATCTTTGTTTCTTTCCTGAAAATAAAGGCTCTGCTGAAAATGGGTATTCGTGGGGTTACAGTCTCTGATGTACGGGGATTTGGTGCTCAAGGTGGGTCGGCAGAAAGGCAGGGCGGTAAGTCTGTCTTTTATAGGTGTTGAAAACTAGATTTACTATGGATGGATATTTTTTTTTTTTGATAAGTTACTATGGATGGATATTTACTGATTAGATTGGCTGATGTGGACTTATCTTCTATGGAGAAAATTCATTTTCTTAATGTTTCACCCTCTCCTTTATTCAAAATGCATGCTTCCAATCTATCAGATTCACAACAGTCTAAGTAGTTCATTAGCTGGTAAATTATAATTTGATATGGATTTGTCTTTCACTTTAATATTACTAGTTGGTGTTTTTTTTTTTTTTTTTTGGGTCTATTTTGGTGCTAAAAAGGGAATTATTTTTGTTGGTTTCACCTATCTTTTTATATGCTCTTTCTTATATGGTCACCAATTTGGTTGGTTTTTTTATGTTGTTTATTAATATGTAGGTTCTGAGTTTTCTGAGGACAAGTTTGTTGCCAAAGTTAAAATGGAAATTGTGGTGATCAAAGATCAGGTATGAAGAGTCCAAGTGGTATATTTGTTGTAGGGACTAGAATATAAGCCTTTATTTACCTAGAAAATTAGTTGACTATTTGGCATATTGCTGCTCAGTAAAGTGAAAAAAATCTTGCGGGATATTGTCACTATAATGTTGCTAATTGACACCTGCATGTCATGCTCTCTTAGGTCGAGGCAGTAATAAAGACAATAATCAAGGAGGCAAGAACTGGGGAGATTGGTGATGGAAAAATTTTTTGTAAGATTTCTAACTTATGTGGAATTTCTGATTGAAAAAGAAATATCTATCTCCTTTTCTTTTTCCTTTTGTTAAACTTTAAAGCTAATACATGAAACTATCAATATACAAGCAGGTTAATAGAAAACTTAAGCCAAAGTTGTTTTATATGCAGCTTTATTTTTTCATCTTGGTAGGCTATTCATGTCATTTGATTTGAAGGAGTTGCTTGTTTCTATCAACACCGTTTAGACTATTTTTATAAAAAAAAATCACACATAGCCTCTGTTTGGGGAATAACCAGATGTATTAATTCTGCTAGATCATGTTTGCAGCTTTAGAGAGCTGATGCTATCTCAGTGCACAAACTTTTCGAATGAAATGAAAGTTGCATTTTCTTCTAGACATCTCTTATGGTAGTTTTTCACTTAACCTGAAGCCTTACAGCTACAATTGGATTGGCAAAGAAAATGCAGAATGACAGAAAGAAATAACAGTTCTTATAATGTTCCATTTCTAGCTTTATGGCCTGGCTGGCAGCACTTGAAGTAGGAGTGGAAGTGGAAAAGCGTGCTTCTGAGGAACATGCTTATGATGTTGTATCATCCACTTGAACATGATGCTTGGCGAACATGATTTTTTTTTAATGAGTGAAAATTGCTATGTATGCTTGTGAAATGAATAGTGAGTGAACAGTGAGGAGTGGGGGGTTTTTTTCCTGATAAATAGAAGTGAGTTAATATTACACTTATGAAAGACTGTTGGATAATGGCCAAGCCAGTTCAGCTTTAACATGCCTGCTTATCAGATTATTTGAAGTCCAAGGTAGAAGGTGATCAAGTTTTTTGAGTCCGTCCACTAGAGAGAGTAAAACCCATGTACTTGTAATCAGGTGGTTAATTATAATCAAGTTATTTGTTGCTCATGCCTATAATAAAAGGGTCCATTATTTTTTTTTTCTTATGGGGGGGTTGTTTTTTTCTATTAGTTATGTATAGGTGGCTTCAGAATTACTAATCAAACGTGTAATACCTTTTCATTGATGGTGCAGTGGTGCCTGTGTCAGACGTAATAAGAGTTCGCACCGGTAACTCATTGCACTTTGAATGATCAAAATTTTGGGATGCTTCGTCTCCCTAGCTCTTACCACTGCAAGATGTATTCAACTAAATATTTATAACGTGATTTCCAGGTGAGCGTGGAGAGAAGGCAGAGAGGATGATTGGAGAGTGAGCCGGCATGCCTGCTACTGCTTGACCAGTTAAGACTTGGAAAGAGCAGTTTCAGATTAGCATTTGAGGCTTTTTTTCTGCAACCCCGCTCCAAACAACCCCCTACCCAGTTCTCCTCCCTCCTTTAGAGCTTAGAAGCTCATGGTACTTCTGTTTTATTGTGAAGAATGATAAATAAAAAGGAAGACCTTTGCCTAGTTGGCTCTCTCTCTCTCTCTCTCTCTCTCTCTCTCTCTCAACTAAACAATGCATAAAGAACATGATCCATGAGCTATTTCTCTGTTTGTCATAAGGCTTCATTTGGAAAATGTTGCCATTGGTGGAAGATGTCAATAAGGAGTAGGAAGATCAGAAGAAAGCTGCAGTTAATTTACATACATACATATATTTATCAAGGCAAGCATAAGTTATAGTTCATGTTGATAGACTAATGTTCATTAGTCTAACAGAAACGAGAGAAAAGAGAAGAAAATGTCTCTTCAATCCTGCGTTGTGCGCAGCCTTCTCCATGCTAGGCAAACTATAAAGAGGAGGCATAAAACCAAGGTAGACTACATTAAGGATACGCTTTTTCTGTTAGGTATTGAGTCGGTAAGTGTACATGAAATTTCGTGTCTTTATCCTTTCCCTTCTAAAAATAGTTGGTTTTGTTTACTTTTTATCATCATTTATTACATACTTCTTTATTATCTAATAATAATAAATGTGTTACATCTTACTTAGTATGATGAAAATAAGATGAGAATGTGTAGTATAGTAGTACTCTTTAAAAAATTTATATTTTTAAGTTTTAAAATTAATTGATGTGCCAAATCGGTAGATTTGGTCCGGTTTCTAGGCGGTTCGATGTGGTGCCCGTTTTTAAGCTAGTTTGGCTACACAAAATCAAGTCATCTTATCTTATCTTATATAATCATTATAATTTTTTCAAACTCTAATATAAAATATAATAAACAATTTAAAATTTTCAAATCTCAAAATAAAAATTATATTAAAAAATTATATGATAATAATATTTTATTCAACTTTTAATAAAATATCTCATCTCAACTGAATTGTGTAATCAAACGAAGCCTTAGGAATCAAAATCAGTTATAAAGGGTGTGGTATCGGTTTCATCTTTTGAAAATTGGTTAAAACCGAACCAGACAGGTATTTAATTTTTTGTATTATATTTTATATTGTATGCTAAATTGCTAATTAATGTAAGTTGAAATTTTAATCTTGTTATTCAAGTATATTAGTCTTATAACATAAAATTAATCTTATAATTTTTAATACAACATTTGATATAACATATAAATTTTAATATTAAACATAAATATTAATATTAAGTTATTAATATAAACTTACTTTTGATATATATACAAAAAGAATAAATACATTTTTTACATAATAAATGATAATATATATTCTTTTTGTAAATACATTTTTACACATTTGATCAAAAATATTCATATAAAAAGTCTAAAACTTATATAGACTGTAGCTAAATTCCATACTATACTAGTATATGTTAATTATTATAAAATAATGTACTTATACTATAATATAAATAGACTAATGGTTTAGTATATATAAATATCATATTATTACTAACATAGATAATCTATAAAATCGAAAAAACCGAACCAGACATGACCGAAATTGAAAAAACCAGTATATACTTGTTCTATTCTAAAAAATGTACAAAATCGAACAAGTTACATCCCTACAATTTACCATTCCATTAATCATAAAAAGTAACCAAATGCAAGAAATAAGGTCTGGCCAATGAAGTGGAAATTAAAAAAAATAAAGGAAAAACTTCATTATATACCGCAAAAATACTATTATTTTTTCAAGAATAAGATACACTCTAGAGTGTGTAAGACTTGTGTACTTTCTTTAAAAAAAATAGAGTCTATAATTAAAAATATAATTTTTTCATGTAGGTTTCAAATTTACCTAATTTTCTTAAAGGAAGTGTGCATAACTTACACACCCCAGAACTTGCAAATATCATTTATCTGTTTCTAAAGGAAAAATCTAGTTGTAAGAAATTCTGCGTACTAATACGCGTATCCATTCAATGTGATTGGTTAAAAAGTAAACTTTATTAAAAAATGTGCTAATTTGAATTTAGAATATGAATGCAATATGATTAGTACGCAGATTGGTATGCAAACTTGCTTGTACATTGCAAAACTCTTTTTCAAAAATGTGTCATAAACTTCTATGACTATCAATTTACTACGCTATGTTTGGAACATAGAAGTAGTTAAGCTTATCTGAGTTAAGTTCAAATTTAAGCCTAACCCAATATCTAAATACAGAACTCTCAAATCACTAAATATCATTTAACTTAAGACCTCTTTATATGTGAGACCTTCATTTTTTTTTAACTTAAGACCTATTTACACACGGGACCTACAACATTTTTTAACTTTCTATAAATACATCTTAACATCTAAATACAATTCATCTTAGGTGGATATTACAAAACTTACTCCTCTATTTCAACTCACTACTATTCATAAAAAAACTCAACTCATTTCAACTTGGCTCATCATCCAAACGAAACCCTTTTAAAATTACCACAATCCTCAATTTGTACCTCAAGCTCATTTGCACAATTGAATGATGGAACTCTACATCTACATTCGCCGAGAAAATTATATAAATGCCATTGCTAAAATTAAATAAATACCAATTAATGTTAAAAAAAAGATTGGATCACCACGAGGACTAGTTGGTACTTGGTAGTCTTATGGTTGGTCGCCATGGGTTTGCCTTTAGTGCCTGCCTTAGTGGTGGCCCTTATTTTCCTGGGTGGCCAATTTTTTTCTTAATCCTACGTTAGGACGGTTAGGTTAGTGATTGAACTCATTAAAATAAAAATATACTATTATTTTTTTAATAATAATATTTTTAATTATTTTTTTATATTTTACAATTACACTAACTATATATACATTAATAATTTAATTTGATATTTAAATGATTGTTTCCCAACTAATTTTCAAATCCAAACTAGTAGTCTGATTTATTTTGTAATAAAATAATATGATAGACTTATGAGTATTGATTCTTCAAATATGAAGATAAAAATAAATTTTCTGCAGCTCAAAGTTTAAGTTTTGATTTTTACCGAATCCAATACCAGCGTTTTAACTCTCAGTCCATTCAAATTTTAGAGATTTCTTCATTTTATTGAAACCGATGCCAATGCTCTTAACATCTAAATACATCTAAATTTATCTTAGGTGGATCTATCTCACAAAATTCACTCTATCATTTCAATTCACTATTATTTGTAAAGAACCTAACTGATTTCAACTCAACTCAACATCTAAACATACCCTAAATTAAAATTACCACAATCCTCAATTTGTACCTCAAGCTCATTTGCACAATTGAATGATGGAACTCTACATCTACATTCTCCGAGAAAATTATATAGATGCCATTGCTAATATTAAATAAATATCAATTAATGTTAAAAAAAAAATGAAAAAAAAAGGGAAGAAGAAGAAGAAGAAGAAGAAGAAGAAGAAGAAGAAGAAGATTGGATCACCATGAGGACTAGTTGTTAGTCTGATGGATGGTCGCCATGGGTTTGCCTTAAGTGCCTGCCTTTATGGTGGCCCTTATTTTCCTGGGTGGCCCAATTTTTTTCATAAATTTTTTTTATATGTTTTTGCTCAAAATTAAGGATAATTTAATAATTTAACATTTATAAATTTGATATTGTTGACACTCTAACATCTTAAATTCCAATTATATTTAAACTGGTTGAAAGTTGAAGGAATATAACAGTTCGGAGTTTAAAAATTAAATTTTTTGATAATAGGGGTCCAATTTATTTATTTATTTTTATTTTTTTTATAGGATTATTTTTTTATTTTTAAGAAGTACAAAATAAAGAATAAAAAGTGTAAAAAAAAAAAAATTATATTTTCTATAAATAATTAAAACCGACCCTCATGTCCCGTGAACGCATCGTTGCGAAGCACGGACGGCTACCTTTTCTAGTTTTCTTTGTGTTCCGAGAGAGAGAGAGAGGGGGAAGGAAGAGGGTAGATCTCGGTCATCGTCCTCAGGCAAGTCGTTTCGCTTCCATCTCTCGCGAAAATTTCACAGAATATCTCGCAATTGTGTGTATTTCCCATCCCTCAAGCGTCTGAAACCCATCATTTTGCTTCCAGATCTTCCTATTGATATGATTGCCTTACCATATAGTTCTGTGAAGATTTTTTTACAAGAAAATTTGATAAGAAATATTCGATCTACATTTCTTTCTTAAATTCATGAATTGAATTGTATTTGTCTTTCAAGAACTTTCAAATTTCCTTTGGATCTCTTGTTGCGTGTTTCGGTTTATACGACTTTGGATTTTTTTCTTCATTTCATAAAAGTATGTATAGCTTTGATCTAGTTTTCTAGATGTATATATGAGAATTCAGGTTCTCCAACTTCGGATCGGGGTTTCTCGATTAGATTTGGCATTGAGCCCCGTTCCGGTACTGACTAGATGAGACTTGGGAGCTGGTGGTGCCGCAGGTGTTTCGTTTCGTGTTGGCCAGCTCGTGGTCGTGTTGCAATCACGACGCGGTCCTGCTCCGACCCAAGAACTTCAATCTGAGGCATCAGCTTCATAAAAATCTTAAAATCTGAATCTCATTCTATTATATCCGACACTGCTTAATTTTTTTTTATTATAGTTTCTGAAAAATTATATTATACCAACTACTCGATATCCACGCCTCTATACATATAAAGCTCATGATTCTCAGGTTTATATTCCAACATACTAATTATTTGTATGAGTTGTGATAGCTATTGCATTTTCTTAAAATGTACATTTTGGGGTCTTGATGAAATTACTGACATGATATTGGGGTGTCTGCTATAGAAAACCTTGAAGAAAAAAATGGGGCTGTCTTTCACCAAGCTTTTCAGTCGTCTATTTGCTAAGAAGGAAATGCGTATACTCATGGTGGGTCTTGATGCTGCTGGTAAGACCACCATTCTCTATAAGCTCAAGCTGGGAGAGATTGTTACCACCATTCCTACCATTGGTAAGTTCAACATCTGGGTTCAACATCAGTAAGTACCGATAAAAACAATAAAAAAGTTCAACATCAATAAGCCTATGGGGTTTCATTGATCAATGTAGTTAAGTTTTTTTATTCTGCTTACTGATTTGTTTTAACTGTTTGTATTCTGATTTTCTAAAGGCGGTATTGGTTGTAAGATTTTCGTGAATGTAAAATATGTTTTTACTATTTGCCCTATGTAATTAAGGACAGGGGCTTCCTTGTGTTGGACTTTTATGATGGTTGTGATTTCAAATATGTCAACTTCTCTTCATTACTGGCCTTTTGAGGTGGAAATTGTTCTTGTGAACGATAGCAGTGTTTCTGTTTTAATAATAGCTTCTTAGCAAAGTAAATTTAGCAATTGGGATGCATTTTTTTGCCTGTTCTAGTGTTTTCTTATTTTGGATCTTTTCTTATTTTTGTTTTGTTTTTGTTTTTGGAAAGAGCTTGCTTTTGTCTTGATTTGCTTATGAGGCTCTCGAAAATTTGTATTGTCAAGTGGTAAGGGCGAACTTGTGTGCATGAGCCCCATGTCACAGGTTCGATTTTTCCTGGGATCAAACTACGATTTAAGTAGGAGGCCATGGCAGTGGGTTGCTGTGCTAGTATCCCCGTGGGTTTAGATTCCATGGGTGAGTCCTAATGGCTCTGCCTTGGGGTGGTTCCCCTGTCATAAAATATATATATATATCTTGTTGGGTGGCAAATTATGATTTTTACTGTTGCAGACATCTTTTTCTAATTAATCTAACCTGATTGTTTGAAAAGGAGGTCTGTGTGGGTTGCACTTTTTTTTCCCAATTAGAACTGATATTATTTTATCAGGATTTAATGTGGAGACTGTGGAATATAAGAACATCAGCTTTACCGTTTGGGATGTTGGGGGTCAGGACAAGGTATGTAATTTAGTTTTATTATAGAACATTGAATCCCTTCAATGGCTATTGATATTTCCTCCTTTTTTACATGTAGATTTAGTTTTCACAGAACTTATCTTAGCAAAAAGAGGAAAGTGATTTTTCTAACTGCATCTGAATTTGGAGATGATTGCTTTGTTAGCCTGAAAAATGATAGCTTCTAGTGCTTGTTGGAAGACTTCCATAAGAATTTAGCATAATCACATTTGAGCATATATGATCATGAGCATGATAATGTGCTTATGATCATATGGTATGCTTCAGATGCATGGGGAGAATTATGGTGTTTTTAAGCAGGCTGGTGCTCATATCTTGTCACACTTTTGCTCCCGGTATTACGCCAAGCTTAAACTATAAATGTGTATGGTTTTTTTTTTTTTTCTTTTTGGGTTTTCGGTAAGGAATCATACATAATTGGCTTACACCCCAAATGCATCTTTGCAAGCCATCTAACCAATAAAAGGCAGGGTGTTTGTATTGTTTTCTTATTGGATGTTATAATTTATAAATGCAGAGATACAATAATTGAAGTCAGACCTCTCTCAATCATATAACCTGAATGCTGAGATGCATTATTTCCATCACAATCGATTCAATTTCTGTACAACTCTGTTTTTTGATGACTCTAGTGGTTATTTTAATATATATCTTCCAGATCCGTCCTTTATGGAGACATTACTTCCAAAACACCCAAGGACTTATATTTGTGGTTGATAGCAATGACCGAGACCGTGTGGTTGAAGCTAGGGATGAGCTGCACAGAATGTTAAATGAGGTATGAGAAAGCTTTGGAATCTCTTACCATCAGTGCTTATGAGTAGGATGTAAAAGTGCCAGAGGTTGTACCATTTAGAGGACTTAAAATGCTGCTTAATACGTTGGAAATTGTTCTTCTTTGCTTTGTCAGGATGAGTTGAGGGATGCTGTGTTGCTAGTGTTTGCAAACAAGCAAGATCTCCCCAATGCCATGAACGCTGCTGAGATAACTGATAAGCTTGGCCTTCACTCACTCCGTCAACGCCACTGGTGAGAACTATCTAGCCCCCCTCTCCTCTCTCTCTCTCTCTCTCTCTCTCTCTCTCTCTCTCTCTCTCTCTCTCTCTCTCCAGCCCTTCTGTAACTATGCGTGTACACAAAATATTGCAGGTATATCCAGAGCACATGTGCCACTTCTGGTGAAGGGCTCTATGAGGGACTCGACTGGCTCTCAAACAATATTGCAAATAAGGTTGGTCATGCTCTTACATATAGAATTACTTATCAGATATCAACTTCTGTAAACACCTTGACATGTTTTTTTTTTCCTAAATGATTAATTTCTGTATTTTTTTTAATGTAATTGCAGGCATAGATGTCTTGGTACTGAGTTTTAGGTTGCAACAACAGCTGGAATATAAAGTCGTTCTTTCCTTTTGGAGTACCGGATTTTGCCTTCCTGTTTAGTGTAACCTTTTTCTACTAGTTTATTGTTTCCCTTGCAGACATCATCGTTACTATCTGTAGTTTTCCGGATTTTTTTTTTCTTTTCATGGTATTACTTGGGACAGAATTGTTTTTACGATTTGTCTTGTGAATGGGCATATATCTTTTGTTGGAAACTGATATAACGGCACACATTATCTCCACTACCTCTTTGTTTTAATGTCTCAAACTAGCTGAAGAAAATGAGCTAAATTTCATCATAGGCTTTTTGGGAGAATTCAGCAGTTGGGATACAATGTACATTCGTATGAGGGCAGTGAAAATGTCGATGGCAATTAATGTTCTTTCAATCAAAGTCCCTCTGGAACACACATATCACTACACGAAAAAATAGTATTTGTGAC
>QEOT01124206.1:29423-52284 GCA_003123785.1 Pterocarya stenoptera | reverse complement strand
TTTCTTTTTGGGTTTTCGGTAAGGAATCATACATAATTGGCTTACACCCCAAATGCATCTTTGCAAGCCATCTAACCAATAAAAGGCAGGGTGTTTGTATTGTTTTCTTATTGGATGTTATAATTTATAAATGCAGAGATACAATAATTGAAGTCAGACCTCTCTCAATCATATAACCTGAATGCTGAGATGCATTATTTCCATCACAATCGATTCAATTTCTGTACAACTCTTTTTTTTGATGACTCTAGTGGTTATTTTAATATATATCTTCCAGATCCGTCCTTTATGGAGACATTACTTCCAAAACACCCAAGGACTTATATTTGTGGTTGATAGCAATGACCGAGACCGTGTGGTTGAAGCTAGGGATGAGCTGCACAGAATGTTAAATGAGGTATGAGAAAGCTTTGGAATCTCTTACCATCAGTGCTTATGAGTAGGATGTAAAAGTAGAAATTGCCAGAGGTTGTACCATTTAGAGGACTTAAAATGCTGCTTAATACGTTGGAAATTGTTCTTCTTTGCTTTGTCAGGATGAGTTGAGGGATGCTGTGTTGCTAGTGTTTGCAAACAAGCAAGATCTCCCCAATGCCATGAACGCTGCTGAGATAACTGATAAGCTTGGCCTTCACTCACTCCGTCAACGCCACTGGTGAGAACTATCTAGCCTCTCTCTCTCTCTCTCTCTCTCTCTCTCTCTCCAGCCCTTCTGTAACTATCCGTGTACACAAAATATTGCAGGTATATCCAGAGCACATGTGCCACTTCTGGTGAAGGGCTCTATGAGGGACTCGACTGGCTCTCAAACAATATTGCAAATAAGGTTGGTCATGCTCTTACATATAGAATTACTAATCAGATATCAACTTCTGTAAACACCTTGACATGTTTTTTTTTTCCTAAATGATTAATTTCTGTATTTTTTTTAATGTAATTGCAGGCATAGATGTCTTGGTACTGAGTTTTAGGTTGCAACAACAGCTGGAATATAAAGTCGTTCTTTCCTTTTGGAGTACCGGATTTTGCCTTCCTGTTTAGTGTAACCTTTTTCTACTAGTTTATTGTTTCCCTTGCAGACATCATCGTTACTATCTGTAGTTTTCCGGATTTTTTTTTTCTTTTCATGGTATTACTTGGGACAGAATTGTTTTTACGATTTGTCTTGTGAATGGGCATATATCTTTTGTTGGAAACTGATATAACGGCACACATTATCTCCACTACCTCTTTGTTTTAATGTCTCAAACTAGCTGAAGAAAATGAGCTAAATTTCATCATAGGCTTTTTGGGAGAATTCAGCAGTTGGGATACAATGTACATTCGTATGAGGGCAGTGAAAATGTCGATGGCAATTAATGTTCTTTCAATCAAAGTCCCTCTGGACCACACATATCACTACACGAAAAAATAGTATTTGTGACGGATTATTTGTAACGAAAATTATTATTTACGACAAAAATATTCATTTTGACAGGAATCAGTCATTTTCGTAAGAAATAGCTAACTACAATTAAGCAGTTTTCTTGTAGTGTTTGATATATGATCCATCTATTGACTGAATCATCACTTCTAAATAAATCGAATAATCTCTATCTTTATTCACAACAGAAGGAAAATAAGTTGGTTGGTTATATAGTAACATTTAAACCATCATGTCCGAAGAACAAATGATTAACAAAAACAAATCATCGGTGTTCTTAGAGACATGAGTGATGAGTTATCATCAAACACATCTAGCACTAAAGCCTAATAGCAATGCAACTCGCGTGACTCTAATATATATATGTCAGGGTGAGAGGCGGTAATTGTCCCAATAACTGGTATAGTGGATCATAGGGTTATATTTTGTTAATGGCCAGCTTGATGGAAAATGTTCATATCCGTATCCGTACTCTGGTCGTGATAGTAATAGTGGTGGTGGTCGATAATAACCTGATGGACCCGAATATACTATTGGATTAGGGAAAATTGTTGACGATTGAGATGGGGGCAGCGGTTTCAACCGTGAACTTCGAAAGAAAGGGGCACTTGATATCCGCCGGCTAAATGAATCCTGACCATGATTGTTGCCGTGCATCGGCCTGCGAGTGGCATTACTGCTCCTTTTGGACAAGTATTCATCCTCAGGAACATAAGAAACATCATCCATATCATCATCATCACATGCAAACGTCCGAGTTTCTTTTTTCTTCTTGTTATAACAACAACCACTAGTCTCGTCTTGCGAGGGGAACTTCTGAAAGGACCAAAGCTCTGCTGGTTTGCCCATCTTTTCAAACATTTGCATGAGTATCCTAGGGTCTATGTCACCCATAACTGTGACCTTCCCTTTCTTTGAATCAATGTCCACGGAAGTCACACCTAGTCCAATATATGTGTATGATAAAAGATCAGATCTATTTAATTATATGTGACAAAAACATTGACCAAGACGTGAAGAAATAAAGAAAAATAAATCAAAATGGAGCATATACATATATATATATAAGTATGCACAGTACCATTAGTTTTCAGCAACTTTCTCTTCAACTTAATCGGGCACTCATCACAACACTTGATATCCACTTTTAGAGTAGAAATCTGCATGTAGAGGAGATGAAACGAACATGATTCAAGAGAAATTAAAGAAAATTAAACGAACACTATGCATGCTGCATTTGCGCTTGAACTAAAAAGACCAAGAAGAAATTAATAGGTACCGAAGAGGAGGGCAGTGCATGATTGTACTCCATTGGGATAGCTTCAAATAAACTGGCAAATGAGAAGAAATTGATCGGGAATATTACAGGTCCTCCACTAATTTTTTGTCTATTAATAACGATTTTATAGATCAGGAAAATGCATGTCTTAATTAAGAGTAGGGGCGAAGGGGTAGCATTTTATTATATATTGGCCATTAAACTGCAAAAATCTTGAACTTCCATAAATATTTTATGCGAGAATATGAAGTTAAAATCAAGATCTGGAGAATTTTCCCCCCCAATAAGAAAAGAGGAAAAAGTAATGCAATCGAAGGCAGATCCTTTCGTTTTATATTTCATCTCAAAGATCAAATCGTAATCTCTTATCCACTAGTCCTAGACCCTAATCTTTTAAGGTGCGCTCTTGACTTTTATACACTACGGTTGAGAATTAATTGTTACTAATTTACATAGTTATAATAAGCATGCATCGTACTGTTTTTGGTGGATCCTTTGATCTTTGTTCGAATTGGATGATTAGACCGTCCTCATTATTTAATGCTGTCCATAACGGTTTTTTTAGTACAATTAATAGTACTGAATTAATGCTATATACTGTATATATCTATGCATTAAATTATTCAATTCTGTGAAAAAAAAAAAATTAAAAAAGAATCTGATCAATGAGTGTACAAATTTCTGTAATATTTAACATCATTTTAGGGATTATGATTGGTCCGATTGGATTGCCTAAATAGTATTCATTACTTCCTTCCATAAATATAAAACTTGTAGATCTCCATGCATGGAATACTCTTCCTTGGAAGAAAGAGAGAGGGATTCCATCATCTTACGTACTCATATAGAAGTATTTGATCGTCTAGGACCTCCCCAATTAGTAATCAATATAGCGGGTCCATAAAATTAGATGGCACAAAATGGGATTCGTGACCCTCTAGTCTTCGGTATGTTTTGGTTACAAAAATATCTCAAATCTATCTCATTTTATCACATTTAATCTAATCTCAATTCTAAATACCATTCAAACACAAACACTTTTTCAATTTCAGACTTTTTTAACAGTTTTATATAATCATTACAATTTTTTTGAATTTCTAAATAAAATACAAAAAAAACAATTTAATTTTTTCAAATCTCAAAATAAAAATAATATTCTAACTCTCTTTTACCTTTATAATTATTTTATTCAATTTTTTTTCTCTTATTTTCTAAAACTCATAAAACATTTTAACTTAAAATTATTTCTCTACTATTCACAAAATATTTTACTATTATTTATAAATTTTTTTACATCATTTCATATCATCTCATCTGTATAATAAAACGGAACTTTCTTTCCAAAGAATGCAATTCCTCTTCTTTGTTATTCTCTAAGCAAGCTGTCACACTGAAGATTCTGAGACATTTTTATTCTCTAAGCATGGCACATTGAAAATTTGAGACATTTTTCTTGAGTTGGGTACGTTTGTGTAGTGAGATAATTTCAGATAATTTATGAATATTAGTGAAAAAATAATAAGAAGATATTGAATAATAATAAATAATATTAAAAAAATAATAAAAAGTAAGTAAAAATTAATTATAAAATAATAAATAATAATAAAGTGATGTCATATCACTCTACTATTGGACACAACAGATATTATGCAGTACTCTTTATATTTTGTGTATATTTTCATTAATAAAAAGATTTGAGGATGAAGAACGTTCCGAATTCCTCGAGCAAGAGCATAATTTGTGGCGAATCAAGCCTCATAACACAAATTAGATCACTAATTTATTTTTTCTGCATGATCTCCTCCCTTGGGTCAAACTTATTCAAGAAATAGAAATTCTACGCAACAGTCCTAGTACCAGATACCTATTGAGAGGGAAAAAATAATCAGCATTGTTATGCATCAGCCTACACACCATACACCAAACTGTTTTTTATTTCTTTTAATTTTTTTTTCAATTTTTTTTTATTCTAGTCTTCTTGAAACATTTATATTTTTTTATTCATCATCCATATAATACACATTTAATAAGAGAAACAAATAAAAAAATAAAAAAAAATTATGATGTATGGTGTGTAGGCTGATACAAAGATTAATTCAAAAATAATAGTGTCCTTTTACTCGGTATGTGTGTGGTTTAGCGCTGTTGGGTACAATAACTCCCAAAAAAATCTCCAATATTATAATTAATACTTCACCTCTATCAAAGGGATTACAAAGCGCAACTCATCAGCAATTTAACACAAACCTTATAAGTAGGGAGTAATCAGTTCGGTTTGGTTTAATTTTTTATAAAATTTTAGATTGAATTGATATAATTGATTTTGTATTTTTTAAAATCGATTATGTTCTGGTTAATTTCATAAATTGGTACTTTTAGTTTAATCGATTTTCGGTCTGGTCCGGTCCGATTTTTCAATTTTTTTAAAATGTGAATTTGATATGTTGTCATTAAAAATCTATTTATAAAAATTATATAAAAAATAAAAACTACTTTACTTTTATTAAAAAATCTGCTTTATTAAAAAAAAAATCTATTTCATCTCTACTAAAAACTACTTTACTAAAAATTCTATTTTACTAAAAAAAAAATCTGATTTACTATAAACTGTTTTCAAAAATCTACTTTACATACTAATAATTTCTAACGAATAGTGACGATATATCCAGGGGGCCGGAAAAGGTGGAAACTTGCTGCCTAGTGCCTATTATAAATTTATAAAATCTAGTATATTACAAATGCTCATATTTAAGAATTAAGATTAATATTTTATGTTATAATTGATTAAATTTTTATTTTTAAGATTAAACATTTACTTTTTAATAATATTATCTTATATATATTAATACATAAAAAATATTTTGTATAATTTTAATTTTTAATAAAACTTATATATAAAATATTAGTTTATATATATATTTATCAACCGGTCCGGTCCGAAAAATCTTAAAATCAGAATCGGACCGATTCTGGCTGGTTTATGGATTTTAGAAACCAGTTCCAAATCAGACCGATTCAAAATTGATAAAATTGATCCGGTCCAATTCGGACCCATTTTTCAATTTAAATTTACACCCGGCCTACTTATAAAAACGGTTAGAAGCACACTTGATTATAGACATACCCACCAACTAATCTATATCCCCAACAATTTGGGAAACACTTTGATCATATGTGTCTTTAAGACCATAAACCTTTCACAATTCCAGAGAGAAAAAGAGGAAGGAAAAGGAAAACGAAAGCTAGCTATTTTGGTCTTCCCATTCCAAAAGACTGTTGTTCTCTAGGCTGCTTATGGGACAGTGACATGCTTAACCGAAGAAGCGTCAGAAAAAGGCACGAATGGTGGCGTATTCACCAGTTCGGTTTCAGCATGATCTACCCCTGGCGCCGTGGGCTCTCTGTAGTCCAATGATTCGTCGTTGTAAATATCCCACCACTTCTTTACTAAAATCTTCAAGTCTTCTCTCTGCATGTTCTCTCCTCTCCGGTTATATTTCCATAGCTTGGAATATTTTTGCATCTGAGGAAGAGGAAGCTGTAGATGACTGGTAAGCCTTGGATGATCAGGTAGAGTTTATACAAGGGAGACGGTGTATATATGAGCTGTGTTATATTGGCCATTTGGCTACATAGCTTTAGGCCATTTGCGTGCAAATCATCGCAACATGCACAAGTCACGAGATCATCAGTTTCACGAAAGTTCAGCCATTTGACACGCACGACTTACTGATTCACGAGAATAATTTTTTAATACAGCCGGCTTGGATCAGCTAGTACCGACCATCGGGATAAATTACCACGCCAATATCCACAACACCATCTCCTAAAATTAACGGTCTCGTCTGTTATTACCTTTAAAATTGTTCGCCAATTCGGAAAAGATTGGATATCGAGATATTTTAGTTTAAAAAAAAAATTATACAAATTTTTTTTTTATAAATGAATATAGTAATTTAATGTAATTTATTGAAATATAAAATTATTTTTATTATAAAATAAATTTACAAAAATTACTTAAAATTACGTGAGTTTATAAAATTATTTCTATTAAATTTCTTTACAGGTGTATAAGCACTTCTCAAATAAAATCAGCTACCCGATCAATCTAATAGCGGAATTCCGGAAAGTTTCCGACCCGACCCGATATGACCCGCTTCTTAAAATATTCATTTTTTTTTTTTTTTTTTTTTTTTTTTTGGGTGCTATATTATAAAGATGCTAGTTTTGCTTTATAATATAATATCATTTTATACCTCAGTGGCTATTCAAAGCTTCACAGTCGATTGAAAAGTCAAGCGATGATGGTAGAAACTAACTAGAAAGATCGAGAGAGAAGGACACTTTTAATTTAAAGGGAAATACTAGTCACACCATGAACAGATCCAAAAGCCCAAACCCCCTTCAGTTTGGGAAATAACTTCAACCCCGATCGAGCAAAAGAAAAAATAAAAGAGAGTGAAAAGACATGAGCACAAAATCCAATTTAGGTTATTCCCATTTCTTGATTCTCCCTTTACTCCTGGCTGATTCTGAGTTCATTCTACAGTACTGTGCACATTCATCCCGAGAACCGATTCTAAGCCGCTGATGGTGCTGTCACATAGTGAACGGCACCGGCCTCGGAAAAAGCAGCCAAAAAGGGATGGATATTCACTGGATCTGGCTCGCCGTCGGTAGCCGCGGCCGGCTTCTTGTAGTCCAATGATTCATCGTTGTAAATATCCCACCACTTCTTCACAAGCATCTTGATGTCCTCTCTCTGCATGTTCTCTTCTTTCCCTGTGTATCTCCATGGCTTTGATCCCTGCCATTGTTCCCCAATTCAAACAGCGTAAGCTACGTACAATTTATAACCAATCCAAAAACCACCAAAATAGTTCTGCAATTAAAATACTCACTGCTGCACAGTAGTGAACAACTTTAACCTTCTCGAGCTCCACATTCTCCGGGTGTCTCCACAACATAGCAAGCACAAGATTGTAAACAAGCGGGATGGGCTTGTAACTTTCTTTAAAGAATATGTTCAAGAAGTCCTGCCAAATAAAGAACAAAACATCCTAGCTAGTTTTAGCCAATGAAGAATAACCCATCAAACATAAGTGCTAATAATTGAAGGAACCACCAGATTCTGACCAGAATTACCAAGAGATCGACTAAATAAAATGTTGATTCCACGAACCTGCTCAGCAAATGGGGTTGGGGTTGTGAGTTTTAGGGTCTTCAAGAGGTCCTCGTGGGTGGACAAACTGGGCTCGAACACAAACATGCCGGCGTTGAAGTAAAGGGACGGCGGTAGGCCCAACTGATCGGTGGGCCACTTGACCTTTTCAGGGCACTGCTGGCAGTACCCGATCTTGTATTGCGGGGTGTGACTCCATGTTTTCTCACAGAAGCAGTCCTTCACTGCGTAGAAATGCCCGTCCGGCAAATCAAAGAGGTGGTCGATGTTCTCAAACACCTGGATGTCTCCATCCAAGTATATCATTTTACTGTATTCCACGAACTGCATCCAAAACCAAAACACAGTTTTAATTACCCCTTAAGAAAAAAACAAACAAACAAATCGACACAGTACACACGCGTATTCCATGTTAGATACCCACGTATGTGTAAGAACGGGAGAGCAGCCAAAAAGCATGAGCGTGACGTGGTTTTACGTACCTCCCATATACGGAGCTTGGAGTAGTTGATGACGTAGTAGGCCATGGCAAACTGGGTCTGGTTCTCGGGCGGGTAAACGGGCTCGATTTCGCGGACTATGCAGCCCTGAGACACCAAGATCCGACGGTGCTCCTCGGGCACGTCGGGAAGCACCGCGACGACCAACGGGTACGCCGTTTTGGCCTTCCTCAATCCTTTGGCCAGCCCGACGACGCCCTTCACGTAGTCCCCGTTGCCGGCCAAGAAAGTCACGTAGGCCCGGCTTGGCACGGTAGCAGGTTTGATGCACCCGTCGGGTTTCGCAGCAGCTGAGAGGAGCTCCGGAGCCATGACAAAGTAATGGGAGAGAAATCTAAAGGCTTGAGAATGCTAAATCTTGGAGTTGAGATTGTTTCGTGGCTCTCGGCGCTCGGCGTTTCTGCGTGAGCGTTGGGAGATTCCTGGGGAGGTTTTTCGCATTTACAAAGTACATACATATATATATATATAGCGGTGAAATGAAATGAAGATGAGCGTGAAATTCCGGCATATTCGTTATATAATTTGGGATGATAGTCGTCTGCATGCCCGACACGTGTCCCCATGAGGAAATCGAACGGTTGCTGGGAGGGCTGGGTGAAGGTTCTGGACCAACAGTAGCTATGAGGAATAGACTAGAAAGGCCTTGCACTTGCTAAGATTTTGATGATTGGCGGTCGTCTGCAAGTGTTTCTGGATGTTCGACACGTGTCCAGGTGCCATTTATTTATTAATTCTAGTATTTAGCTCGCCTTCAAATTATAAAAGTTAATCATTTATTAAATACAACATTCCCCGCTAAAGTAGAGTAACATGGAAGTATGTTTACATTCTATTTTACGAGTAATATCTATTACTATATATAAAAATGAACTCATATAATTTTGACGTGATATTTTATTTATAAAAATAAATATTTTATCCGTTAAATTTAAAGTGTTAAATTTATAAAATGATAAATATTTTAAAAATAATATTTTATTATAAATTATTGTAATTTTTAAATTTTAATATTTCATTATAAACTGTTGTAGTTTTTAAGTTTTATTTATTTATATTTATGAAGCGATAAATTTTTTAAAAGTAATGTTTCATTATGAATCATTATAATTTTTAAGTTTTAATGCTTCATCATCAACTGTTATAACTTTTAAGTTTCATTTATTTTCTTATATATAAAGATATAAATCGATTCAAGTTTATATCTAAAGATACTATTTCAACATTTATATCGTTTCGTCAAATAAACCGTCTTATAAACTGTTTTAAATTTTTCTAATATAAAATTTGATTTCTTTTTAAATTTTTACAACTATCTACGCATTACGCGAGATATATGATCGTTAAATATAAATTTAAAGATTATGAATTTATGCAAAATGTTTTAAGAGACGGAATTCGGAATTCCATCATAAAAAATAGTATTATTTTTCTTAACATAAGTTTTATATTCTTTTATATATATATTTTTTAATAGAGTGTATAACACTTATATATTATAAAATTGTATAAATTATTTCTCTCAATTTATTTGTCAGTAGTAATAATAATAACATGGTAGGGCCAGCGGTAGGCGGCATGTGATTCTAAAAGGTTCTACGACATGAAATTAGTGGTGGAGTTTTTCCATAATGCCATGTCATGGAATCTCCTATATGGGTATTAGCACCTGAGCTTCGAGGCTAAGATCACGACACTTGTCAGATACTAATTGGTGATCAAAATGTTGGGCCCCAGCGACCGCAGAAATTTCTGGTCCATCGTTCGTACTTGACTAAAAGTAGTCTATGCCTAGTTGGTCCCTAATGGAGTTGGCCGGGGTTGGGGGGAAGTATTCATTGGTCTAAAGGCTTTTTGAGTAATTTAAAACCATTTATTCGTGCCCAATTTTCCAATCTTGCAACATGTGTATTGCATCATCCCTCAAATTTGTATATAGAAGAAACAGGATACTAGTAGATGCTCCTAGAACCCTATCCATAGCTTTTCAAAAAAAGAAAAAGAAAAAAAGAACCCTATCCATAGGTAACTATCGTTTGCCCAAATGATTTTGTAGTGTTGCTATATTTGTAATGAAAAATCCCTTCTAAAAAAATATTTGTAATGAAAATTGTTCAGAGATCATGGTTCATGGTGCATACCTACGAACTCATTTTTATGTTGAAAAAGAAAGTGATCGAAAATAATCAAGCACATGCATATATAAATCAAAGAACAACTTCGTGAAATAAAGTTTAATAAGTAGAGTTGAGATCAAGTGGGCGGGGCATCCCACCTACATCAGGTGGGAACCCCACCAACAGAGAGAAACAATGAGCGGAAGGATGGGTGTCGGGTGAGACACTTGCTTAGGTTTTATATACATACATATATATAAATAAAAATAAATTAAACGTCTTCGTTTTTATAACTCTCCAAAACAATGTCACTTTGTTTTAAGGTAATTTCTCCCCAACCCCAAAATGATGTCCTACTTTCTTCCCCATTTCTACGGACTACGACATCTACCTCTTTCTCTCATTTTCATTTTCTCTTTTTATCTCATTTCTTCTATTAATCTTTCTTTTTTCTCTCATTTTTTTTATTCTTCTTCCCCTCCTCCTCTCTGCCCAGCTTCTCTCTCTGTTTTCGTGGGTCACGACTAAGGTGCAATTTACCACAGTAAGACCAAAACTTGGTTGTGAGTCTCTACAAGCAAAAATTACAATCGTTGTCATGGATCTATAAATTAAAGACTTATGGTTGCGACTGTAGTTCACAAGTTTTATGGCCCATGCCACGACCATGGACCATAAAGATTTGCACACAAATTTTTAGATCAGTGAATAGATATTTATGACGCATAGGCACGACTATAGCCTGTGGGTCTCATCTATGCGATTTTGTGCCATTTTTTGAGATTTTTTTTTTTTTTGCATATAGCATTAGAATATGAGAGCTTGTACAAAACCATATTCATATTTGTTTTTCATCTCCTTTGAGATATGTGAATTGACTTCATTATGTCAAGCCATATAAATCTTTGTATTCTATTTATCTTTGTTAATGTTGTGTTTCATAGCCCAAGCAGCACCGCGACGCCCAAGCTCCACATCGCCTACAACTAAGAGGTAAAAGAGGCTCCAGTGACAGCCGGGGTCACTTCGATGTCAAAGTTAGTGAATGATACTATGAAGAAGGCAGAAAGATACAGAATGGCTAGAGAGAGTTATCAGACAAAGAGTGAGAGTGCTCCCATAAAAGGGATAGCTCTTATTTATACCTGATCCGAATTTCGTTGTCGAGGGGGATCGTGGTGTGTCAAGTGTCAGACCTGCTACCACTCATTTTCCTATCGCCACAGTGTCAGTCCGCGGTCTAGGCGACTGAGGGAGATTGTGCGCCGTACTAGGTCTGTCCTACAGCTACCTTCGTACCAGTATAAGGTGTTAGATCGTGGGCAAGCCGTCCTCTGTACGTGAGACGTGCAGTTGTGCTTTGGGTCCCTTGACACAGTCATTGATTGTGGCGTGCCTCGGATTTGTTGAATACGTGGTTGGGTACTTGCTGTCGTCCGCGTGTAGTTGGACGTCCTGCCTGATGCTTTGTGATATGGCTTGGCAAGTTGCCGATCTCGAGACGCTCTACTTGGTTCCTTCGAGCTCGTGTTGAAAGGCATTCCAAGTCAGAAACACTAGTTCTTGGTCTCCTGGCCCCAGCTTGTCCTTCCTAGGTTTAGGCCCTTCCTTATACAGGTTCTACGGCTTGTCCTTACTAGGCCTGGGCTCAGGCCCTTTTAGGAAGGGCCCTCCCACATAGTACCCAGCGAATTCCTATCACGTGCACGTGATGAGAATTTATAATGCTTTTAATCCTGATTTGGCCCGTTCAATTTCTGTTACTCCCCGCCAGTTCAGTTCCTGCCGATTCGACTTCCCGAGGCCAGTGGCTCATTCCATAAATGCTCTTCCTCGTTTCCCACTAGTGTTCCATCTCCTGACGGTTGATTAAACGTGCCGGCTGCCTTTCTTTTCATGCCCCAGTACCTCATTGGTTCTTGCCTCCCACGCACCTGACGTGATGGCTACCATTTGAGCTGTCGCCTCAACTGCTGGTATTCACGTGGCTCTTGTTGGAGTCATCATTTTCAGGGCTGCTTCATTTCCCGTGTGCCGTTCAGCCCTACCCTGCTATATAAGGACCACTTCCCCCTCTTCTTCTTCTCTTACAACCTTCCTTCAATTTCCTTACAGCCCAACTCTCATTTTGAGTTCCTTCATTTCTCCTTCAACTGTCTTCCTCGAGTTCCTTCATTTTTCCTTCAACTGTCTTCCTCGAGTTCCTCTCATTCGACCGAGTTCCTCCATCCTTCGAGTTAGCTTCGACTGTGTTCCTTCGAGTTCCTTCCCATCGTCACGATGGCACCTAAAGCCAATTCTATTCCTCCATACTTCAGTGGGAAACACTGGGTTTCCTTTGTTTTCGACTTCAACCTCAGGACATTCCATTCTAAGTATAGGATTCCCCTTTCCGTGGTTTTGGAGATGCCTCGGGGCGAGCACGCTGTGAACCTTGAAGGCACCGCAACGAGGGTGGCTCTCTTCTAACTAATGTTCACCAATGGTCTTCACTTCCAGTTCTGTTGCTCGATCTAAGAAGTTTTACATTACCTTGGACTGGCCCCATCGCAGCTCCACCCTAAAGCATGGCGCCTCTTGATTTCCAGTTGTATCATCTACCAGATGGTATTAAGCAAGACCCCTGAAGAATATCCAGACTTGATGCCTCGAGATTTCTTTTACGCATATCAACTTGTCTATCGACCGGGCAACATCGTTAGCTTTTAGGCCCGATCTTCAGGCCGAAAGATTGCTTCACTTGAGGGGCGCCACTCGAGCATTAATGAATGGTCCCACAAGTTCTTCTTCGCATCAAGTCTGGACTGGGAATATCCTGAAGGGGAAGCTGCCCATAAGGAGTTCCCCATCCAGGCGTGTTGGGGGTACCCCCCATCTGCAGAATGCCTGGAACTTAGCCTAAATCGAAGGAAAGAGGCTCGGTACGAGTGGTCACAGCTTGGGCGAGGGCCCACCCGGACAAGTCGAAGACTAATGTCATCCTTTCCAACGAGAACGTTCATGACTACTTGACCACGCCCAACCGTTTATATGCCGTCAGATGAAATTTCTTGGGTAGTGTCTCGCCTCTTGAGACCCGGTCTTCCTGCCAAAAACGCACCTCGCCCCCTTCTACCTACCGGGCCAAGCAACCGAAGGTGTGCAACAATTCTTCCCTGTGAAGTGGTGAGGTCAGGGACTCTGCTCCTTCTAGTGGTCAGGTTGGGGAATCTGGAAGCCGTTCCTAAATGCCTCGAGTTTGGGAATCCGTGCGTGCTGAGATTCCGATTCCTTCGACATGGGGGACGACGTCATTTTCTAGCGGCTCTGGCCCTGCCGCTTGTCCCTTTGCTTCAACTTGTTCGTGCTCTTCAGGTAGCGTTCTCCACCTCACTAGAGCACCCCCTCCCTCCTGAGTCTAGCTCGTTCGAGCCTTTCACTTCTTTTGAGGATGTTCTTAAGGAGGAGACTGTTGGCGAGGTTCCACAGGCGGGTTTTTCGGTTGGCCCCAGGACGCAACGCAGCCTCCAGACTCAACTCAAAGAGATGCTAAGAGTGAGGGAGGCGAGACCACCCCAGAGCCTGGGTCACATGAGGAAGAGTTGAGCCCTTCCCAATCCTCAACTCATGGAGACAGCGAGACAACCCTTGAGCCTGAGTCATGGGAGGACAAGCCAAGCCCTTCTCGAGCCTCAACCCATGGAGACACACACAGAGACACTATGAGCAATGAAGGCGGCTCAACCCTGGAGCTCGGGTCACGGTAGGCAGAGCCAAGCCCTTCTCGAGCCACAAGCTCAGAAGGGATGCGGGCTGAATTCGCCTTCCTTGGCGAGGGTGGGGAAGATGAAGAACGAGAAGAAGGAGACAAAGAAGGTGAGGAAGGCGAGGGGTTGGGTCCCAAAGCTCCCCTGCTGCAGCTCGGAGCTCGGTTGAGGAACCTCCCCACGTCATTGACCTAAATGATGACGACGACTTTGGGGCTTACTCCCGTGCCACCCAAGCCATGCAACAAGACCTGAGAATCCCTTCCCAATTTTTCTTGGCATCTTGTGGTTGCGGGTCCATCATCTTCTTCCAGAGCAGAGAGGATGCAAGCCCTTGCCTCGACCATGGAGAAAGCTCATGCGGATGCCTTCAACCGTGTAGGCAGATGTTGAGAACCATGTTCACTGAGGTATGCTCATCTTCCTCTGAGGCGGAAAAGAAGCAGGCCCCAACATTACCTCTCACTCATTATTATTCACAAAACTCTCTTTCTCCTCTTTCTCTTTGTAGGATGCGGACCAATTGGCCATGATGATCGGGGAGGAATTGGGAGAGTTGGAGGAGACTAACCAGGAGCATAGGTCATTGGGTTGTTTTGGGTATTTCAAGTTAAAGCAAGCAGATCGGAAGATTAAGGGCTTCAAAACTGAGCGGAAGGAGCTAATTAGGGAGGTGGAGAATATGAATGAGTTAAACCCGCTCTTGGAGACAGTCGCTGCAAGGAGAAAAAAGGAAAAGAAGAAGCTCAAGGGCCTTTTGCCCAATGTTGACCAGTACTTCTTTCACTTGACATTGGAGAAGAGGCGGCTCGATGAGGCCTGCATTGCTTCTAAGCGACGCTTAGTCACTCGGGAAGCAGAACTGGAGGCACTCTCAGGAGGCCCAACACTTGAGGGAACAGCTGCGGTAGGCAAAGGCAAGCATTGGTAAGCTCTCTTAGTCGGGGATCCAGAGGAACATCGACCTCCTCAACCGTAACATGGAGATTGCAAACTTGAAGTCTCGTCTGGCCGATGTTGCCAAGTATTGCGAGCATGTTCGGCCCAGGTCACAAATGCCAACACCATCCGAGATGCGGCTTGGTCGTACGGCTACCGTGATGGCCTCAAGAGAATGCACCAACACCTGTTGCACCATCCCGAGCTGGACTTGCGTACCTTCTCTTTAGCATCCCTCCCTCCATGTCCAGAAGATCAGGCTTTTGTCAAGAACTTTGGGAAGCCAGGGAATCCTCCTTTCCCCCTAGGCGCTCCTCCCCCTCCATCCTAGTGATGGGCTCAGGCCCCCAACCCTTTATCGCCCCCCCCCCTTTTTTTGTAGTGCCTTGTATAGCATAGTCTTTTTTTTTTTTTTTTTGCGTTGTACCTTGTAATTTATATGCTTTGATGAATTGAATGAAAGTTTGTTTCTAACAACTGTTGTGTTCTTTTATTTTCCTTTTTCTCTATTTCATCTCTATTTTTTTTGCTTGGTTCTGGTAAGAGGTTGGGGCCAAGTCCTGGGGCTCAGAGCCTTACTTTGTTGGACGGGGGGTCGACGTCGAGTCTCGAGACTTGGAACCATACCCCGTAGCGAGTCAAGGGACTCATCTTCTTGCGAGCATAAGGGCTTGGCTTATATCGAGTCTAGAGAACCTTCTTCTTGCGAGTGTACTTGACTTTTATCTAGTCAAGGGACCAATCTTCTTGCGAGTGTAAGAACTCGACTTTGTTGGACAGGGGGCTAGCTCCGAGTCCTGAGACTTGGAACCATACCCCGCAGCGAGTTAAGGGACTCGTCTTCACCGTAAGCACTAATAGGAAGGCCATTACCATCACCAACCTGAATTGTTTCATCACCATTGTACTGTTCTGAAGACAAGCTCAAGTTGCTCATATCATTGGTGATGTGGTGAGTCACTGCCGAATTTGGGTACCAGGAGGTGTCATAAGAGCTATTATGAGCAGTGTAGTTGCTGTTTAATTTGCAGAGAAATTGGAAGGAGCCTTATATTGGAACGCATTGTTAAATCTATTTTGGCATTGAAGAACAACATGGCCAACCCTGTTCCATACTTGACAGGTAGGACGTGTTGAGTTGTACTGGGAAGTAGTGTTTGTGAAGGACAGACGACCACGACCATTGTTGTAATGGCGTCCCCTGCCACGACCATTTCGACCACTATGTGAAAACCCACGACCCCTTTGGTCACGTGGTGTAGTAGAGTTGTAATTAGCAGACATTTCTCCAGAGGAAATGAGAGGTTTAGCATTGTGAGATATACAAGTCTCTTGAATGAGTAGCAATTAATATAACTCATGGGAATTAAGAGGATCAATTCTCATAGTGATAGAGGTGACAAAATTCTCATAAGAAGGACCTAACCCATTTAAAAGGTAGGGAACAAGTTCTTTGTCAGATAGATGACTTCTAGTAGCAGCCAAGGAATCAGCAAGCAAACGTACCTTGCCAAAGTATTCAGAAATGGTTTGCTTTCCACATGAGAGATTAGTGAGTTGAAATGTACCTAAAACTCCTTAGCTTGAGAGTGGGATGAGAACACTAAAGCAAGCTTGTTCCAAAAATCATATGTCGTAGTGGAGGAAAGAACATGACTGAGAATGGACTCAAACAGCGAATAGAAAAGAATGCTGAGAACTAATTGGTCTGTGCGGCGCCATGTTTAATAGGTAGGATTAGGTTTGGGTGTAGAATTAGTTTCAATGAGAAACTTAAGGGGTGAGGTAAAGGTGCCTTCAACATAGGAGTATAAGTCTTGGCCCCTTAGGTAAACTGAGGTTTGAACTTTCCATAGAAGGTAGTTTTTTGTGGTTAATTTAGTAGAGATAAGATGAGAGAAAGAGGGTGATGAGGAAGGAGGAGGAGGAGGAGGATTTGATAAAGACAAGGCCATGGATCAATGTGGACAGTTTGTCAAATGGCTCTGGATACCATGCTTGACAAAATGCTTGAAAGAAGAATATTTCCTCATATATTCAATGATGAGTACAGTGTTTATATATAGACCTTTACAACGAATAAAACAAATATGTGCCTAACAGTTTACAACAAAGAATAACAAAATCACAGTAGAGGATAACCAACAATTGTTCCTATCGTACATTCTAGAATGAAGAATAAATCTAATACTATGAGCCATTGTGTATTTGCTCTGAGGATGACTTGGAATCCACGATATTATCATTGAGGCTGATAGGCCCAATTGATCGATGGGCCACTTGACCTTTTCAGGGCACTGCTGGTAGTACCCGATCTTTTATTGCGGGGTGTGACTCCATGTTTTCTCACAAAAGCAGTCATTCACTGCGTAGAAATGCTTGTCCGACAAATCAAAGAGGTGGTTGATGTTCTCAAACACCTGGATGTCTCCATCCAAATATACCATTTTACTATATTTCACGAACTGCATCTAAAACCAAAACACAGTTTTAATTACACCCGTAAAGAAAAAAAAAAAAACAAGCAAACAAATCGACATAGTACACACTCGTATTCCATGTTAGATAGCCATGTGTAAGAACGGGAGAGTAGCCAAAAGACATGAGCATGACGTGGTTTTACGTACCTCCCATATACGAAGCTTGGAGTAGTTGATGACGTAGTAGGCCATGGCCATCTGGGTCTGGTTCTCGAGCTGGTAAAGAGGCACGGACTACGCAGCCTTGAGACACCAAGATTCGACGGTGCTCCTCGAACACATTTGGAAGCACCGCGATGACCAGTGGGTATGCCGTTTTGGCCTTCCTCAATAAGTTGGTCTTGCAATGCCCATTATGTTTCTGTTTATGATCAGGGGGTTTCTGTTTCTGCCAGTTGACAAAACAAAACCAAGATAGACAACAAATTGAAAATTTTTTATATTTGTGCAAAGAGATCTTATGATTGCCCTAGCCCTGTGTACATTCTTGCTTGATTGAGAACTTCGCTCAAAAAAAGGACATGAGTAAAAGTTCCTAGGAAAAATATTCCATGGAGAATAAGGACAAAGTTCCATTAAATCTATTAGTGTTGATTAGAAACCAGGTTCCCTATAATTTCAAAAACAAAATCCATCTTTTGTTCCATACACAACTTGTTTGGACAATAGCTATCAATACGTTAAAGACAAAAATCTAAGAACATCAAATAGAAGCATTGAGATATATGTGATCCCAGTACAGTTCTGGATAGTGAAATCCTTAACATGGTCAATTAGCCTTGGCTGAAATATGGTTGCCACCGGTTGCAATTTTGTACACATAAAATGCAGTAAGAAGTGCACTATAAAGTTCTTTAGGGCAGCCACTATGTAGTAGACTCTTTTGTGCTTATTTTGTGGATGTATTTTGTGGAAATACAAAGTCCTTTAGTGTATTTTGTGGATGTTGTTGTGGAAACATATTGTGAATGAAGCTGTCCATTATTATGTCTACTTTCTTGTGGCTGATTTGTTCATTTTTTTTGTCCATTGACCATCTAATCTAAAATGATAAAGCTATCCATTGGTTGGGTTCATGTAGGACGTATTTAATAGCTTGCGGGTTCTCATGATCATCGAAAACTTTGGTGAAATTTTCCTCTGTCCACGACCTTTTTTTACTAGACTGTACTGGTGGATCAGCCTTAACATTCATCAACTCCTCCTCCTTATTAAACATATCAACATCTTCTAGATCTATTGGGATTCTACTACTTGTATAGGAGGTAGCTGCTCTAGACAAGGGTCTAAGGCCTGAAGTACCAGTTGGTGACACCAACAACTGTGCGTCATCCTCTTGTGGAGATTCGCAATGAAAATGAGATGGTGTAAATAATCTAAAATAATTAACAAACAACCGTCATTTTAAATGTTATGATAATTATCTACAAATTGGAAACACATTGAAAAGAAAAAAATATGTGTCTAGTCAAGTTTGTTGTTTTAAAAATAAATAAAACAATGTGTGACATTCCTGGAATAAATAAAACCCGATATTTACAAAATCCAAATCCTTCAATTCTTAAATTTAAAAGCTTAAAAATCGAAATCATTGAAATGAAAATAAGAAAAAAGTTTAAATGAACAACAAATCATACACATTTCATAAAGGGAGTTACAAATCACATTTCACATTTTACAATTACTTGGAGGAACAACAAATCTATTGGAGGAGGAAGTTACAAATCATTCTTATAATTACTTCAGTGTCGGCAGAGTTGCAGACGGCGGCCTCAGGTGACGGTAGACGGCATTCAGAGCTCAATTGAGTTGTGTAAAAGTGACTCACTAAGGATTGTTGTGCGAAAGTAAGAGGGGAAAAAGGGGGTCCTGCGTTTTGGACACCATTCCTTCACGAAATGACGTGCTTCAAGCTATTTTCTCTCATTTTAAAATGAACAGATGATGTGTCATATTTTTTTCTTAAAGGTGCAAGTATGTAGTTTACACCACATTTTCTACGTTAATTTCTTGATATTTAATAGATGAGAAATGTTTTGGTCACACATAAAGTTATAAAGGTAAAGTTATAATTTGATGTAATTTGATGTGATATATTAAATTATAAAATTATTTTTATTATAAAATAAAATTAATATATCACATAAACATATATCAATTTATAAATTTATTTTTATAAAATTTATTTATAGCTGTATTACTTCTCTCAATATACGATTTTTATTTAGAAAAATATTATTTAAAACGGGATAACAGGACGCAGCTGGGCGAAAAGCGGAGAGTTGAAGCTACTTAAGCAGAGAAAATGAAAGCAAAAGTTTTCCTACCATAATCTTTAAGCAGTGGCTCAAGATCTTTATATTTGCAAAATGGATCTAAGCCTGGTAAATCCTTCTAGCTATTTATTCTTGATCTGTGATTCTTTGTTTTAATATTTTATGCCATTATGATGATTTTTTATTAACATTTATAATTCATTCCGTAAGTAACGCAATGGGGTGTTTTACTGGTGAGGAAATTGCAGGTGGTAAGAGTGTAGATCTGGATTGTGCTGTATTCTATATGCACGACTAGTTAGAGGATTCTTGTTAGAATTGAAGGGGGCCTTTGTATTTGGAAATGACTGGAAATGGGGTTCTGTTTTCTACAGGAATCAATGAGTTGAGACCTATACTTCCATTCAATTCCAATTTGCAAAGATCCCGTTCTATTTAGAATGTATGATAGTTAGGAGGATCGGCCATGGTTTTCTTCATAATGGGCCTTTCGTTTTTGGATGGCGATTTTGTGTAGTTATTTGGACTGGGTGCTTAGGAACTTGATTAAGTCAAGAGTCTTGATTAACCTGATATCAGCTATAATTCTGTTTGATAAGTTTTGATAAACTGCAAAGAAATATATAAAGTTGTGATAAATCTTCTGTTTCTTCTTTTTACGTTGTGCAGCCTGCAGGTGAAAACTATGCCAACCCGAAAACGTGCTTCTTCCATGTGCTTTTNCTCCCACATATCCACTCCAGCTTCTAACTTTTCTGTTGTAAATCTTACGACAGGCTGCAGCTTTGGCTTTCTACATTCTTTCTGCATTGTTCTTTGACAGCTTCGTTATCATCTTTGTAGTCACTGTAATTCTTGCCGCTCTTGATTTTTGGGTAGTCAAGAATATTAGTGGCCGGATCTTAGTTGGGCTTCGGTGGTGGAATGAAATAAATGAGCAGGGTGAGAGCGTGTGGAAATTTGAGTGCCTTGACCAACAGGTTAGAAAGATGTCAATGCCATGATTGCCTTTTTGGATCTGCAAATATTTCTTGACCCCCATATATTATTATTACTATGTCCTATTTTTTCTGCATTGTCTGTTTACAGCTTTTGATGTTGTTCATCTATGCAGTCATTGGCTCGTATGAACAAAAAGGACTCGTGGCTATTTTGGTGGACCTTGTATCTCAGTGTAAGTATTCATAGGATAAATGTTGCATGTGACTGTCTTGTATTACTTATGGTGCTTGAATTTTCATGGAGACTACAGAATAGAAGGCAACCTTCTATAATGTTAAAATTCAATGAGCATGAAATGCATTGACCGTAAAATTAACTTTAGCAGCATTTTGCATGTTGTAGATAGATTATGTTAGTAAAATCACAAGAGCAATTTGGCTAAACCCCTAGTGGTTGACTCAAGTGGTAAAGGCCTTGGTTTTGATGGTATGCTCCCTCCAAGGTCTAAGGTTCGAATCCCACTGGGTGCAAACAAGTTCTAGGGGCCATCGGACTGGGGGATTTTCTCCTTGAATTACCCAAGGTGCACTTGCGGGAAACTCCTTAACGAGGGCCTGTGCACCCCCAGAATTAGTCGGGACGCTGTTCCGGACACCCGGTGCCAATAAAAAAAAAAAAAGAAGACAACAGCAATCTGGCTATTTTATCTTTAGATTTTTTGACAATTTAAATACATTAGAAAACACTAAAGGTGGTAGAGCAGGAATTTCTCTGATATAATTCCTGTCTACTTGGGCAGTGCCACTTTGGTGTACGTTTAATGCTTTGCTCATCTAAAAGGAATATTTATTTGAGGGGGATGCGTACGAGGCACTTAAATATATCTTGTATTTGCCTTACCTATGATGTTAAAAAGGATAGAGATTACAGGACACTCACTGCAAATACAGTTGTCACTTGTACCTAATGCTGGGTCCTTGAGAAGGAAAACATAGACGTGTTGGCATAGTTTAGGTTCATGTAAAGTGATGTTATGGAAACTTTGATTTATTACAATAGTTGAGATGTCAAGTTTGTTTAAATTTCTTGGTCAAGTATAAGGAGACAGGTGAATATGTTAACATGGAGCATTATGGTTTAACTTTGGGACCATGTAAGGGCAAGGGGATGGTGGTGAAGAAACTTGGATTGTTGTACTAACAAAAGAAAGAATGATGGCGCATTAATGGTAAATCAAATGGAATGAAGAATATAAATATCATCCCATATTTGGGTTAAGCTTTAAAGTTTTAAGACTTAGATATTTGGAATAGATAGTAAGAGAAAAATTGGCCAAAGACTCATGGATGGCTTATTCTTGATTCCTAGATTAACACATGGCATGATGCCGTCTGTACTGCACCCTTATTGCAAAATGCAAATGGTTTTACTTTCAAGTAGTGGTAATCAATGGTTGCCAAGTACAGTTAAAAACAAGGATGAAATTCTATCAAACCTTTTTTTACCGTTAATTTATGTCTTGTGCAACTTTTTGTGTTACAAAGCAATGTAGATAAGTAATATTAATATATTTTCCCCCCTCATCACATGCAGGCAGTTGCTTGGTTCGTCCTTGGAATATTTTCAGTCATCAGATTTGAACCGGATTTCCTCCTGGTTGTAGGAGTTTGTTTGTGCCTCAGTATTGCAAACATTGTTGGATTCACTAAATGCCGCAAAGGTATTAGAACCCTAACCTTTTATTTATTTTCTGTATAGCACCTTTATTCCAAACATTCTGGAGTACATATTCTTGATTTCTTTTATGTAAGTGAATTTTTTGACATACATTCCTAATGCTCAAGTAAACTGACCTTTTTTCTATTGTGAAAGATATAGGTAATGATAGGCAATGCCTCCATCTAGAAAACTTATCCATCATAAATTATGCCTGCCTTAAGTCTGTTGTCCCATAGTTACTTATAAAAAAAAAAAAAA
>QEOT01124206.1:0-22192 GCA_003123785.1 Pterocarya stenoptera | reverse complement strand
ATTCGAACGTGATTTTTTTTATGATAGATAAAATCCATCATAGAAAATAACATTCGCACATAAAACCAATGTTCGAACGTTAACCCGACTGATTAACATTCGAATGTAAAAAATTAGATGTTTGTTATTTTTGCTTTGCACAAATGATATTTACATTCAAATGTAACAACGTTTGAACGTTTCCTCGGAGACGTTCGAATGTAGCATTTGGATGTTAATGAAGAAGAGTTCAAAAGTAAAATTTTTAATGTTCATATGTTGGGTTGTCGTTCGCACATATTTATTTTAATAATTCGAACGTTTATAAAGTTGCAAAAATGTCTTATAAAGTTACAAAAATAGACAATAAATGTTTCTAATAATGATAATGATTATGATATATTGATTATTTCTTCTTCCTTCCTCACCCATCGCAATCCTGCTAAAGTGACATAACACATTCCATCTGAACCATCATCTTCCTCTGTATTTGCTCTTGGACTTCAATGCGTATTCTCTCATCGTAGTCTCTTTGTTGCTCCTGCAAACAATTTTCTAAATCAGACTGTAGCGATAAGAGAGATTTCAACTTCTGCTGTCTCGACTTCATCTGCACAATTTCTTGACATGTTGCATCTAAATCAATAGTAAGATTGTTAACTTCCGAAATCAAAGTCGTAGAGGATGAACCGACACGTTTTAAAGAACGTCTCAAACCTCTTACCAAACCAGACTAGGTCCTGGACACTTGCATAAATATGTCTATGTCACTAGGAAATGATTCCTTAGAAGCTGATTGGATCTCAATCATTTTTTTCCTACAATTACAAAAAAAAAAACAAATAATAAGTAACATATTAAAATAAATGAGGAATCAAACATAATATGAATTCACATGTTGCATAATTTATTCACATAAAATAACCTCACTTACATAATTATCTTTAGTGACAATATCAACCCACTCATTGTGCTCATCAGTGTGAGTAGTAGCATAAACATGAATGAGGGAGAAATTTTCAGAATCATCCTATTTCTATCAAAGCCACATTAGTAATTTTAAAAAATAATGTTAGTACTTAAATAAAAGAATATGATAAAAATGAGTTAATTCTAATAAGTTATTAATTACCATTTTATCGTCAGCAAGACGTTGGAATGATCTTGAACTGACACAATGGTGGATTGTCAAAGCTGTTCTATTTGGTACATTGATAGAAATTAAGTGCTATAGGAGAAATTAACAATGTTAAATATAATATATGAAACCCATATAGATGTAAATAATTTATAGAAAATAAATCTAGAATACCTGATAATTTGAAATTGCGAAAAATCACAACACTTCCTCTAATCGTCTAACTTCATTTTCTGAAAAATGGGACTAAACAGCCTCTTCCAACGTCTCGAATTTCTTGAAGTGGTTATAACATCGTCCCTTGTGATGCCAAAATAATGTAGCCATCAACTCCTTCATAGTTCGCACATACTTGCTACAGCCAAAATTGAAGTTGAATTCATCCTAAGAAGTGAATTGCGTCAAAAATATGAAATCAAAATATCTCTAAAAAAAATTATATTTGTATATAAACTCACCAGTACACGATTCCGAATGTGATCCTTCACCTCATTCGGAACATCTCTTCATGATCGCACATAAAATGGGCATAAGCTCGGATTAGTGTGCCAACATAGGAGGAAAGTGATACTGCACTATCATCCACTCCTCTACCGAAGTTATCAAGAATGTTGACCTTAATTTTTTCGTGCCTTCTATTTCTTTCTAGAGCAAGGCCACTTGTTAAGCCGCGTCCGCGACGTGACAAAATATCGGCAAATATTTTTAAAATTATTAAATACAGTCTCCAAAGTATTGAAATATAATTAATTATCAACAAAATTTCCTTATTAGTAAGTGTCAACTGGTTGTCTATCTCAGGAGTATCAGCTTGTTTAGGAGCAGAGTCCTCAGTTGGGGAATTGTGAACGAGTTCGAGACTTGAGGGAAGAGACACATTTCTTCGTTGTCGTTTTGGTGGTATCCTAGAAAATTATTAATATTTTAAAAAAATAGTATAGAATAATTTATAAAAATAAATGTATTAGACTATCACCTATGTAAATAAAATATTCATTACTTTTATTCTTCATCTCTAGATGTATTTTTCATGCTTGTTTTAGAATTGACTTCAATAACATCTTTGTCATCATCATCTTCTTCTTTGTCTTCTTCATCGACTTCCTCTTTGGACTCTTCTTCTTTTTCTTCTTCACTTATTTCATGAACTGAATGATAATTTAATATGGATGGATCGAAATGTACGGCTGAGATGTCATCTCTACATAAGGGGATTAGTTCAAGTTCACCGAGGTCAACAAATATATTAATACCCTCTCCATTTTCCGAGTAAGTCTCTGTAATCGGAGTGTCAGCTTCATTTTCACTATGATTATAATTCTCACTCTCATACGGGGCAAGCATGTTTTTCCTCACTCTCATTCTCATTCCAAAACAAAACACAATCATTCTTGCATGCATGTATGGACTTGTACTCAAATCCCAACCCCTTTCTTAACTGTTTCATTTCATAAAAATTCTTTAGCAATGCAAAACCTTCAGGGAGCACCTTATTAAATAAGTCCAAGACCATGTTGATTGCTTTTGTCAACATCCCATATAACGACTTAATGTGAAGCAACCGCATAATAAACGACAGTTTGCTGTGTTTTGTACATCTAGGATAAAGCTCACACTTTACATCTTCCCACATTGTAGTGAAATTCTCCAATTCAGTTCCTCAACCACTTGAGGCGTCCTTGTCTATTTCATCTATAAACATCACAACTTCGATGTCACCCAACATCTCTTCCATCCCATCCCACTCATTAAGGTCATCCGCTCAGTATCTTCATCCATGTGCCGCATACAATACCATGATTGAACATCACCTCAGTTGATTGTTCGTATGGCTTACCACGTAATACCCATCGGGTATACCCCAAATCCATACTATTCACAAATATATGACTTTCTACTTCATCCAATTGTATAGCGTACATATTTTTGCATCCTCGACATGGGCACTTAATGTAACCGCGACTATCAGTAGAGGCCTGAGCAAAATCAATAAAGGCTCTAACTCCACATGCATATGACACATAGTCATTTCCAAGTCTATCACTAAAACGCATCCAACTTTTATCTATTTCTAAAAGAACTTATCGGTTAGTATAATGCAAACTAATTTCACATGCTCCAATTCTCGCTACTCTTTAAATCTTCATTAGTTGGTACTATCCCATTTGAGATTATATCATCCATTTTGCACCATCCATTTTGCACAAAGGTCGTCACTCTTCTACTTTCCACATCAGTAGAAATTTCGGCAACATCTCCCCATAATTATCCAAGTATACATGTTCACAAAGAAGGATTCTCACCTTGTAAACAGTATATCCGAAGAACAAATGAGGAAGATACCAAAATTTCATACTAAACGTGTAAAGTTTGAGTAACAAAAATGTAAAATATAGATAACATAATCTCAAACTGTCCACACTGGACAATTCAAGAATTAGTGAACACCTAAGTAGGGGGTAAGAAGAAATCGGTAAACCGGACCACACTGAACCGAACCGATGGGTTTGGTTCGGTACCAAGTTTGGTTCTGTCCGGAATCGGTTTTATTTTTTTTAAAACTAGTCAAAATCGGTCCGGTTTTGATTTTTCCTTTTCTAAAATTAAACTGGACCGAACCAGACCGATTCATACATATATTATAATTTTTATATATAATATATAATTATATATAAAATAGTTTTGTATTATATGATAAATTACTAATTAATATAATATTAAATTTTAAAATCTTATATCACTATAGTCTATTGTATTAATAGTTATACTAATACTATATCACTATATATTATAATATACTATAATATGTCACTATATTAGATATTATAATATATCACTACAGTCTATACTATATTATCACTATAGTATATTATTCACATATTCACAATCAATTATCTAACAATATATTCACATCATATTCACATTTTCACATTTTCAAAACAACAATAACATATTCACATTCAATTCACAAAAAATCACAACATACTTCTAACAAAGTTTAGAAATATACCTAGTCCAACAATATCTATTTACAAATGACAAGCTTCAACAATCCCCAACAAAAAATCCTTAAAAAAAAACCACAATACTAGTTTGTTCAAACTAAATAATACATGGTTAAAACAACATAAATCTAAATAACCAAAAAAAAAAAAAAAAAAAACACAATACTAACCTCTTTTCAAGAATAAAAACTCAATAGCTCTCTCTCACTCTAACTCTTTCTCACGTTTTCTCTCTATGAAGCACGAGTTGAAGGCAAATGGGATGAATTCCCTTCAACCCGTGCAAAATGGCGTGTTTTTTTTTTATTTTTGAATTTTTTTTTACTTATTGCAACAATTTTGGTCGTTGCAATAGGTATACTTAACAAGAACAACGGTGTATTTAGTCGTCAATCAAGTTATTGAAGTGAGATTTTAAATAAAAAGTCATTGCATCAAAAAAGCAATCCATTTGAACGTCACACTATTCATTCAAACGTTATGTGAAATTTTGGATTCCTGCTTAAAGAACCACCTAATTTTTAACAATTATGAATATTCGCACGTACAAAAGTTGACATGCGAAAGTTAAAAATCCCCACTGCAAGCACATATCACACGAATTAAGTTTAAACTTCCACTAAAAATATTCGCACTTTTTGTTGATGACGTCGCAGGCCAAGTAACCTATAATTCACGCAAAAAAGATCCCGCCAATTTTTCCATTCACGTTTGCACATCCAAGTCTAACGTTCGAACATCAAGGCATCAAGGCGTGACATTAAAACCTTATGTTGTACACGTTTGAACGTAAATTAACTTAGGTTTCACATATATTGTCTAACAATTAATGTGGGAAAAGTCCTGCCAAACTTTTAAACACGTTCGCACGTCACCACAATACGTGCGAACATAGATTTGTATTGTTCGAACGTGAATCACATATTAATATATATATTAAACAATAATGGTTTATATAATATTCTCATTACACACAATATGTAACATATTTATTTAAAAAGTAATGTATATTACTATATATGACATAGTAATGTATATATTATATAGTATAGGGTGTGTATTATATATTATTTACTAGTATATATAGTAATATATAGTATATAATGTAGTAATGTATAGTATATTATAAGTTAGTAGCTCATACTATATTCTTGATATAAAATGGTAACTTATTATATATACCTCAACAATATATTAATAAAACTAGTATAATATTAGTATACTATTACACTATGTACTATTATATATACTATATAGTATACCATGTACACGCATATATACTTATATACTAGTATAACATATATACTGGTATAACATATAACATAGTGTTATTAGTATAGCATATATTATTAGCTTAAAATATATTAGTACAAAACATTAGTTGTTAATTATATTATTATTAATATATTAACAATACTAGATAGACTGGTATAGTATATACTAGTGCACTATGTACTAGTATAACATATATATTAGTACATAGTGTTATTAGTATAGCATATATTATTAGCTTATAATATGCTAGTACATAACATTACTTGTTAATTATACTTTATTACTATATTAATAACATTAGACTAGTATATATAGTATATATACTATACTAGTACACTATGTACTACTATAACATATATACTAGTACATCGTGTATAAGTATAGTGTATACGTATAGTATATTATATTATATACTAGTACATAGTGTATAAGTTTAGTATATTAAGTATATTACATATAGTATAGTATAGTAATAATATTCTTGATCGATAATCATATATTCACACCATATAACAACTATATTATCAGTAATGATATTATTATATTATGTAATATATAACAACTATTATATATTATATTATAAATAATATATTATTTAGTATAAATTATAAAAAAACTTATTCCAGAGACGTTCGAACGTACCAATATAACGTTCAAATGTATGGGGTATTAAGTGAAAAACATTCGAACGTAACAATATAGCGTTCGCATGTCTCGAGAATTAAGTGACAAACATTTGAACGTTAAAATAGCAACATTCAGATGTCTTTCTCGCTCATTCCATGACTTTTGCACTTTAGCACTAAAACGTTCGAACGTTACGTGTATATAAGCTTCCGTCCCAATGCAAAACATCATTTCAAACGAATCCCCTCATCTTCCTCTCGTTGCCTATGTCCTCATACTGCCGCCAAATATGTCTCCGCCCCCATCAAACTCCACCAAAAACATCAAAAAAGAGGTAGTTGATGATACTTTGCCTTAATCTTAGGCTTGACATATGTGACATAGCTGACCCTTAATTCTAGGAGATTCTTTTGTATTTACTTTCCATTTCTTTGCATTCAATATTAGTTGTAATTGATATGTAATTATTTCATGCAATATGTAAATCAATATAAATGTAAAATACTCACCACTTCAAATGTGTTGTGGTTTCATCAAATCCTCTCATGGTATCACGAGCCAAACTGGATTAGCATCCTCAATCCGATCCCTTCATCCTCCCTCCCAATGACTACCGAAATCTCCCCCACTCTTCTCCCTTTCAACACCTTAATTCACACAATCACAATCAAACTTTCCTCCAACAACTACCTTCTATGGAAAAGCCAACTCCTTCCCCTTCTTGAAAGCCAAGATTTATTAAGCTATGTTGATGGAACCATTTTGCTGCCCCCTAGGTTTGAACCTGCCGACTCTCACACGCCAAATGACAAACACTTGGCGTGGAAGGCTATTAACCAATGCCTCCTTAGCCTGCTACTTTCCTCCCTCACTGAGGAGGCCATGGCAGAGGTTATTGGTCTCTCCACCACACATGAAGTCTGGCTCACCTTGGAGAACAATTTCAACCACCGATCAAAAGTCCAAGAAATCCATTTGAAAGACAATCTTCAATTGATGAAGAGTTGTACCGTACCTATTGCCGCCTATGCCCAAGCTTTCAAGGCCCTCTGTGACCAACTCCATGCGATTGGTCAGCCTGTTGATGGCACCGATAAGGTGCTCTGGTTCCTCTGTGGTCTTGGCGACGAATTCTCAGATATTCCACCACGCAAATGGCACTCACCCCTCTCCCCTTGTTTGTAGATTTAGTCTCCAAAACTGAGAGCTTTAAGCTTTTCTAGAAATCTCTCGACACCATTACTCCTTCAGCTGTAGCGTTCATCGCTGCAAATTGTGGTCCCGAGCGGTCGAACCAGCAAAGCTCCTCCCGCAACTCCCATGGCTAAACCAATGGCCATGGCTGTAACTCAACAAATCGTGGTCGAACCCACTCTAGCCAAGGGCGCCACCCTCCCTGCTGCCAAATCTACCACCAAGATGGTCATTATGCCGACAGGTGCAACTAGAGGTATGCACGTAGCGATTCCAACGAGTCCAGTGCATATCGTGCTGAAGCTTTCATGGGTTCATGTTCTCTCAATGGACCTAAGGCCTCTAATTAACTCTTGGACACTGGGGCTTCAGCCCATGTGTCCAATGACCCATCCACTTTGGATCAGTCCAATCAATACACGTGTAAGGACTCGGTAATTGTAGGGAATGGTGCCTCCTTACCCATTACACATACTGGTATCCTCTCTCCTGTCCCAAATATTCATATATTTGATGTCTTAGTTGTTCCTCACCTCCCCAAAAATCTTCTTTCTATTAGTAAATTAATGTCTGATTTTCCTTTATCCATTACATTTACTAAAAATCTTTTTACTGTTTAGAATCTTCAAACAAGAAGGGTGGTGGCAACCAGTAAGAGAGATGGAGGGTTATATGTGCTAGAGCGTGGAAACTCTGCTTTTTATTTCTGTCCTTGAGAATACATCCATACATGCTTCATATGATTTATGGCATGCTCACCTTGGATATGTGAACCATACTGTTATCTCTTATATAAATAAAAAATGACATCTTTGTCTCACATCTTTATTACCCTTTCCAGCATTGTGTAGTACATGCCAACTTGCAAAAAATCATTGTTTGCCTTTTTCACGTAATGAACATAGATCGTCTCATGTGTTATATCTTATTCATTGCGACATATGGGCCCCTTTCCCCGTCAAATCAAATTTGGGATTTAGCTATTACATTCTATTCATTGATGATTATTCTCGGTTTACTTGGTTTTATCCTTTAAAATTCAAATATTATTTTTTTGATATCTTCACTCAATTTCAAAATTTTTTTGAAAATCAATATTCAGCTCAAATCAAGGTTTTTCAAAGTAATGATCGTGCCGAATTTACTAGCAATTGCTTCAAAGCTCATCTTTGTACCTATAGCATACATCATCAACTTTCTTGTCCATATAAACCCACCCAAAATGGTTGCGCTGAACAAAAACACCGTCATGTAATGAGACTGGCTTGGCTCTTCTTTTCCACTCCCACCTTTCTACTCACTTCTGGGTTGACGCCTTCAGTATTGTAGCTTACATCATCAACCATTTGCCCACCCCACTTCTTAGAGGTAAGTCACCGTTTGAGCTTTTATATGGTTCATGTCCGAATTATAAAAACTTTCATCCCTTTGGTTGTCATGTTTATCCTTGTTTGCATGATTATATGCCTAACAAATTTTCTCATTGCAGTATTCACTTTATTTTCTGGGTTATAATCCCTCTTACAAAGGGTTTCGTTGCCTTGATCCCATCACCTCTCGGCTATATATCACCCGCATGCCCAGTTTGATGAAAATCATTTCCCTTTCATTGATACCTCTCAGGCTCAGCCCATTTCCTCTCTCCAGTTTTCCAACTTTCTAGAACCTCATCTTCTTCATACATACCCCCTCCTCTTCCTTTAATCCCCATTCCCCATACATTACTCAATCTGGATCTACCCCATGTGCTATTTGTATTGACCTAGTGGATGAGTCTTTGCAGGGTAGTGATTCTTTTGCAGGTCCCTCCTTGCCATCACCAGCTTCTAGCCTGCTCCCCATTGAGCCATGCGCCGCTCCTCAGGCTCCTACTCCTGCATTTCCATTGGGTTCTCATCCTATGCTCACATGAGCTAAAAAGGGAATTTTCAAGACTCACCATCCGGCAAAACCTTAGTGTCTTTGGCTCCTCTAGACTTCTATCTGCTCTTGTTTCCTCTACTGAGCCTAAATAATTCAAATCTGCTACTAAGAACCCTGCTTTGCTTGTCGCCATGGATAAAGAAGTTCGAACCCTGCAAATAATCGCAATTGGATTTTGGTCCCTCGACCTGCAAGCAGAAGCATTGTGGGCTCTAAATGGGTGTTCTAGACCAAATATCTACCTGATGGATCCATTGAGCATCTCAAAGCCTGCCTTGTTGCTAAGGGCTATACACAGGTACCTGGTCTTGACTACACTGACACCTTTAGTCCTATTATCAAGGTTACCATTGTTCATGTTGTACTCTCTATTTCTATGACCAACAAAAGGCCTCTTCGCCAACTTGACATTAAGAATGCATTGCTCAATTGTATTCTCACTAAAAATGTTTATATGGAGCAGCCTCCTGGTTACATTGATTCTCGCTTCCCTAATCATGTCTGACAGTTGAAGAAAGCTTTCTATAATCTTAAACAAGCTCCTCGTGCCTAATTTCAGCGCTTCAGCTCTTTTCTTGTTCAACTTGGATTCTCTTGCAGCCATGCTAACACCTCTCTATTTGTTTTTCATAAGCAATCTAACGTTATCTATTTGCTTCTTTATGTTGATGACATTATTGTTACTGGAAACAACTCCTCTTTTTTTAACAGCTTCACTTGCAAGCTCAATTCTGAGTTTGCCACTAAGGATTTGGGTTCCCTTAGTTATTTTCTTGGCCTTGAAGCTTCGTCAACTGTAGATGTTCTCTTCATCAATCAACTGAAGTATGCACGAGCTATTCACACTCGGGCTTAGTTACTTTACAGCAAACTAGTCCACACCCCCATGGTTGTTTCCCAACATTTGTCTACTGATGCTCCTCTGTTCTTTGATCCCACTCTCTACAGATCTCTCGTCGACGCCCTCCAATACTTAACCATCATGCGCCCAGACATTGCCCATGCTGTCAACTCTATTAGCCAATTTCTGAATGCTCCAACTGCAAACCATTTTCCTACTGTTAAGCATATTCTTCACTATGTCAAGGGCACCCTCCATTTTGGCCTCACTTTTCACTCCTCTACAACTACTAGTGCTCTAGTTGCTTATTCTGATACTAACTGGACAGGCTGTCTCAACACTTGTCGTTCTACTTCTGATTACTCCATTTATCTTGGCTACAATTTGGTTTTTTGGAGTACCAAGAAGCAACCTACTGTATCTCGTTCCAGTTGTGAATCTAAGTACCATGCCATTGCGCATACTGCAACCGAACTTCTTTGGCTTACCCACCTCCTGCATGATCTACAGGTTTCAATTCCACAACGGCCTCTTCTTCTATGCAACAATAAAAGTGCCATTTTTTTTAGCTCCAAGCATATCTCATAAGCGGGCGAAGTATGTTGAATTAAACTACCATTTTCTTCGGGAACTTGTTGTCACTGGCAACCTTTCGACTCAGTATGTCCTCTTTCACCCACAGGTTGCTAACATCTTCACCAAAAGTATTCCTTGACCACTTTTTGAATTTTTCTTATCCAAACTTCACGTTTATTCAAATCCGACGCTCAACTTGAGGGGGGATGTTTAGGATACTTTGCCTTAATCCTTGACATATGTGACATAGCTGACCTTCAATTCTAGGAGATTCTTTTGTACTTACTTTCCATTTTTTTGCATTCAATATTAATTGTAATTGATATGTAATTATTTCATGCAATATGTAAATAAATATAAATGTAACATACTCACCACTTCAAATGTGTTGTGGTTTCATCAATCCTCTCAGTAGGCACCCCTCTTTAACCTTTGAGTGGTTTTTTTTTTTTTTTTTTAAGTTTAATGGAGGTTTTAGGACTTTCTGAAACTCATTGGTGGTTGGACTTTAATCTTGATTTTTCGGCTGCCATGGGTTGTCAATGGCCAAACAGCTACCGTAGAAAGCTTTCTTGAAGTGTATACTTCATTTCTACGGTACTTTTTGGCCACTTTCATTGTATTTGAGGTGTTAGGGAATGACTAAGTCAACTCAGCCATTTTTGTCTCCTAACCTTCGAACGTTAGTTCCTCACGTTTGAATGTTACACCTTTCAAATCAAGAAGACAACATGAACATTCGCACATTAATCAAATAATGTGCCAACGTTCTACAGTACGTGCAAACGTATTTTGAGTATGTGCGAATGTATATCTTACATTTGTGTTTGTAACGTTCACACATATGATCGTTCATTTTCTTGAGTGGCACATACGTGTAAACGTTACTATTACGTGCAAAAGTTATTTGCATTCGTTCGAATGTTAAACCTTTCAGTTGCCAGATATGTCAAAAATGTTCAAACTAATAGTTATGTATGTTCGAACGTTTTAATAAATAAATTCAAGAGCATCCTCACGTGAGAACGTATATGTTCTGTACATTTGAATGCAATAATTTTTTTGTTTATTTTGTTAATACCGTGTAAATATCTATTTGGTTTAATTCAAACATGTGTTTGTCGTCATCACGTTCAAACGTCACTCATCTTACATTGGAATACTTATCCTAGAGAAAATTAATGTGCGAACATAAAAATTAAAACGTTCACACATATAAGGTTAACGTTTGAACGTGATATTTTACGTTCGAACGTGTTCCCGAAATATTTTAGATTACAATACATAATATGCATTATAGTACTAATATTGCTCAATTTTTTTTCTTTCTTTCAGGATCTGACTCATCTTCTGAAAACTAAAAAAAGGGGGAGCGAAGGAACAACTCAAGACATGTATCGAAACATGGCTCGAACAGTGATGTCCGAACAAGAAGTCATGATTAACTAGTTCAATGAACTCATATGGGAGCATAAGAGCGTTAGAGACATGTTCCTTACAAGAGGTTGGATGAGTATTACACATGGAAGGGTAGCATATACCCCTCAATAGTCCAGAAGTTTTATATGGGATGTGCTCCATGCCTCAGGATGCATCCTCTCACACAGGAACAGTACGCGGTGTTCAGTTCAAGGTCTCAGCAGATGTCATCGTCGAGCTTCTGGGAATCCGTCGCATGGTTGAGATATCGACTTGAGGAGATGCTCAGCCTAGGGATGGATCCCGAGTAGATGCATATGTATACACTTCTCCATCATCTACTGGCCCAATTGACCGGTCGGAAGCTGAGGATACTGATGAGGAGGATGATGACCAAGATGAATATTTCTACATCCTCACTGGGAGAGACCGAAAGCAGCTCGATAGGAAGAACTCCTTCAGTCAGGTACAACTCCATTTTTTCCGTATGTTGCATCTTATTATTACAACAAATGTGGATCATGTGGCACATAAGGCCACATTTAACCAGACTCGCACACAGTTCCTTATACTAATGGCACGCAGAGAGCCCATCGACTTACCACTTCATATTTTTTAAAAGATCCGTTATGAGGCGAGCGTCGTCTCCATGAACAACCTTCCATATGGAGTCCTCATTACCAAGCTATTACTGGTCAGGAGGGTACAACCCCAGGTGAAGGAATGGATGACAGAGCAGATGAGCTCCATTGATATAACCACACACCGTCGGAGCATTGGACAGGGGAAGGGGCATGCTCGGCTTCAGCCAGGCCATGTACCAGATCTTGTTCCTCTGACCCAGTCTGGGCCTAATGTTGCTCCCCATATTGGGAGTACTAATCAACTGCCAACGGGTACATCTATAGGAGATGCGCGGCCTGGTTGGTTTGATGAGCATCCTGCTTGGGTTTATGCGATGGTCTCATATATTATAGCGCACATCGACCGACAAATCCCATTAGTAGAATAGAGTATCACCGATTTTGTCACCGATGTTGGTCATCTGATAAATATCCTAAACAAAAAGGTCAACACATTGACTGATGATTTTAATAAATATGTAAACAACTCGTATTGAGTATTTTTCACTTTTATTGTGTTGTTTACAAGATTTTATCATATTTTGTACTTTATTTTTATCATATATAATAAACAATATTATTTAATATATCTACTATTGTTGAATTTCAATTCTCAATCTTTTTTAATGTTAGCTTATCCAACTTTAATATTAAATCATTGGACTTCAATTTTCAATCTTTTTTAATTTGAAATATCCAAATTTTATATTAAATCAATTAACGTTCAAACGTTGGCACCAAACCGTCACAAAAACTCATTTTTGTTGTAGTGTGAAATCTCTGCAGTACCAATCCTTTAATAAGGCCTTAGCTAGGAGTAGAAGTGATACTATAAATTAGTGGGCATGTTCAAAATGTCTAAAGATAAACTCCCTTAATTATTCTAGTAATTTTCAATGAAATTCAATTTTTAAATATTAAAAAAATTTGTATAAATATATATAATAAAACTTTGTTAATTCAGATTTCTACTCATGATACTAATATTTAAGTTTGAAAAATAATTCACTAGAAAGATATTACTCTTCCAAATGAATGAATTTTGGGGCATGAAGTTCCTCTTGCTAAGGTTATTTCTGATGAACTTAACCTTGATTATATTTAGCAATATTTGTACGGTACTATTAAGATTAGTTTTGATCAACCTCTAGTAAACAACGAAAAGAGAACTTCTTTTGCTGGAACTAGATCTGCTTTTGTTGGATCTATTGCTAATAACCTAGAAAGAATAGATCAAAATCTCAAAAAGTTCCTGGAAGATTCACTAAAAATTGCTAAACCTGATTTAAAACTGAAAGGTGTTTATACCTCCTCTCAGGTTACTTTTGTTTATTACACTACCAAGTATACCAACATATCTAAAAGTAAAGTCATAAAGGAAGAAGCTAATAAAGAAAAAAAAAAGATGCTTCATCTTTATCTCTAACAGTTTCATATATGGTCGTTCTTATTCATCACAATCAACTTACTGTGACTAGAGCTTTTGAAATTAATTTAATTACTTTATATAATGAATATAGTTCTTCTAAAAATAGCGATAAGAGAAAATCTTCTCATACTACTTTTTCTGATTTTGAAAAATTACATGTTAAAAGGAAATGGAAAAAAAAAATGAATGTCATATAGAAGCAAATACTTTTCTTTGATTTCCTTGAAAAATATTATGTTTCTAAGCATAGTTTAAATGTTGTTAAAACTAATTTTGTCAATGAAGAAGGAAAGAAAGTGGTTAAATTTGCTGAGACAATTATTATTTCTCATAAGGGAGCAAAAATAAATGCTTCTCCCTTTAAAGTACCCAATGCTGATCCTAAAGCTACTACTTTTACTAAAACAAAAAAGATTATTGAACAAAATAATTTTGTCAATCAAACTCTTTATGTTATAGGTCAGCAATTGGACCGTATTGAAGACAAGGTCGAAAGTCTCGTTTCTACTTCGACTTCCAAAATTGAAAAATCTTTGATTATTTTACCAAAGAATAGGCAAGGTCCCAAGACCAAACAGATCAACATTCTTGATAAAATTAATCAAATGCTTGTTATTTTTTTTTTTTTTTTAAAGAACAACCTTCTACCAGTGCTTTAAATAGTAATAGCAAGGAAGTTGATTCTGGTTTTTCTACAAAAGAATGGTTGACCCCAGGGTATGTGTTACAAAATGCAACAGATATATGAGTGACGATAGGATTAGTGAGTATTAAGTTTAGTTTTGGTTGATTCATGATAAATAAAATGTTTAGATCTAATTCATATATTAGTTCTAAATCTAGTATGACCCCTGATATCATTAATGAGAAGGACTTTCTATTGAAGAAACTGATAATGTTGATTTTAATAAATGGAGTATTCCAAAGATTGATGTTAAATCCATTTACAAAACCAGTTGGGTTCAGTCTGTTTTTAAAGACTGAGTTCAATGTTAAAACTGCTGAACAAACCTATGTTATTTCTTAAACCCATGAGAAATGTTGTTTGTTTAACAGAAAATCAATTTAAAATTTTCTGATAAAAGGTTACAAATATCTACATATTGGTTCTGTTCAAGTTGTTGTTAAACCTCTGATGAGAAAAGGCATCAATGCTTTAGTACTTCTTTGTTTGCGCAATGCTAGGTTCAAGAAATTTGAAACCAACATACTTGGTATGATTCAATCTTTTCTGTTTAGTAGTCCTATCCACTTTGATTGTTTCCCTGATTTAACTTTTATTTTGGATGATTCTAACATTCTTAAAACTTTGACTTTAAATATTTTGACGTCTGGATATGACATGAAAGAATGTAGGATGAGATTACTAGAGTGATAGTGCAGATAAATAAAATTGAAAGTAAGACCAGATAACTGGAATTAATAAAGAGCATAACCAGATAACTGGAATCAAATAGAAATAATGATAAAGAGAAGATGAATGTAAGTAAAAATAGTCGTTTATTCAAATCACTTACAAAATGCATCAGGAAGGTTTATATATATATATATATAAGGATTAATATTATTTGATCTATCTTGCAGAGAGAGATAATATTATATTAATGTTTTTTCGATTAAGGTAATCATGATCACTACAACCTATATATTTTGCCATTCAGCTGAACAAATTGAGGACAAAAACACCACAATGAAAAGAAATTATATATCTATATTGTGAAATTTGCAGGGCTGAAAGTGCAAGTACAATAAAAATGAGCAGAAAAATGAAGAATATTGCTAGAACTAACAAAAGAATATTTGTGTAGCAATATGCTCGACAAACTTCCTTAACATGGACTTGTCATGTAGTTCGTGCGTACTCCACTAGCTAGAGAAAGCATCGTTTATCCAAAAAAACAAAAAAAGCAGATCATGCTTGACAGCTTGAGTTCTTCTAAGGAGTTCTTTTTCAGTGCCTGTAATTTCAAATAAGAGTAAATTAATTTCAATAAAAATATTTATTTGTATTGAGTAATTTCTTACTACTTTTTATTAAAATAAAAAATGTTTTCCAACAAAAAAGATGCCTTGTAAAGTTTTTTTATTTTTTTATATAAGGGTGGGGGCCAAGTTTCAAACCCAAAATTTCTATTTGTAGAATTGGATCATATGCCATCAAACCAGATTCTTGATTCTTGATTATTAGACCACTTGATTAACGAAATTAATTAATATGATTCACAATAAAATAAAATAGCTAGTAGTACTACTCATATTATGTTTCCATTATAATACTATATTCGATTTTAGAAAAAAAAAGACTGATATTTAAAAAAAAAATCAAATTGAAATATTAAAATACAAGCATAGAAATTTTAAAAAATGAACAAAATAACTGTAAAATAACATAAAAAGACAATAATTAAGAATACAAAACTTTTTGAAAAACTTATTAAAACTTTTACACAAAAAAATCAAGTACAATCTAAAGATCAAATTAAATTATCAAATACAATCTAGAGTAGAAATGCAAGCTCCCCAACCGCCAGTTGGTAGGATTGGGAGAGGAGATCAGTCGGAATCTCCTAGAAGGGATAAAATGTCCCTAGCCCAAGCTCATCAAGCCCGAGCCCAATGAAGGGGTCCCATCTTCAAAAAGGAAGAGAGAGTGAGAGGGAGAGAGAAAGAAATAAGGAGGCAAAAGCTGAGAAAAGGAAAATGTGTTAGAGGAAAATAAATGAAGTAACTGGAAAAAAGGGGAAAAAGAGAGGGAAAGGGAATCAGGTACACGAGAAAGGACGACGAAGTGACATAAAGTTGAGCTTTTCACCAATTACTAATAGAGGCCAACAAAAATGGATGTGAGATCAAAGATGCGGGGATTTCTGGGTGATTGGAGGAAAAAAACTTCTTCAACCTCCAGATGGAAGCTCCAGCTTTATTTTCTCCAAGTAGTAGGGATCATCGACTCATTTGTGCAGTGAGCTACGAGACACAATGAGAGTCTGTAAAATATACCATTTATAGTGGATTTGCCCTCCAAACCATCCATGGGCGTAGGCTCTGTACCAAACCACATAAATCTGTGTGTCTCATTCTCTATTTATATTTACTATATTTATTATTTATTTACTGAAATGGAAGTATGTACGAATACCGTACCGTCGTTCCGGATCACTGTCGTGGGCTTCATATATGACACCGACCAAGGCCCAAACCGTCATTGTGGGCTGGGAATAACTTATTCTCTCCTTCCAACTTGTTCCTACAAAATAGGCTTTAACATCCCCTCTCCCTGCTGATCTCAATCATGTGCCCTCTCCCAGACCACTATTGCTCATTGTTCAGGAGTGGAGAGGCCCTGATCCCTTTACAGCCTCTAATGAAGGTTCACCTAAACTAAATAAGAAAATAAACCAAATTTCAAGATAAGATGCTCTTCATTTCGCATGGAATAGATAATATCTATTAAGCATACTATCAATATCATTTAAAATATTTGATTTGTAAGATTCAAATTTTAAATTTTTCTTTCAAATTAAATTATGTTATATAAGCACTTTATTAGATGTGTCCCCTAGAACCCAGTTTTACGAAATTTCCCTCTCTGCCACTCTTTTTGCCTCCTCTCTCCGTCGTCGCAGGAGGAACACGACCCTCTTTGCCCCCTCTCTCAATCATCGCACGAGGAACGCGACCTCTGATAGATTCCCTTGCTGTTGAGATTAGATGGATTTGGTAAGGGGGTGATGGTGAGGCACTGAGAACAATGCTGCCCACCTCCGATAGATCCCTTCGATGGTTGTGGTGGTTGCCTCCACTTCCTCCGACTCTGGGTCAGTCGATATTTTTTCTATTTTTATTTGATCTGATTTTTTTATTTCCATTGGAAGGGTCTGCATGATTATGTGTTTTGGGAGGGGGCTTCGTTTGGGTTTCGAGAGAAGGGATCAAGATTTGTTGTAGTGCGGCTTGGTAGTCACTACTTAGCGCACGATTCTATCAAAGTTGGGGTATTTTTTCTTGTAGTTGTCAAGAGAGAGAGCTTGGATTCTGAGAAAGAAATGGAGAGGAACCATCTCAACAAGAAATTGGGGAAGAAAGAGAGAGTTTATCTACGGATTTCGACAAAAAGAAGAAAAATAAAGAATAAAAAAAGCCAGTAAAAGTGGTGCAGATGGGAGATGTGTTCTTAGGCAGTGAAATTCTGACGTGAAGATGGTGTTCTTGGGCGATGGGAAGATATGTTTATTATCTAGTGTAATGAGCTTATTCTGATTTGTGTGTAATTGTTGATGTGGTAGAGTATTATTGGAGGTTGTTAAAGGCTTATTTTCGAATGGACCGTTGCAAAGCGGCTTTGCATATCATATTAGGTTATGGGCGGTGCTACTCCCACAGGTGGTTTTGAGATTTTTTTTTTTTTTTTTACATGTATTTTTTTAACACATTTAAATATTTAGAAAAATTTTAAAAAAATTCACAATATTATTAAAAAGTACTTATTTATTCATTAAGTAAAAAATAATAAAAAAAATAAAAATAAAAAACTCACAACGGTAAAAACTAGCAATAGAAACAAATAATAAGAGTAGTATTTTCCTAATCAGGTGATCAAATCAATTTTTAAGTTTGTTTTAATAATATATTCTCTTTGCAACCTAAAAACTTCTAAAAAGAAATTAATAGATTTCAAGTATGCTTTGGCATCGAATGTAAACTCGTTTACTAAGTTTATTCGGAAGAAAAGAAAAGCCAATGCGAGGAAGATGAGTCCCTACCAAGGCTTTTGGACTCTCTAGCTCCTTTTGACCAAAAGGGTGTAGTCCTTATATTAGATTAGCAATCTATCCACATATTGGTGTGGCTTTTGTAGATCATGTAATATGCCTACCTAGCTTTGATTCCCAAACCTCCAATAACTCTTTCTGAGGGAACTTGTGCCTCATCTTTAAAGAAGTAACTAATCTTTCTCTATATTCACTTCAGACTTTTGACTGCTTTTTTTTTTCTTTTTGTTTTTCCTGACTCTTTACACTGACTCCCACCGCTGGGAATCCCTATTTGTTTTGAGATTTTTTTTTTCTATTTTTTACATGTATTTTTTTAACACATTTATATATTTTTAAAAAAATAAAAAAAAATCATAATATTATTAAAAAATCCTTACTTAATCATTAAGTAAAAAATAATAATAAAATAATAATAAAAAAACTCAGCGGTAAAAACTAGCAGTAGAAACAAATGGTAAGAGTAGTATTTTCCTTTTACAATTTCATGATCGTGAATTAAACAGTAATATACAAAGCCAATCAAAATACCAAGTCATCTAATCACAAATTAAAGCTTCTGATCATCTTTCTATACAATGATCAGGGGGAAACAAATTGGCCGGTAATTGAATAAATGAGATAGATAGATAGGAATCTTGATGCTGCTTTAGCTAGCTGATGTTTGGAGTGCTGAGGAGGAACATGATGTCATGTGAATTAAGCCATATATATATATATATTTATATGTATATAAGAGTAGAAACGCGACGAACTTTCCAAAGAATTAGGATATCTAGCTATAATGGCCCCCTTGTTGATTATGTTATATAAAATTAATTGAATATTTTGAAAGGAATTTTCTTTTGGAAGAAAGTGGTACAGATGCTCAAATGGAAAAGAAGAAAAGGAGATCAGTTGCCGCTTGGAGTTGCGTACGTGTCGCAAGGGGTCGAATTTGTGCTGATCTTTGCCGGTCTTTCTTCCTTCTAGTCTCCCTTAAGGGAGTGAGTGACAAAGGAATCAACATCTAGATCTCTCACCATGTTTGGAATCATTCTGGATTATTAGACCCCCCTAGCCTCATGCATGTAATTATGTAGTTTTCTGAAAGTAAATTCGCATGACGAAATTCTTTTGCAAATGGTTTTTTTATTTTTTATTTTTTATTTTTTTGTAAAATATGCAAATGGTTTTTGGGTTGTTTCATTCATCACATGATCATCATGCATGTGATCTCTCACTAGTACTACTAGATCATCACTAAATAGTGTCATCAGGAAGAAAATGCAAGAACATTGTGAAATCGTATGCAACAATTGGGATGAAAGTTGGTCGATCCGGACTGAAAAAATAGACTGGACCGAACCGACCCGAGCTCCAGACCCGTTAGTCTCGATCCCTGAAATAAAGGACTAAAACTTTTCGGTCAGGTCCCAATCCAGGGGTTTCCCAACCAAATTTAAAATATATATATTTTATATATATTATTTATATAATAATTATATAATTAATTATGTAATTTTTATTTAATTTATTATCATTGACCATATAAAATAACTTTTTATTGTGTTAGTTACATAATCCACATTAATAATTCATTTAATTTTAATTTAATATTTTAAATAAATTTTTTTATTAATTTATTTTCTTTAATTGGGCCGAACCGATTGGACCAGATCGGACCAGTAACTTCTAGTCCAGTCCGAAGATGGACCGAAAATCAATCCATCATTTTCTCCAAATCGGATCGGACTAGACCAATTTACACCCATATGCAGCAAGAGCATGAGTTTTTTGACCATTATCCATTGGAAGTTTGAAACTCTTGGTTTGATTAATTAATTACGAAATTAAGAATTTTGATATGTTTTTTTCTTTTTAATCTGCTCTAGGGCCTAGCTGAGTTGACATACAGAGATCGTTACATAATATTATATATTAAGATCAGATAAACGAACAATCGTAGTCGTGGATTCAAGATCCATTATAAATTAGCCTGTCGTGTGTGTTTACCTAATCAATAAAAAAATATTCCATCTTTGAGAAAGAACGAACAAAGAAGCAATATATATATATATATATATTTATATATATAAAGCTAAATATATACATCTTGGTCATATATTCAAACGGCAAAAGTAGTTGGGTTTTTTATTCTGCTAGCTAGCGAGGAGTCTAATCGCTTGACCCGAATCTAATTAGAATTTAGAAGTTGATGAGAAACAAATCGAGTCCATATTTCAGTCCGATCGAGCGCCATTAATCACTCCCAAGTTTACTTGAAATATTCCTAACCGTAGTCAAAAAAATCCTTTCAAATTCTTGTCCCAAACTTAAAAAAGATTTTCATTCGCTAGCAACCTACTACACAATTGACTTCTTTGATCGTTATCATCGTGTGTATAACATGATCAATAGAAGGAGGAAATCATGGTTTTTTGCTGCTAATTTCATATAAATATACAGTACTCAACCCGGCCGTTCTAAACAAGTGGGCAGTAAACAGCAGGCTAAAAAAATGTCATGGCTAGTTGTGAATGGTTCTTAGCCAAACTTATACAGAAGCTTATAAGAACACGACATCAGGCAGCTAGCTAGCTTATTTACAAGTGCTAGTAGTGCTGGTCGGACACAAAATATATAATCTTCACAGAAACCACTTATGGTCCCTCATAATCAACTTCCCATGCTTGCGAGCTATATCTAAAACATATTAAGGATCTGTTTGGTAATACAATTATTTTTAAGTATTTTTAGATATTTTTAGATATTTTATTCACAAACGTACATCACTCAAATACAAAATATCTTCAATTTTTTTTATCTAATCATTACAATTTTATGAAACAGTCAAACAAAATACATAAAATAATAAGTTTACTTTTTGTAAATTTTAAAATAAAAATAATATTAAAAAAAATTTATTAATTTTATAATATTTTTATTAACTTTTTCTCTTTTATTTTTTAAAATATAATAAAATATTTTAATTCAAACTATTAAACTACTATTTAAAGATATACTAAAATATCGAGGCCGACATATATATATTTTTATATATAAAAAAAAAACCCATCAAAAACACGGAGATTTCATTAGTTGTTGAACCCTGATGTACCGCTGGTTTGTGTGCGTGCATTAGGGAGAAGTGGAAAATTCAAAGGGTCAAACTCCAGAAAAGAAAGTTTAGCCTATGCTATGTATCTAATAATAGTACAATCCTAATCACCTGTGGCGTGTTCTCTCACGTACATACCCCACTTTAATTTCTTCAAATTTTTATTAGTGATATGGCTTTCCTTCCTCCAATCCGTCCTTTCCTCTATATATAATATCCCTTCTTATCCCGAAACTTAATCCAAATCAACCCATCTTCTCTATATCCAGATATCAAATCCAATCTCTCTCT